>CM038677.1:401716087-402262535 GCA_021605205.1 Aegilops longissima
GACAATATAAGTCTCTTCACATATCTTACAATAGCTCCTTCATTAACGCTCTTCTGTCAGGAGCATAGAGTTTTCCTCAAAATCTTGGGTTGGTTCGTCAAAGTTGTGGTTCGTCCGAGACTGGATCTTCTTAGCTGATAGGTCCGTGTCCATTCTAGATAACTATCGAAATACTCATGGTGGTCTACAATTTATGGTTTCTCCTGCAGAAAACGGGTCTGGGTTGAACCTCACCGTATAACCTACGATTGGCAACGGTTGCCTGTAAAGGGGTTCCATCGTCCTACCATTCTATGGTTTTATGGCTTATCACGTCGACACTCTTCAAAGGTTTTTGAGGCTCTCTGATTTTCCATCAACATATGATAGTTCATGATAGAAGTCTCCGGTATGGGGGCCAATCCATCCCGTACTTGAATCATTACCACATACGTAACAAAGTGAATCACGATTCTAACACTTGGGCATACTCACAAGCATTACAGGATTTCTCTTGTTCTCGAACTGGGTTCGAGTAAATCCATGGTTTCTGCAAGCCAAACAAAACATCTATCGTTACTTCACCACTCTCAGGTTTTTGCGTAACCTCCTACGGAACGTATGCTGATTTGATCACTGCTTCTTCCAAGTGTATTCCTTTATCAAGGTTACAACTGTTCCTTCTCAAAATCCTGGGCCTGTGGGTTATGGGCCCACTTCAGCATTAGTGCATCTTTAACTCATCCTTGGAGTAACTCTCTTACACCTCCTGTGAATCCAATAGTATCCTGTTTCTTCATACCATCATATCAAGAACAAAACTCCAACTTATTTTGTCCAGCTCCCTTCTATCGACCGTCGTGCATAACATATTTCTTTCTTCATTGATCTTGTGACTTTACAGAGTACTATGACCAAAAGAATGCACAAGTTTATCCATAAAATCTCATTATTCTCATATCAATCTTTCATTACATCCTTAACCTTTTTCGTAAATCCAAATTCCAAAAGGTACTTTGTTACAAATGCTGCCACCCACATGGTTTGGTATGGTCAGACATTACTTCCAACTTTATTTATTTATCCTCCTCGAGGATCCTTCAGTCCCACTGGAATTGTGCGACATGCGCCTTGAAATCTTCAATCTTCTGTTTCATCGTGGTGGCCTTGAGCTTCACCTCCATCATCTCTGCATGCACTTCGCTTAGGTATTCCTGAGTATAACGGAGTCTTGCTTCAAGTATTTCTCCGATCTGGCGATGGCCTCCATGGCTGCTTCACGAACAGCATCGAAGAAAGTTGCTTGTGGCACACGTGAAATGAAAAGTACTGCCCCATCATCTTTGGGCAAACTCCTTTCAAATGGTGGAGGTGTACTCCACATACCAAAGTTCCACTCCTTTTGCATGAAGGGTAGCCTTTGTAGACTGCGTCTCCTTCAAGGTGAATATGCTTCATCATGTCCTTCAGATCTTGGGTAATCATGATCACTTGTCGTGGTCATGATTGTTTCCGACCTTTAAGGAAAGACTCGTAAAGGGTCGTCATCTGCAGTTGTGAAACAGAAATGATGCTCAGAATAAGGTACTTATCTCCTGGGGCACACATTCATATCATCCAAACATAACTTCAAACTCAATTTCCAATTTCCTGTTTATGCATCACAACTCACTTTCTCCCATGTTCATCAAGAATATTAATTTCCAAGATAAAATATGACAACTCCTTAAAGCCTTTCAGTATGTGACACTACAACTTTATTGAGTCATGAACTATTACAATCTCTGAGTAATCTATTACATAACTCAACTCATTGAGCTTATGAAAATGAAATTGCTTTCTACTACTCTTATTATCCATATCAAAATTCCAACTACTCAACTCCAGCTTTCATCTTGTCGGGACATTTAATAGCATAATGTCCTGCTTCCTTGCAGCGAAAACAAATGACTTCCGACATGTCTCGGGGCTTCTTTGTGATTATGCGGGCTCCTTGGATTCTTGGCTTCTTTTTCGGACATTTACTAGCGTAATGACCCAAATCCTTGCACCTGTAACAAGTGATATGACTTAGGTCCTTCTCTGCAAAATTGCGTTGTTCTCGGGTTGCCTTCTTTTCTCTTCCGGAATTCTCTGTAATGATCGAGTTTCTATCTCGAGAGGGTCAAACTTCACTTCGCTGCCGGAAATATCCTGGATACTCTTTTCTTTCCTTGGTGCAATCTTGTGAAAATGTCATTCTTCTCCACACGAATAGCGTGCATTGGAGTAAAATCTGTTGAGACCTTCTCCATCCAGGTCTTCAACACTTTCATTCATTCTTGGTTCTTCTAGATCTTCCTTGAGGGCTTCTTTCATTCCATCTTCCCGCTTGAATAGTTTGTTGCACCGTGGAGTAAATGTGACTTTGCACGGGTAGTGGGTGGTTCCTTCACACAGGAAGCAAGTCACCCGACTAGTTGGGCATTCCTCACTGGGTGTTTCTCCTCACAATGAGAGCATCCTCCTTGTGTTCCTCCCGGTGTGTCCTATTTCTCCATAAATCTTGCAGCACAAGGTTTCTTCTTGGGTTATCATGGTGCTTCCGGATAAGACGTGATCTCATCAGGGTCTTCTTGAATTCCTCCCAAGTTCTTGCTCCTTTAAATCCTTGTATGGCTTGATGCATTCTCCACCAGGTTGCAGCACTTTCTGTAAAGTACTGGAGAGCGTATTGGACCTCATACCTCCTTGAAACCAAATTGCTCCCGAAGCGATTTTCCATTTTCTGCATCCATAGCTCTGCCTCGGGCTGAGTCTTCGGTCCAGAGAATATTAGTCCAACTTCATTCATCATCTATGGGGTTCAAAGGTTTTGGGATGAGATATGAGAGAGGTGGGGAGGGATATACACACAATACAAACAATAGTTTTTGAAGAAACAAGTTTTACTTTGTGACTGTCGGAAAACATCAAACAATTGACAGCTCACAAATCGTTGCATCTAACGTAGGTGTATAACAGGGTTTGGTCTTCTAAAGGTCAAATAATTCTTCAGATCCTTCAAGTCTTCGGAGTCTTCAACTGTTGTAGCTCCTAATACATGGTGAAACCCTCTTTACTCTGAAGAGGTCATCAGTTCTCCGATATCAAATCCTTCTTGGAGCGTCTTCAGTTGATTCCTCCGGGTGATCAAAGGATAAGGGGTATATTCTAACTATTTGAGGTGAGAGTGTCAGAGGAGATGAGAAGTAAGAGTCTTTTTGAAAATAAAGTTTTTTGAGATATCCTGTCCTAGGGCTTTCCGATTTCTAGGGTCACGTCCTACAGTCAACATGTGCTCTGATACCATTTCATAGCGACCCGACCTCGAGACGGTCAAGCCTACGTGTTGTTGTGCCATCCCTAGATCAGTATCTTTGGCACACACAGTACATCAATGTATATATCAAAGTGCAATCACATGTATAATTAACGTAAAACTGATATATACCTCATAAGTCACAATGAAACAAATAGTCGGGTATGGAGTCCCATCAACGCCATCGACAAAGTTGAGTGTAGACCGTAACCCTGTATCGTAACTCTTACTGTCGAGGAAATATCTGCAACATGATACGTTGCAGCCGTGTAGGTCATAACATTGAATGTACCGCAAGATCACAATATGAGAAAACAGATGATAAAACTATACTATATGCAATATGGCTTTGTGGCTCTGTATCTGAGTTTTGTTTGCGTAAAAGCTGGTTTTATTTTCCCTACATCAAAGGAATAAATGAAATACTTACTATGGAATTTTCTATCATGACATGGTTCCGCCAACCGATGTCTCATAGCCCAAATTCATCATAAGTTGCCCACAATTAAGTTATCAATCCGGTGTTGAGAGTTCCGAGATAGATCCAAGTCCAGATGCTCAAATTGTCCGTAACCGGGGACACGGCTAATCGATTAGGTTTAAACCCTCTGCAGAGGTTTGTACACTTTACCCGCAAGATTCGATCCTCTCTTTACGTTCTCGCACTTCGTGGTGTTTGAGAACAAGATGACCAAACATGGTCTTCGAAGAGTTCCTCGACCACCGTCCGGTACTCAACCCATCCTACCGTAGTTCTACATCTGCTAGTACCGCCCCAGCCAGAGTCACAACTAAGGTCAACCAAGCGAGCCCATAATGACTTGCGGTTGCAGGTAAGCTTAGGGCATGAAGTATTCTTCCGTCTCTTTGAGTCTGGGTGAAGCTTTCCGCAAGATGTCATGGCGCTTCTCCATGCATCCCGGCCAACCACTGGTTTCTCTAGGGTGCCCGTCAACCGTCCTTCACCCAGTAGTGTGTATTGAATTCTTGTCTTGAGTCTTGAACTCTTGAGGCCTTGAAAATGCAGTCCTTGCAGATGCCATCATGGAGTTGTCGTCATTGACGTAGAGTCCTCCTTCTTCACACCACTCTCGAGCACTCATACCAACCCCGTCTACTATAGCGTAGCATAAAACTAAATAACGTCCCGGGCTTGGTAACAGGGTGATGGGTGCTTACCTCATGCATACTACTCAACTTCAAGAATCAATAACACTACTGGAGGTGGTTGCAAAGATGCCACTAAGTGCAATAAAACATAGGTATGAAAGCATGGTCAAAGTGAACTTGCCTTGTTGACGATCTTCGAAAACTACGGATTCGTAGTAGCAAGCTTCAGACTCGGAAATTCTACCGAGGCAAACAATAACTATAATAAGCACATAGCATATAACACAATAGCATAGTAACATAGCACACCAAAACCAACGAATCAAATCCCAAAGGAAAACTCAAAGAAAACCAACTCAAGTTTTTCCTACTTCAAACAACAACTAGAATAGTTTTATATAACAAAAATTTCTTAACATATCCTAAGCATGGTTTTATGTTAACTTAACAGAAAAGATTTCATTAAGCATCTAGGAGCAAAAAGAATCAATTTAAAACCTATTATGAAACTCCTATTAGGCCTAATTCAATTTCTATTAAGATAAAATAAAATAAAACTTTTATTTATTATAAATAAAAGTTCATGCTCTAAAGTGACAGAAACTAACCTAGAATAATCTATCACATATGAAAAATAAATTTATTTGCTAATTAAAATAATAGGAAAACAGTAGCTAGTTAATTAATTAAGAATAACAAGATTCTGCTTAAAACTATTTTTTATTAATCCTAAAATACCCAATTAATTCCTATGGTTTGGCAATGTCAAAATAAAGTTGGGACAAAAGAATCAACCAAAATAATTTTCCTAGCTCATGTTATAACAGATTTACTATTCTGGCTAAAACTAAAATAAAGCAATTTCAATTAATTTTAACATAGCTAAATATATTTTCTGCAGAAACTATAGAAAATTTGCAAACCAACAAAAAAAGAATCACCTAAAAATATTAAACATAATAAAAGATATGAATTTTTCAAAACAGGAACTATTCTGTTAAAACAGAAAACAAAAATAAATGAAAAATGGCCTAATGGGCCTAAACTACGCACTGAGCGTAATATAACCTAAACGGGCCTAGGGTTAAATGAGTCGGGCCGGCTAAATAAAAATAAACCCAAACTAAAAATAAAACGTAACTAAACCGGGCCGGACCGGTTTTATTTAAAAGAAATACCCCTTCGGGGGTGTTCTAATCTGGACCGTAGAGGGGAGATCCGACGGCGGGGTGGAGTTCCGGTGACTCACCGGAGCTCGACGGCGGCGGCGGCGGCGGTGGCGAGTGTGGTGGCCTCTCCGGTCGTCGGGGAGGTCGGTGGAGAGCTCCGGCGGGTGCGGGGCGACGAGGGGGGGCGTTGGTGGAGTCGGTGGGGTCGGGAGGGCTAGGCGCGGCGGCGGCGGAAATGGCGGCGGTCGGCTCGGCTCCGGCGAGCGCGTGAGAGAGAGAGGAGAGGCTCCGGCGAGGGGGCGAGGGGGGGAATGGGGTGCGGGGGAGGGGTTTAAGTAGGGGGGGGGGGCTCGGCGGGGTAAGGGAGGCGATCGGGAGGGGGATCGGCATCTCGGATCTCACGGGATCCGGCGAGCGGCGACGCGGCTCGGTGGCGTGGGCGAGGAGGAAGAAGGGGTGGGGTCAGGCGTCGGTGAGGGAGAGAGAGGGTGAGCGAGCGGCGACCGGGCTAAGGGTTTTCAGGCGAGGGTGGCTGGCTGGTCTGTACTGCTCATTGGCTGGGCTGATTGGGCGGTCTTGATCGGTGGCCGGGCAGGCTGGCTGGGCAGAGGCTGGTGGCGCTGAGGGGGTTCTATTTTTTAAATTTATTTTTTAATAAAACAAAAACAGAGATAAAACAGAAACTATAAATATTTTATATAGGACATATATATACCAAAATGATCAGGGAATATTCCTATCATTTGAACATTTTCCAAAGGCAAAATCCAAACTTTATAAAAATCCATTTTTTCAAATTCAAATAAAATTCAGATTTGAATCCAAAACTTTTGGCAATGTTTTCCTCTGATATTTTTGGAGTGTCATGTTTACTCCTCTCATACTTTTGATCAAGTATTTATCAGGCATAATTTTTGAAATGATTCCTACTTGCCAAAGTTTTGAATTCAAATTCAAAACTCAAAATCCTCTGGAACTTCAAATGGCACTTTCAAATGACTTTCAATTTGATACTTTATTACTTCCAACTCATATTTCATATAATTGAAGAAGTCATTTTATCTTCCCTCATGAAAATCATTGAGTTGCATAAAGCTTTGAATTTGAAATATTCTCAAATGAAATTCAAATCTTTTCAAAACCCTTTTCATTCCAAATGGAAGAAGTCATGTCATCTTCACTCTAGGTTTTGGTGTTGGAATGAATTTGAATTCATTGAGATCCAAAAGGCAAAGGAGAAAGTTTTGGGAAAGTCATTTCATTCCCTCTCATTCAACTTTCGAAAAGTTTCAAATTTCACTCAATCAGTCAAACAAACAATCAGACATCAAGCATAGTTATTTATATAATATAACATTCCAAAATTTAGAATTTTGGGATGTTACACTTCCAACCATCATGCCGAGGGTCGGCGTGGATATAAAGCTGAATCATTTGTTTCGAAACGAATTTTCAGGCACCTAATTTTTATTTGATGGGTAGCATAAGCACCTGCCGTTCGAATTCCCAGTTCTCCAAATTTTTTGAAACAAGTGCATGCTCTTATTATCACGATGAAAAAACAATATCCCTGCTGCATCCTAGCTATCAGTCTGTACTTGCAGAATTCTCTCGTTTATTGAGCACTGCAGGATCTTGAGAAGAGGTGTCTAGAGGGGGGGGGGGTGGTGATTAGAACTAAGTACCAAAGTTGTTGTTTTTTACTTCTTTAGGTTTAAGTGGAGTTTAGGCACAAGTTTAACATTCACGATACATAACAAGCAAGCGTGCAAAGAGTATATGAGCAGCAGAAAGTAAAGCATGCAACTTGCAAGAATGTAAAGGGAAGGGTTTTGGAGGATTCAAACGCAATTGGAGACACAGATGTTTTTGTCGTGGTTCCGATAGGTGGTGCTATCGTACATCCACGTTGATGGAGACTTCAACCCACGAAGGGTAATGGTTGCGCGAGTCCACGGAGGGCTCCACCCACGAAGGGTCCACGAAGAAGCAACCTTGTCTATCCCACCATGGTCGTCGCCCACGAAGGACTTGCCTCACTAGCGGTAGATCTTCACGAAGTAGGCGATCTCCTTGCCCTTACAAACTCCTTGGTTCAACTCCACAATCTTGTCGGAGGCTCCCAAGTGACACCAAGCCAATCTAGGAGACACCACTCTCCAAGAAGTAACAAATGGTGTGTTGATGATGAACTCCTTGCTCTTGTGCTTCAAATGATAGTCTCCCCAACACTCAACTCTCTCTCACAGGAATTGGATTTGGTGGAAAGAAGATTTGAGTGGAAAGCAACTTGGGGAAGGCTAGAGATCAAGATTCATATGGTAGGAATGGAATATCTTGGCCTCAACACATGAGTAGGTGGTTCTCTCAGAACTGGTAAGTTGGAAGTTTAGGTTTGTTCTGATGGCTCTCTCCACGAATGAAGAGGAGGTGGAGGGGTATATATAGCCTCCACACAAAATCTAACCGTTACACACAATTTACCAAACTCGGTGGGACCGAATCAACAAACTCGGTCTGACTGATTTAGCAAATCTAGTGACCGTTAGGATTTTCGGTGGGACCGATATGCAACTCGGTAGGACCGATATGGTTAGGGTTAGGGCATAACGTAATCTCGGTGAGACCGATTACACAAACTAGGTGAGACCGAATTTGATAATTAGCTAACCAGAGAGTTGGTCAGGCAAACTCGATGGGACCGATTACTCAAACTCGGTGGGACCGATTTTGGTAATAAGTTAACCAGAGAGTTTGCATTGTAATCTCGGTAGTACCGATTGCACAAACTCGGTGAGACTGAATTTGGTAATGGACATACAGAGAGAGATTACAATCCCATCTCGGTGAGACCGAGATCCCTATCGGTGAAACCGATTTGCCTAGGATTTGTGGCAGTGGCTATGACATTTGAACTCGGTGGCGCCGGATAGAAAGAATCGGTAGGGCCGAGTTTGACTTTAGGTTTAGGTCATATGTGTGGAAGTGGGAAAGTAGTTGAGGGTTTTGGAGCATATCACTAAGCACTGTGGAGCAAGAAACTCATTAAGCAACACCTCATCCCTCCTTGATAGTATTGGCTTTTCCTATAGACTCAATGTGATCTTGGATCACCAAAATGTAAAATGAAGAGTCTTGAGCTTGAAGCTTGAGCCAATCCTTTGTCCTTAGCATCTTGAAGGAGTTCCCACATCCTTTAGTCCATGCCACTCCATTGTTGAACTTATCTGAAACATACTAGATAAAAGTGTTAGTCCAACAAGAGATATGTTGACATTAATTACCAAAACCACCTAGGGAGCACTTGTGCTTTCAATCTCCCCCTTTTTGGTAATTGATGGCAACATACATCAAAGCTTTAGATAAAGATATAAAGAATAGCAAGTAAAGCTTCGGAAAGACATGTAACAAGCATAGGCTCCCCCTACATGTGTGCAATCATGTGAATATGGAATATAGAAGCATGTGAGAGCAAAACCATGATAAAGTAGGCAATGTGTTACATGTATCTTGGCCATATGCATCAGAGCAAAGAATATTAAAGAAAATACCTTCATGCTCATGAGTCCTTCTTGCAAACAGTATGTGCATCAGCAAGAATTCCTCATACACATGAGTGTGATGCATATACTTACCTTGTAGTCTTGAGTTGGCTTAGGGTGGAATGAACCTGCACAAACAAGGTTAGATAACACAGGTACATCTACTAGCCAGAGAAAACAGAAGAAACCACAAGAATACCAAGACTGGGATGACATGTAGAGAGTGAGTACAGTGTACCACATTGGATTAGACATGTCCCCAAGAGTAAAGATATGCAATGAATTTAAATGATTCCTTTCCCTTAGATGTATTGCTCCCCCAGAATCTAGCATGGGATACTGGGAGAAGATAGGGAATAGAAAATCAGGGCTGAAAGATATAAAGAACAGAGCAAATGCAACTAAGCACATATGAACATGACTTTCCCCCAAGAAGACATGTGGCATCTCTCCTCTTAAACATCAAGCATCTCGGATCCTTGAGAAATACTTTCTACTTGAGTATTCTCTCCCCTTGGAGATCTCTTTCTCCCCCTGTGGAAGTAATACTCTCTCCCTTTTGGAAGTGATAAGCTTAGATGTGATCTCTCTAAGTGATAAGCTTTGATGTGATCTCTCTCTCCCCCTTTGACATCAATTTCCAAGAAGGGTCTTCTGGAATTTGTTGTGAATGGGTTTGGTCCTTGAGTCACAACACAAAGCACTGGATAAAATAGTGATGCTTGTAGAGGACAAGATTCATTGAGTGGAGCTGGATCAGAAGAAACACAGAATAAGTGGCAAGCTGTTTTTCCTGTTGTGAAATCGGTGGCACCGAGTGGTATGCTTCGGTTGTACCGAAAGGATTCGGTTGGACCGAAAACAACAAGTCGGTGAAACCGAGTTCATCGCAGAGAAAACACTTGTCACCTCAGCTCACTTGACTAGTAAGATCTCACAAAGATTTGCAAGGAATTAACTGAATGATATGCAATGAATTGGATGCAGGAAATGCAGAGCAACAGAAAAGAAAAGAAAAGAAAGAAATCTAGATGAAGTTTTTTTTTTGAAAGGGGAAACAAATATGCATGAGACAAATGCAAAAACTCAGAAAAGAACACGAGAGAACTTCATCTAGAGATGGTCGGCGACAAAGTCACCTATGTTAGAGTATATTGACTTATGAGTCAAGTGAGATCACTTGATCATAGGTCATACTCATCGTTTAAGCTCAAAATGGGGTTACCAATTTTCGTTTAAGCATCTTGATGTATTCACATCTTGTCGAGTTGCTTTAGCTCATGACTCGGAGTAAAGCTTCTCTAAGATGGAATAACATACCTTGGTTGGTGGTGTTGACCATGTAGTTGAACTTGTGTGGGTTGCTCAAGGTTGATGTAGCTCATCAAGAGTTGGGAGCACCACTTGCAATTTGAGTCCATCTACCTAAATGGGTTAGTTCTTGCAAGGAGTAGCACTTGTGTATCCAAAAATGATAATCATGAAGCTCAACATAGAGTTTGTCAAAGGATATGTTTGAATGATTCCGTGCTTCCTTGTCTTCAACCACCATAGTGTAGAGACTTGGTGATGTAGAGATTGCTCAAGATGTGAGTAGATTACAATCTCATGGAAATTGTCTCAACCAAGTACCTACATGGGTTAGATAACATGCAAGATGCAAAATATCCAGGATATAATATTTTCATCATAAGAGAGATATCATGGATTAGTCATAAGCTCATGTCTTGCATGTATCCAATGGAGTTTCTACTCCAAGTTTGAAGCATCAATGATGTCAAATTCTCCTCTCAACCTACAAAACACTTTCTCATCAAGGGGTTTAGTGAATATATCTTCTAATTGCTTTTCGGTGCGAACATGCTTAAGATTAATGTCACCCTTAGTAACATGATCTCGAATGAAATGATGACGAACTTCAATATGCTTAGTTCGAGAATGTTGTACGGGATTATGACCAATTTTGATAGCACTTTCATTGTCACAAAGCAATGGAACATGTTTCACATATATCCCATAATCTTTAAGAGTTTGGGTCATCCAAAGTAATTGAGCACAACATGAACCAGTGGCAATGTACTCCGCTTCGACGATAGATAAGGATACCGAGTTTTGTTTCTTGGAGGACCAAGACACAAGAGATCTACCAAGAAATTGACAAGTACCCGAAGTGGACTTTCTATCAACCTTGTCTCCGCATAGTCCGAGTCGGAGTAGCCAACAAGATCGAAGAGGCCCTCTTAGGATACCAAATGCCAAAATTTGGTGTATGAATTAAGTATCTCACTATCCTTTTTACGGCCTTAAGATGACATTCTTTAGGAGCAGCTTGATATCTTGCACACATGCACACACTTAGCATAATATCGGGAAGTGAAGCACATAGGTATAACAATGAACCAATCATAGAGCGATAAACCTTTTGGTCAACTGGTTTACCATCTTTGGTCAAATCAAGATGTCCACTAGTAGGCATGGGTGTAGACATACCTTTGCACTCTTGCATATTGAACTTCTTGAATAAGTCCTTAGTGTACTTCGTTTGAGAAACAAAAGTACCTTCCTTAGTTTGCTTGATTTACAACCCAAGAAAGAATTTGAGTTCACTCATCATTGACATCTCAAACTTCTCGGACATTAGCTTTCCAAACTTTTCACTAAAATGAGGGTTAGTTGAACCAAGTATAATATCATCAGCATAAATTTGGCATACAAATAGTTCTCCATTAACCCTTTTAGTAAAAAGTGTGGAATCAATTTTCCCAATTTCAAAGCCTTTTTCAATAAGGAACTTGGTCAAGCATTTATACCATGCTCTAGGAGCTTGTTTAAGACCATAAAGGTCTTTGTGAAGTTTGTAAACATGATTTGGTTTCTTAGGATTGACAAAGCCGGGAGGTTGTTTAACATAAACTTCCTCCTCTATTTCACCATTTAGAAAAGCACTTTAATGTCCATTTGGTACAAGGTGATATCATGGTGATTAGCATAGGCAAGTAAGATGCGAATGGACTCAAGTCTAGCAACGGGAGCATAAGTCTCACCATAGTCCATACCTTCGACTTGTGTGTAGCCTTGGGCGACGAGACGTGCTTTGTTGCAAACTACTTGTCCATCTTCATCTTGCTTGTTGCGAAACACCCATTTTGTACCGATGATGTTGTGGTTGTTGTCGGGCTTCTCAACCAATGTCCAAATTTGGTTTCTCTCAAAGTTGTGTAGCTATTCATGCATAGCATTTATCCAATCCGGATCTTCCAATGCTTCTTCGACCTTCATAGGTTCAATGCTAGAGATGAAAGAATAGTTTTCACAAAAGTTAGCTAAACGAGTTTTAGAGCGAGTGATTCTCCCGGTTTGAATATCATTTTAGATTTGCTCTATGGGATGGTGTTTAGCAATTCTTGCTCGAACTCGTGAAAGCTTTTGCTTGAGTTTGGTTGAACATCTTCTTCATCTTGTTCTTCTTCTTGGCCTTCTTCATTGTTGGCGTTGTCGTTCTCTTGTCGTGGTGGAGAAGGAGGTTGTTGACGTTCATGATGTTCTTCCTCGTTTTCTTCATCTTGGTGTGTTCCACTTGTGGATGCTTCCGTATCAACTCTTGGTTCACCTTGTCGTGAAGTAGAAGCTTCCACTTGGACGGACGAGGTACTCTCCTTCACCTCCGTTGGACGGACCTTGCCAATAGACAAGTCTTGGATTGCTTCCGAAGGGTCTTTGTCTCCTACATCAATTGGTAATTGCTCTACTTGTGAGCCGTTAGTGTCGGTGTACTAGAGTAGGGGTACCCTAGTATCCCGAACTCGTGCACGGGCAGTCGCAGCACCCCGCGGCGAGGCTTGCCGCGTGACCGCCTAGCTCCTCCGAGGTTCCTTTGGAGCCATTCAAGAGCAAAGTATTTAAGCCAAGGAGACAAGGCCCGGCAAGAGGAGCTTGCCGGGAAGGCCAACCAAGGCACCTAAGAGACAAGGCCCCGGCAAGAGGAGCTTGCCGGGAAGGCCCGGTAAGCGACAAGCTTCCGGGCGCGACAAGGCAACCACCGCGGCAAGGCGCTTGCCGTGGCAAACTACCACCTCTGTAACTGCGCTCCAGCACATCCACCAACGTGTCGCCCCTGGGACCTTTTCCAGGCGCGCGTGGCGAGAGGCAAGCGCCCGGCGAGCACGATGGCGGCGGTCTTGACAAGATCGCCATCGTGGCAAGCAATGGCGTCCCCGACGGTCCCTTTCGCCTTTGTTTAGGCGATACGACGGGCATTTAATGCTTTTGTCCCCGCCGCCGTGGTTAGGTATGATACATGTACAAGTAGCTGTACCAACAGCAACTCATTTTCCCTTTTTGCCCTTGACTACGTTGCCACCTGTCGGTGACCCCTTGATCATATAAAAGTAGGCCCATGCGCAACGTAGAAGAGGGTCGGTTCATTCGAAACCAGAGAACTCCCACGCTAGGTCTTTTAGCTCTCAGCGCTCCCTAGCAAGAACACAATACAAACCAGACAAGCAGCAGTAGGAGTATTCTCTCCGGAGAGCTCCGAAGCTGGGTAAACTGCTCGTGTGTTTCGCCTCGATCTGCTCTTCGTGCAATCTCCGCCCCCCATCGAACCGAAAGGGGTCCGGTCCGCCGGCCCCCATAGGTGTTCGTGGGTTAGATCAGCTTCCCCGACATCTTTGGCGCGCCAGGTAGGGGGCGTCGAGGCTGTGTGAACCTGATCCGGCATTCACACGAGCAATATCTTCGTTTTCTTCATCAACATGCCACCGAAGAAGAAGGCTTCGGCGGCAACTGCTCCGTCCACGTCGAACCCACCACCACCGGAGCAAACAAGTGGTGGGCTAGACGCCGGCGGAAGGACGGGCGTCGATGAGGGAGCCCATGGTGCTGCCAAGTCCAAGGACAAGGCCGCGCAGACCTCGGCGTCCGTGCACGCACCGCGTCCATCTCAGGAGGCGCGGGACCGACAGCGTCATGGTACTCGCAGTACCATACGTTCGTTGGGCCAAGATCGAGCTGGTGGATCCGGGGACGCTCAAGACCAGCATGCGCGCCAACAGGCTGGTGCGGGTGGGGCACGGTCGCCTGGACGAGATACTGCTCCTTCTAACGTATTTAGAAGTCCGAGCATATCCCGCTCCTCGCGCCGTTCGCCACTACCACCCACCACTCCAGCAGAAGCTTTGGCGCGAGCTCAACTGCTCCTGGATTACCCTCCAACGGCAGACAAGGTCGACGAATGGAGGGCCACCATTCAGAGTCTCATCGGCTTTGCCAACGGCGACACTCCGCGGCAACCGACTACATCGCTGCCGCGACAGGACGACAAGGCACGAACCGGTGGCGACAAAACCTGTGGGGGTGTAACCACCATGTACTCTCCGCCCCGAAGGCCAAGATCGCCGACTCGCCGGGTCCATCTCGACAGCGACTCCACCGCATCGTCGGATCCACGAGCTCGTCGCGATCAACGCCAAGTTCTTCACGAACGACAGCAAGAAGTCGCTCGAACTCGCATCGAGCGCCGAAGAGAAGCGCGGCGTCAATCCGACCAGCGCGCTGGGCCCTCTGTCGACATGCATGCGCCAGGGGAACCAGGCGACTTGCCGTACGCGGTAGGTTGCCCTGCGTTCACTCGTGAGCTGCGGCAAGTCCAGTGGCCCAGCAAGAAGAATTTCAAGCCAGATGTACCAAAGAAGTACGACGGCAAGACGCTCCCGTCGGAGTTCCTCAACATCTACACCATTGCGGTGCAGGCTGCCGGGAGGCGAGACGACAAGATTCTGGCCAACTACTTCCCGCTGGTGCTCAAGCCCAATGTCAGATCTTGGCTCATGCACTTGCTGGACAACTCCATATCCTCCTGGGCAGATCTGTGCCATCAGTTTGTCGGCGCCTTCACAGGCTGCCACAAGCCCCATGGCCAAGAGAGCGACCTTCATCTGCTCGCCCAGAAGGAAGGAGAGCCCCTGCGCAAGTACATTCAGAGATTCAGCCGTGTACAGCACAACATCCCAGACGTCCACCCTGCCGCGGTAATCAGCGCGTTCCATCAGAACGTGCGCAACCGCAGGATGCGGGAGAAGATGGCGATGTGCAAGATCAGAGACGTTAGTGAGCTCTATGCCCTGGCCGACAAGTGTGCACGTGCTGAAGAAGGGAGGAGACTCCCCGGAGAGAATGTAGAAGCAGCAGGATCTGACAGTGAGGAGGCAGCCCCGGCAAAGAAGAGCCGGCGGCGGAATAACAGGAAAAAGAAAGGCAAAGAAGTACTAGTTGTGAGCAGTCCGGCAATGGAGGTAGCGCCAAGAAAGCCAAAGTTGGAAGCTCCGGCAAGGAGGTTGCCGCGGGCACCAACTGCCAGGCTGTGGCGGTCGCCGACAAGGAGGACAGCTCCAAGAAGCAGTACTGCAAAATCCACCACACCAAGGGCCATGACCTCCAGAGCTGCAAGAAGGTAGAGCAGTTTGTCGAGCAGCAGAAGGCTGAGTACGAGCGACGCGACAAGGAGAAGGCCCAGGAAGGTGCTGGAGGAGCCAGCAAGAAACGTCCCGGCCGGGGAGGACGCCGCGGCAAGGCCAAGCAGCGGCAAGGAGACAGACCTCCCCGTGGCCACGACAAGGATGAAGATGACGACGACGATGAAGATATGGATGAAGACGAGGCCGACGAGCAGGAGTTTCAGAAAGCCACAGAGGTCTTGTGCGTTGACGGCGGTGCTTCCCTGCATACCTCACACCGCCAGCTCAAGCAATGGATGCGGGAAGTCAATGCGGCTGAACCATCCGTAGAGTCACGCAAGCCTCTGAAATGGTCCAGCACGCCTATCATCTTCGACAATGAGGACCACCCTGATCGCATAACTGCGGTCGGGTGCTTGCCAATGTTGGTTTCACCAACTATCCGCAACCTCAAGGTCACTAAGATGCTAGTTGACGGCGGGGCCGGCTTGAACCTGATCTCCTCAGCGGTACTCCAGAAACTCCAGATCCCTAACAGCGAGCTCGAAGAGACCGGCACATTCCAAGGAATCAATCCAGGAAGGAGCAAGCCAAAGGGAAAGATCACGTTGCCCGTGACATTTGGCAGCGAGTTGAACTTCAGGACTGAGAGGGTCAGTTTTGACGTTGCTGATTTTCCATTGCCTTACAATGGGATACTTCGCCGTCCAGCACTCGCCAAGTTCATGGCAACCTCTCATTATGCATAAAACTTGCTCAAGATGCCCGGCCCGATAAGTGTCATTTCTGTCCCTGGCGACAAGAAAGATGCTCTTATCTGCGCCGACAAGATCTACCGGGAAGCAGCAGCCGCAGCAGATCACAAGTCACTTGCCGTTGAAGCTCCCGGGGGGAAGAAGAAGACCAAATCCGACAAGAGATCTGATGCCCACTCCGACAAGCGCACCTCTTCAGAGTGCTGCGCTACCGTCGAGGACGCACCATCGAGCTCCACCGGCAAGTGTAAGAAGACGATGGCAGCTCCAGAAACCAAGAAGGTGTCCGCCAAGGAGGACGGCACTGGTGGTACTTTCACCATCAGTGCCACTCTCGACCCTAAATAGGAAGGCGCGCTCGTTGCTTTCCAGCGGGCGAATGTCGACGTGTTTGCATGGCAATCGTCTGACATCCCCGGTGTTCCCAGGAAAGTAATTGAGCACCATCTTGCCGTCTGTCCTCATGTGCGGCCCGTCAAGCAGAAAGTCAGAAAGCAGGCAGTGGAGCGCCAAGAGTTCATAGCAGAAGAAATCAAGAAGTTGGAAGCAGCAGGCCTTGTCAGAGGAGTGCTCCATCCTACGTGGTTGGCCAATCCTGTAGTCGTGCGTAAGGCAAACGGAAAATGGAGGCATTGTATCGACTTTACCGATATTAATAAAGCTTGTCCCAAAGACCCATTCCCCTTGCCGCGCATCGACCAGATTGTTGACTCCACGGCTGGATGTGATTTGCTTTCATTTCTTGATGCATACTTAGGATACCATCAGATCTTCATGGCAGAAGAGGATGAGGAGAAGACCGCATTCATTACCCCATGTGGCACATACTGTTTTGTACGGATGCCTTTCGGATTAAAGAATGCTGGTTCAA
Source organism: Aegilops longissima (assembly GCA_021605205.1). NCBI lineage: Eukaryota > Viridiplantae > Streptophyta > Magnoliopsida > Poales > Poaceae > Aegilops > Aegilops longissima. Next base: position 401,733,309 of record CM038677.1, read on the forward strand.
CATTTGCAAGAGTAGTCCATCGCACTTTTGAGCCGCAAATACACAGAAATGCGGAAGCCTACATGGATGACATAGTGGTCAAAAGCAATGACAGGGCAACTCTGATTCAAGATTTAGACGAAACCTTTGCAAATCTGCGCAAGATCAACCTCAAGCTCAACCCCGAGAAGTGCGTGTTTGGAGTCCCCTCCGCAAGCTTCTCGGGTTTTTCGTGGTCTCGGCGGGAATTGAAGCCAATCCCGACAAGATCAAGGCCATTGAGCAGATTGAAGCACCAAAGCGCGTCAAGGATGTACGAAGACTTGCCGGTTGCGTAGCTGCTCTCAGCAGGTTTATCTCTAGGTCTGCTGAGCGCGCCCTGCCATTTTTCAAAATATTGAAAAAGCCAGGTCCAATGAAATGGACTCCGGAGGCGGAGGCTGCGCTGCAGGACTTGAAGAGATACCTGTCCTCCACTCCAATACTTGTCGCACCTAAGCCACAAGAGAAGTTGCTGCTATATATAGCGGCAACCAATCAAGTGGTTAGTGCTGCGTTAGTAGCGGAGAGGGAGGCGGATGATGAGCCGCAACCATGGCAGAGGCATCCAGCGACAAGCAAAGGACTTCACCGCAAGCTTTGGTCCCGACAAGGATGGATCTGCAGCGCAGCGTGTGAGAATATGCGAAAAGGATAGTGCAGCACCCAGTTTATTTTGTCGGCTCCCTTCGCAGGGGCTAGATCAAGGTACTCGGTGTACAGAAATTGCTTTTCGGCCTCCTCATGGCCTCGAGAAAGCTGCGCCATTACATTCAAGCACATGAGATCACAGTCGTCACTCGCTTTCCGCTGAAGAGGATATTGCAAAATCCAGAAGCAACAGGCAGGATTGTCGAGTGGGCACTGGAACTGTTAAGCTTTGGCCTCAAGTTTGAGAGCACCTCAACTATCCAAAGCAGAGCATTGGTAGAGTTCATAGCAGAGTGGACGCCAACACAAGATGAAGAAATTCCAGAAACGAGCATCCCCGTCAAGGAAACAAGCAAAGAGTGGCTAATGTACTTTGATGGTGCCTTCTCGCTACAAGGCGCCGGCGCGGGCGTGCTGCTTGTCGCACCCACCGGAGAGCACCTCAAGTACATAGTCCAGATGCACTTTCCCAAGGAGCAAGCAACAAACAATACTGCAGAGTATGAGGGTTTGCTTGCCGGTCTCAGGATCGCAGTGGACCTTGGGATCAAGAAGCTCATTGTCAGGGGTGACTCACAGCTTGTCGTCCGCCAAGGGAACAAGGATTATCAGAGTCCATTGATGGAAGCCTATGTTGATGAAGTGAGAAAGCTAGAAGAGCACTTTGACGGCCTACAGATGGAATATGTTCCAAGAGCTCAGAACGATGTTGCTGATGGCTTGTCAAAGTGCGCTGCACTTAAGTTACCTGTGGAACCAGGGATCTTTGTGCTCAAGCTGACTCAACCATCTGTAACACCATCAACTGGACAGAACAAGAAGAGGAAGTTGATTTCTGGTGACTATTTTCCAGCAGAGCTCCCCGAAGCCGCCGCCAAGAAGATCCCCAAGATCAACACCGATACTGCTGAGGAGCAGTCTGCTCCGACAAGCCCAAGGGTTTGTTTCGTTGAAGCAGACGCTCCCGACAAGTTTTGCTCCGGCAAGCTTGCGGGAATGTCAAGCTCGGTGAGCCGCAGGTTCTTGCCGAGAAGCGGATGTTCCGCAGCAGCAGATGTGCCTTTAGTCCTTGTTGTCGAGCCACAAGCTCCAAAGCATGGGCACAAGCAGATTGTCCATTTCCTTGAACCGAGAACTTCCCAAGAGCAAGAAGAAGCGAAAAGAGTAGCCCGGCAGTCAAGTATGTACCAGTTTGTCGACAAAGACACTGCATGTAAGAAGACTCAACGGTGTGAAATTGAAGTGTATTCACGGGAAGATGGATGAAGCTGTTGGCAGAGATACATGGAGGCATATGTGGTCACCACATTGGCGAAGAGCACTTGCCGCAAAGCATTCGGCAAGGTTTCTTTTGGCCGCAAGCCCTCCGTGATGCAATCGCACAAGTAACCAAGTGTGAAGCGTGCGGCCCATTCCAAGCAGATACACCAGCCAGCTCAAGCTCTCCGGACGATCCCTTTATCCCGCCATTTTCGTGCGGGGCTAGACATCCTCGGCCCCTTTCCTCGAGCTGTCGGGGCTTTGAGTACTTGTGCGTTGTAATCGACAAGTTCACAAAGTGGTCGGAAGTGGAAGCAATGAGGAAGGTGACAGACATCGGCGATCAAGTTCTTCAGTCGATTGTTTGCCGTTTTGGGATTCCTAACATGATCATCACCGACAACGGCACGCAATTCACGAGCCGCACCTTCATGCAGTACGTCCAAGATCTTGGCGCCAAGGTCTGCTTCGCTTCTGTTGCTCATCCGAGAAGCAACGGTCAAGCGGAGAGGGCAAATGCTGAAGTGCTGCGAGGGCTCAAGACCAAAACTTTCGACAGGCTGCACAAGTGCGGAAGAAACTGGATTGAGGAGCTGCCGGTGGTTCTTTGGTCGATCAGGACGACGCCAAATCGAGCCACTGGCCAGAAACCTTTTGCTCTAGTTTATGGAGCAGAAGCAGTTCTCCCGACGGAACTCGTATACGGGTCACCTCGAGTGCTCGCTTATGATGAGCTGGAGCAAGAGTGGCTGCGACAAGATGACGCGCTGCTCCTTGAGGAGGACCGTCTTTCAGCCGCCAGACGAGCTGCTCGTTATCAGCAAGCTTTGCGCCGCTACCATAGCCGCAAAGTTAGTGCCAGAAGTCTCGAGGAAGGCGACCTTGTTCTTCGGCGCGTTCAGTCCGCCAAGAATTCCAACAAGTTGACGCCGAAGTGGGAAGGCCCTTATCGGGTGAGACGAGTCACTAGGCCTGGCGCTGTCCGCCTTGAGACCGAAGATGGCATTCCGTGAGCAACTCTGGAATATCGAACATCTTCGTAAGTTTTACCGTGAGGCGCGGTTGCGGAACCTGTTCGGCAACCACCTTTTGTACAAGTCTTGCCGATGTTGCATGTAATCCTTTGTACAAAGCGGGCGCAGACCCGTGCATCAAGAAGCTAATGTGCTCCGCACATCTTGTCAATTTCATGATTTCTACTTTATTTTTGCATGCATTATCTGACACTTTGTGCAGCACCTATTCCGGTAAGCAATAACGAGCCATAAGGCTCCATATCTTTATTTTCTCTTCTTTCTCTTTCTCAAAGAAAGGAAGGTTCCCTCGCACACAAGTTTGCCGGGGGGGAAGGAGAAGATAATGGTGTGGACCAGGCATCGTTCAAGGAAGTTCCGCCTTACCGGGAAGCAAACGACAGAAAAGCTAAGTTGCCAAAGTTTGAGCAATCAGTTTTAAATTTTTTTAAGTTATTTTCCTCGAACGACCGTACTTTGTATGGAAAACCTGTGCGCGGAGGAACCAACTCGTAGCTAGTTGCGCCCTTACTTTGTTTCGAGTCCGCTCAACAACTTAAGTGAGCTGCAACTAGTTGCGACAAGGTTGCTTGTCGGAAGCGGCACCGCCAACAGGCTGCTGATGTTCCGCACTCAGCGCTCGCGGCAAAGGTACCTGCGCCGACAAGTTCCCTAAAAAAGCGTAGGGCAAAAACATACAAAGGAAGGACTCAAGTAAAGGAAATAACATAGCAATTACTATCCGAAATAAGAGTTATATTACAAGATAGCTTGTCGCAGCTCTAATAAGTTGTTCTCATAACATGACTAGCAGCGACAAGGAAAAGATAAAACGGGCGGCCTAATCTACGCGGTCGCCATCAACCCTCTTGATCCCGCTCACCCTGTCCACAATGGGTGCGACAAGGGTCTTGAGTGCCTCCACATCAGCATCCGGCGGCAAGGACTTGAGGACGTTGGTGAAGCTCAGGCCTGGATTGCGGAAGGCCACCTTCATGAGCACCTTCTAAAGAGCTCCCACGCAGATCTGGCGCGACTCGTCGGCGAGCTGCTTTGGGATCTCTTCTCGGAGTCGTTGGAGAGCCGTCACCACGCCCTTGAAGAACAAGCTGAGCTTGGCGCTGGGTTGGAGGTGCTCGTCGGAGGAGTACCCGAGATCCACCATCCCCAGCTCCATCAGCTCCCTGTCGATGGCGGCGGCAATATTCACGAGACCCTCGGTCCAGTGCTCCACGTTCTCCCTGAAGGTGTTCTGGGCGGTCGTGGCACTCGTCAGCAGCGCCTCGTCGGCCTTGATCTTCTCCAACAAGGCCACCTCCCGCTCCTTGGCGTCGTCCAGCATCTGCATCAAAGTAGTCAGCTTCAGCTCAAGATCTGCCTTGGAGTCCTTGGCGGCGCCGAGCTCCTTGCTCCTCTCGGCGAGACGGCCCTGCAGCTCGCCAAGAGTGTAGGCATCCTTCTCGCGCTCATACTTGAGTGCGGCAAGCTCCTCGCCGCTCTTCTTGAGGTTGGCCTCCAGCTGCGTCACCTTCGTCTCCAACTCTTTCTTGGCGGCCTCGGCAGCTGCGGCGGCGTCCTTTGCTTCCTTGAGGGCTCCGCCAAATGTTTGCTCCCGCGCGGCAAGCTCTTCCTCATGGCTGTCAAGATTGATCTTCCGCTGCGCCAGCTCGCCTTCCTGCGCAGATAGCTTCTTGGCAGCAAGCCGCTGCTGCTCCTCAACCGCAGCCTTCTCGAGGATGAAGGTTGTGCGCTCTTCGGCGAGTCGCTCCCGCTCTTCTGCCACGCTTCGGAGAGTTTCTTGGTTGATGCCCCGGAGCTCCTCCACGTGCTTCTCTATGTCTGCTCCCGCCTTCACGACAAGCGCTTCCCGGGATTCCAGCTTGGCTTGTCGGGTGCGGTAGAGCGACAGCAGCTTTCGCAACAGATGCTCCTCCTCGGACTTCATTGCTTTGCTGCTTGGCGCGTCGACCAGCGTCAGCCCAGCGGAGGCGAGCAGCTCTTCGTCAAAGGTCTCTCCTTCGACCGGCGCCCTGGAGCTTGACGCCCAGGGGAGCTTGATGAAGACGCCATCGCCGGCCTTCAGATAGGCGCCGGGCTGGGGCTTTTCGGAGCCTGGTGCTGCGGCAGCAGCGGAGGGATCGGCGGTCGGTGTAGTGCCTGGCGCTCCTGCGTCCTCAGGGTCGTCAGTGCGATCGCCGAACCCCTCGCCAGCTTCTGTGGCGGCAGCCTTGGCGGCCTCTTCGCCGGCGGGCTCGTCAGCGCCGTCTTACTCCTCGGAGACGGCGTCGTCGTCAGTGGTGCCGCGCACGTCTTCCTCGCCGGCGACCTCGGTGTCCATCGGCTCCGTGGCAGATGGATCTGACGACCAGAAAATGAAGAAAAGTCAAGCAGATATTCAAAGAGAAAATTAGAAGAAAAAGAACCCAAGGGAAATTTTCAGGCAAGAGAATTACCTGCGATGGGATCTGCAGCTGCGGTCTCAACCGCTGGAGGATCGCTGGTGCCATCTCTTGCCGGAGAACCACCCCTTGCCGGAGACGCCTCCCTTGTCGGAGGGCACTCCCTTGCCGGGGGATCTTCCCTTGGCGGCGTAGTCGAAGCAGATGGCATGGCAGGAACGGCTTCAGGACACTCCTGGCGGGGCTGCTTTGCTCCTACACAAATCAACAGTCAGATATCAGCAAATAAAGAGCACCCATGCGCGCCTAATAGCAGAAAGTAAACCATATACTTACGCTGGGGGCTGCGCTGGGGGCTGCTTTGGGGAAGGATTGCCGGGTCCGGCAAGGTGGTCTCGGGCACGCCTCTTGCTGCCGCGGTGGGTTCATCCTCGATGACAATCACCGGGGCCTTGGCTCTCTTCGAAGCTCTCTGGGCCAGCATCCTAAAAAGGAAGGGGTTCAGAGTGAAGCAAATCAGATACAAGACAAAGCAACAGATTGAAGAATTACAAGTACAGCAACAAGATCTTACTCTTCTTCTTCCTCGGAGCTGAGCGCGGAGAGATCGAATTCCGGTTCGCCTCTGGTGCGACGAGCTGGAAGAGTAGGTTCCCTTGGTCGCTTGGCGGGTGCAGGAGCTGTGGTGCCAGAAGGCCCCGCTCCAGTTGCTGCAGCGGCGTGAGGTGCTCCCGCGGCAACAGTGCTTGCCGCGGTGGAGGCGTCATGCGCCTTGCGCGACTGACCTGGGCCCGTCTGCCGCCCGCCACTTCCCGGCCTTTGAGACGCCTTCTTGGTGGAGCTGGGGCTCCGCCATGCAAGCTACTTGAAGGTGGGGAGGAGGCGCCCTCGGCAGGCTCGCTCGGCTCAACTTCGGGCTCGGCATGTTCTTCCTCGCCGACAAGCTCCTCTCGATCGACAAGGCTTGTCGCCTCTGCTGCCTCCGCCTCCTCCACAGTAAATCCAAATTCGCCCGCGGCAGCAGCTGCTGCCGCCTCTTCCAAACCTGGTGGCGGCGCGCCGCATCTCGTCATCGGTGGTGTCATGGTGAGGCCCTTTCGCTCGTCGGGCGGATCGGCACTTCTTCCAAGCTATCGAAGAACTGCCGCACTACGTCATCTGCAGGCTCTTGCCAAGTTGGAACAATTCCATGAGAGTCGCACAACGGCATCATTGCACGGATGCGGTCGAGCAAGGAATTGTTGCACAATGGAACGACTCCCCTCGGCAACCTAAACCATTCGGGATGATCACGGTCGTGCTTGAACAACTCCAAGAGCATCGCGTCAAGCTCCAAGACGGTTGAAGTTGAGGCCCGGGCGCAGCCTCATGATATCTGTCACGTTCTGGAACTCCCAAGCAGGTCTCCTCCTCTCCTGCAGGGGCGCGATGCGGCGGCGAAGGAAATCTGCGCCAACTGCGCCTACAGTGAGTCCGGCAAGCCTGAAGCGCAGGATCCGGGTAACGGCAATCTTCAATCTAGCATATTCCGGCGCCAAGTTGCTCCAATCGTTGCCGCGCACTATTGGGGTTTGGCGCTGGGCGGTGAATGGCTGCGGGTTCTCCTCTACGATCCAGCACCAGTCAGCCCTCCACTCTTCCCACTTGCTGCGGAGCTCTCCTTCCAGATAGGCTTCCTTCTTGCCGATCCTTGAGATCCAGGCGATTCCTCCGGCAAGAGGCTCTCCTCTCTCTACTCGAAGCATGAAGAAATGATGGAAGAGGGCTATGTTTGGGTGGACTCCGACAAAGTTTTCGCAAAGATGTGCGAAAACTGCCATGGTCAGGACAGCATTGGGGGTGAAATCAAGGAGGCGGAACCCGTAGGTGTTCATGATATCGCAGAAAAATTCAGAGAAGGGCGGGCAGAGCCCGCAATAGAAGAAGAGCGCGAAGAAGGGATACCCGCTCGGAGCCAATTCAGATGCGGCGGCTGAGAGTACCTTCGTGCGGCGGATGGATGCGCGTCTCCGTCGACGTAAGAGGTAGTACCATTCCCTCAGCTCCTTCGCGGCGAGCTGAGGGGGGAAGATGGCCCGCTCCTTTCGCAGCGCCGTGAGCCGCTGCGCCTCGGCCGACTTCACGCCCTTCCCCTTGTCGGCTTTCGGAGCCATGGCGGAGGTGGTGGGAGAGACCGACGACGTTGGTGATGCTGGTGGCGATGGAGGGGCGGAGCGCTGCTCTCTTTTCAGCCTTGGGAAGAAGGGGGAGCAACGGGGGTTTTTCGAGATTGGACAGCAACTGCCCCTGCTTCCTCTGCTTATAAAGAGGGAGGGGGCGGACGTTCCGCTTTTCCTAATAAAGAAACCACCCACGATCTCCCACACGACGCCGCGCTCGATGCGTGCTGCCTGTGGGGGACGTGGTGGGTCCGGAGTGTTATGGCTTAACCAAGGCGCGTGTGCCGTGCCTGTTTTGGGCCTGGCCCAACAGCGCTTCGGCACCGTGTGTGGCCCAGGTTCGGGCTCCCGGTGTACTAGAGTAGGGTACCCTAGTATCCCGAACTCGCACGGGCAGTCAGCAGCACCCATGGCGAGGCTTGCAGCGGACCGCCTAGCTCCTCCGAGGTTCCTTTGGAGCCATTCAAGAGCAAAGCATTTAAGCCAAGGAGACAAGGCCTCGGCAAGAGGAGCTTGCCGGGAAGGCCAACCAAGGCACCTAAGAGACAAGGCCCCGGCAAGAGGAGCTTGCCGGGAAGGCCCGGTAAGCGACAAGCTTCCGGGCGCGACAAAGGCAACCACAGCGGCAAGGCGCTTGTCATGCAAACTACCACCTTCTGCGCTCCAAAGACATCCACCAACGTGTCGCCCTCAGGACCTTTTCGGTAGCGGCGTGGCGAGAGGTCAAGCGCCCAGCGGAGGACGGTGGCGGCGGTCTTGACAAGATCGCCATCGTGGCAAGCAATGGCGTCCCTGACGGTCCCTTTCTGCACTGTTTAGGCGACACAGACGGGCATTTAATGCTTTTGTCCCCTGCCGCCAGGGTTAGGTATGATACACTGTACAAGTAGCTGTACCAACCGCAACTCATTTTCCCTTTTTGCCCTTGACTACGTTGCCACCTGTCGGTGACCCCTTGATCATATAAAAGGAGGCCCATGCGCAACGTAGAAGGGGGTCGGTTCATTCGAAACCAGAGAACTCCCACGCTAGGTCTTGTAGCTCTCAGCGCTCCCTAGCAAGAACACAATACAAACCAGACAAGCAGCAGTAGGAGTATTATCTCTCCGGAGAGCTCGGAAGCTGGGTAAACTGCTCATGTGTTTCGCCTCGATCTGCTCTTCGTGCAATCTCCGCCCCCCACCGAACCGAAAGGGGTCCGGTCCGCCGGCCCCCATAGGTGTTCGTGGGTCAGATCAGCTTCCCCGACAGTTAGATTCATCAAACTTCACATCTACCGTCTCTTCAACCTTTCGGGTGAAATTGTTGTAGACACGATAAGTGTGAGTTTGAGCCATAACCTAGTAGGAAACCTTCATGAGACTTAGGAGCAAATTTTGAACAACGATGCTTATCAAGAATGTAGCACTTTGAGCCGAATACTCGAAAGTATCCAACTTGGGGTTTGTTACCGATGAGGAGCTCGTATGCCGTCTTGCCGAGTAGCTTGTGAAGATACAAGCGCTTTGTTGCATGACAAGCTGTCTCAACCGCTTATGCCCAAAAGTGCTTCGGCGTCTTGTACTCATCAAGCATCGTTCTCGCCATTTCGATGAGCGTCCGGTTCTTCCTCTCAACAACTCCATTTTGTTGAGGTGTGTACGTAGCCGAGAACTCGTGTCAAATCCCTTCTTCGTCAAGAAAGGTGTCCACATTTGCGTTCTTGAACTCCGTTCCGTTGTCACTGCGAACCTTCTTGATCTTCACTTCAAACTGATTTTGGGCCTTCCTAGCGTAGTTTTTGGAGATCTTTTGGACCTGTGATTTATCATCGAGAAAGAACACCCACGTAAATCTTGAAAAATCATCAGCTATAACTAGACCAAAGGAATTTCCACCGAGACTTTTGTAAGCGTTGGGACCAAAGAGATCCATATGAAGTAGCTTGAGTGGCCTTCTTAAGGTCATGATGTTCTTCACGGGATGCCTTCCTCCAACCTGTTTACCTTCCTGACAAGCACTGCACAGTCTATCCTTATCAAATATGACATCGTTAACTCCAAGGATATGATTTCCTTTAATAAGCTTGTCAAGGTTTCTCATGCCAACGTGACCTAGTCGTCTATGCCATAACCAACCTTTTGAAGATTTAGCAATGAAGCAAGTTTTAGGTTGTGCCTTTTTAGAGAAATCAACAATGTAAAGATCACCTCTACGTATGCCGGTAAAGACCATTTTATGATTGTCTCGACGAAACACTTGGCAATCTACTTCAGCAGATAGGACATTGAAACCGAAATCAGCAAGTCTAGATACTGAAAGTAAGTTGTAGCCAAGAGATTCAACGAGCATAACATTCTGAATGGAGCTATCATGTGAGATGGCCACCTTACCTAGGCCAACCACCTTACCCTTTGAGTTGTCACCGAAAGTGACATACTTTCGACGACTATCATTTTCAGCAAGCTCACGAAAAATGTCTTTATCTCCGGTCATGTGATCGGTACATCCACTGTCGAGAACCCATTCCTTTCCTCCTGACACATATCCCCGAAGATTTGCCACAAGACCAAAATGTCTCATTGCATCATCAAGATCGAAGTCACTATCATCATCCTCATCATAGTATCCATGTTCAACATCGTCATGTGGTGGATCAAGTCCTAGAGAGGGTAATTCGTTAGAGTGAGTTTGACAATGATCTTGCTTATGAATTCTTATAGCTTCGTAAATAATATCACCAATAATTCCAACATCTCCTTTGGCACGCATAAGGTTTGTAAGTTCAAATAGACGATCACCAAACAAAGGATCACTAGTATTCATCTTACTCAAGGCAATAGACTTATAGAGAATCTCATCTAGATTTTTCAAGGAATAATTTGGAAAGCGTTCCTCGAGGAATTTCCATATAGTGTAGGCACACTCAAGAGTAGGCAAGTTTCTAATTAAGTTTCTAGGCAAGCCTCTAGTGATGAGATTAATAGTTCTAAGGTTCCTAATCATGTCAATGGATTTATCAAGGGTAGGATGCATAGGATCAACATGAGGTGCACAAGGGCTAGCAATGTACTTGTTCAAATGATATTGATTGAAAATTACAAGCATCTCATTTTTCCACTCATGAAAATACTCTCCATCAAGAATAGGCACTCTATGTCTAAGACTCCCCAAAGTAGACTCATCCATCTTCCTCCAATGGTGATTAAACCAAGGCAATGGAGACCAAAGCTCTGATACCACTTGTAGGATCTTGAGAAGAGGTGTCTAGAGGGGGGGTGATTAGACACTAAGTACCAAAGTTGCTGTTTTTAACTTCTTTAGGTTTAAGTGGAGTTTAGGCACAAGTTTAACATTCACAATACATAACAAGCAAGCATGCAAAGAGTATATGAGCAGCGAAAAGTAAAGCATGCAACTTGCAAGAATGTAAAGGGAAGGGTTTTGGAGGATTCAAACGCAATTGGAGACACGGATGTTTTTGTCGTGGCTCCGATAGGTGGTGCTATTGTACATCCACGTTGATGGAGACTTCAACCCACGAAGGGTAACGGTTGCGCGAGTCCACGGAGGGCTCCACCCACGAAGGGTCCATGAAGAAGCAACCTTGTCTATCCCACCATGGCCGTTGCCCACGAAGGACTTGCCTCACTAGCGGTAGATCTTCACGAAGTAGGCGATCTCCTTGCCCTTACAAACTCCTTGGTTCAACTCCACAATCTTGTCGGAGGCTCCCAAGTGATACCTAGCCAATCTAGGAGACACCACTCTCCAAGAAGTAACAAATGGTGTGTTGATGATGAACTCCTTGCTCTTGTGCTTCAAATGATAGTCTCCCCAACACTCAAATCTCTCACGCAGGATTTGGATTTGGTGGAAAGAAGATTTGAGTGGAAGGCAACTTGGGGAAGGCTAGAGATCAAGATTCATATGGTAGGAATGGAATATCTTGGCCTCAACACATGAGCAGGTGGTTCTCTCTCAGAACTGGTAAGTTGGAAGTGTAGGTTTGTTCTGATGGCTCTCTCCACGAATGAAGAGGAGGTGGAGGGGTATATATAGCCTCCACACAAAATCTAACCATTACACACAATTTACCAAACTCGGTGGGACCGAATCAATAAACTCGGTCTGACCGATTTAACAAATCTAGTGACCGTTAGGATTTTCGGTGGGACCGATATGCAACTCGGTAGGACCGATATGGTTATGGTTAGGGCATAACGTAATCTTGGTGAGACCGATTACACAAACTCGGTGAGACAGAATTTGGTAATTAGCTAACCAGAGAGTTGGTCAGGAAAACTCGGTGGGGCCGATTACTCAAACTCGGTGGGACCGATTTTCGTAATAAGTTAACCAGAGAGTTTGCATTGTAATCTCGGTAGTACCGATTGCAAAAACTCGGTGAGACCGAATTTGGTAATGGACATACACAGAGAGATTACAATCCCATCTCGGTGAGACCGAGATCCCTATCGGTGAAACCGATTTGCCTAGGGTTTGTGGCAGTGGCTATGACATTTGAACTCGGTGGCGCCAGATAGAAAGAATCGGTAGGGCCGAGTTTGACTTTAGGTTTAGGTCATATGTGTGGAAGTGGGAAAGTAGTTGAGGGTTTTGGAGCATATCACTAAGCACTGTGGAGCAAGAAACTTATTAAGCAACACCTCATCCCTCCTTGATAGTATTGGCTTTTCCTATAGACTCAATGTGATCTTGGATCACTAAAATGTAAAATGAAGAGTCTTGAGCTTGCAGCTTGAGCCAATCCTTTGTCCTTAGCATCTTGAAGGAGTTCCCACATCCTTTAGTCCATGCCACTCCATTGTTGAACTTATCTAAAACATACTAGATAAAAGTGTTAGTCCAACAAGAGATATGTTGACATTAATTACCAAAACCACCTAGGGAGCACTTGTGCTTTCAAGCACGTATATTGTTTTTTCAGGTCGAGCAAGTTTCAACTGGGCTGTAGACTGCCCAGGCTTGGTTTTGTTTTTAACAGGCCCATCCCATGACAACAACGGGGCACAAAGATCCAGTAGGTATCTACTGGCCTTTGGCCCGCCAGCGTTAGTTATATTTTGTGTTACAACATCTGCAGGCACTTTTTTTACTGAATCAAACACACAGCCCAGTCCTATTTTCCTCTTGAAACACATGTCCTACATCCGTTTTCTAATCACTACCTATAGTTTTACTAGTTCATATACACGTATCATTATATTTAAAATACATAAAATTCACTTTTCATATTTACATCCTTATTTTTGTTGTTGTTTTCCCTCCCAGCGCTGATTTTTTACTACCGGTTTTCCCTTAAACCAACTCAATTGTCCCACATCTTATTTGCTTACAAAAACAAAACGATTTTTTTGGCAAATCAATAATTTCTTAAAAAATGTTTATCATTTCGGGATTACAAAAGTTCAGACTCCATCGAAATATGCAAAATAAGGTTGAACTTTTTGACCGTGGTCCTAGGCAGAAAATGGGCTGTAATAAATTACTTAAGAATTAGCAAATGGGCTGGAAATTATTAAAAAATAGCAAATGGGCTCTATGTTGTCTGCCACAGATTTGGAGGCTGACTTGTGGGCCTAGTAAGTTCATGCGTACACAAGGTTTATCAAAAAAGAAACTTAGTCAACAATCGACTCTACCAGTGTCACACCGTTAGATGTCAATCTAACGGCAATCATGCTTCTTCAGTCTCTAATCTTCCTGCCCCAGCCACCCAAACCCAGCGCCATCGGAACCGCCTGCTCCCGCCTCCCGTGGCCGGCTGTGCTGCCGGGCAGGCCTCACATCTCCATCATATACTCGCATCCCTGGCCTATCTATCCCTCTACTCACCCACACCTCCTGTTATTTTCCGGCGACGGCAGCCGAACCAGTCAACCCTCGTACTCTCCACCGCGTGGGCAGCCACTGCCGTGTATTCCCCGGCTCTGTGTCGTTCCCTTCGTAGGCCTCGCCGTCGTCCACCACCCTGGTGCTCTCGGTGCGGCGTTGTCAACATGGTCAACGAACGACATCCATCGGAAGTGGACTGTACGTGGAGAGGCTGACAGCTGGGTCCACGGCCGCACACAGGGAAATGCCTCCTGATTACGTGAAAAATAATGATTCCTCCACCGACATCCGGGACCCGCCGGAAGGGCCTCTCAGATTTCGCAAAAAATGTTCCTCGGCGACAGTTGGACCCACCAACTATATCTTCGCACGCAAGGAAGTGCCTCCTCATCTGCGCACGTAAAATGAATAACCCCCGCTGGTGGGACCCACCACAGTGGGCGGCTGACTTGTGGGCCTACTAAGTTGACGGGGATGGAGGGCTTTGTCAAGTTAGTCAATATGAACGATTCTAGCTCCAGTGACCGTACGATGTCCATCCAACGGCCTTAGTGCTTCTTAAACCTCTGGTCTTCTTGCTCCAGCCGCCCAAAGCAGCGCCGGTCGTGCCGCCTGCTCCTGCCTCCCATGGCCGGTTGTGGTGCCGTGGAGGCCTCACCGCCCCCATAGTACTCCCACTGCTGGCCAGGCCATCCCTCCACTCACCCACACCCCCTGTTATTCTGCAGCGACGGCAGCCTCACACCGCAGCCGAACCAGTGAACCCTCATACTCCTCTCCACGTGGGCATCCACTGCCGAATCTTCCCCGGCTCCACGCCGTCCCCTTCATAGGCCTCACCGTCGTCCACCGCCTTGGTGCTCTGGGCGCGGTGTGGTCAATGTGGTTAACGACCGACTTCCATCGGAAGAATACTGTACGTGGAGAGGCTGACAGCTGGGTCCACGGCCACAGCCCAGTTTTTTTGTGATTTGCCAAGTAAGTCGCTTTATCAAGCTTGTTGGGCTGCAAATCTTTCAAGACGAGGAGAGCTTCATTAATTTGGCGAGAAAATGGCCTATCAAGAATGAGAAATGGGTTGTACATTTTAAAACACATCAAACCGCAATTAGTTTCAAATTTCTTTTTTCATTTTGAGATTTTAAATTGCATTGATTTTTATCTTGCGGACAATTTGTTGGATTTTATATTGATATACATTTATTTTTAAAATCAGTTTGAATGTGACTCGAAATTTCGATTTAAAACAGTTCGGACCCTTTTGAAATATGCAAAATTTTGTATAATTTTTAACCGTGGGCCACAATATGGGCTGTAATGCTAACAAAAGAATATGGGCTCCAAAAAACCTTAAGAATTAGCAAATGGGCTGTAAATTATTAGAAATAATGGCAGATGGGATGTATGATGTTTTCCACAGATTTGTGGCTTTCCTAAAAAGGTAGACGACAGCAAGGATCGTTGATGTCCATCCAACGGCCGTTGTCTTCTTCAATCTCTGCTCTTCCCGCCGAGCCACTCAAACAAGCGCCGTGAGACTGCTCGCTCCCTCCTCCCAGCGGCCGGGTGTGCTGCCAAGCAGCCTCACCACCCCACCGCACTCCATCGCTGCCCTAGCCATCCCTCTACTCACCCACACCTTTGTTATTCTTCAAGGTCGGCAGATGAACCATAAACCTCATACAACAGATCGTACTCCCTACTGTGGGAAACAATCGCCAAGTCTTCCTTGCCTCTGTGTCATTCCTTCCTAGGCCTCGCCTCGTCCGCTGCCACAGTGCTCTCGCGCGGCCTGGTCAACGTGGTCAACAACCGACATGCATCTGAAGTGGATTTGTACATGGAGAGGCTGACACTGGGTCCACGGCCGCACGCAAGGAAATGCCTCCTTATTACGCCGCAAAATAATGATTCCTCCACCGACATCCGGGACCCACGAAAGGGCCTCTGTATTTCGCGAAAAAAGGTTACCGCCGCTGACAGCTTGGACCCACCAGCTATATCTTCGCACGCAAGGAAGTGCCTCCTTATCACGCACACAAAAATGAATACTCCCCCTGCTAGCTGGGACCCAGTATAGTGGCAGGCTGACTTGTGGGCCTACTAAGTTGACGGGGACGGAGGGCTTTGTCAACTTATTGAATATGCACGTTCTAGCTCCACTGACCGTACGATGTCCATCCAACGGCCGTAGTGCTTCTTCAACCTCTGGTCTTCTTGCTCCAGCCGCCCAAACCAGCGCCGGTCGTGCCTCATGCTCCTGCCTCCCATGGCCGGCTGCGATGCGGCGGAGGCCTCACCGCCCCCTACTACTCCCACCACTGGCCAGGCCATCCCTCTATTCACTCACACCCCCTGTTATTATGCGGCGACGGCAACCTCACACCGCAGCGAACCAGTGAACCCTGATACTCCTCTATGTGTGGGCATCCACTGCCGCGTCTTCCCTGGCTTCGCCCCCTTCCTAGGCCTCGCCATCGTCCACCGCCCTGGTGCTCTCGGCGTGGCGTGGTCAACATGATCAAGGAACGGCTTCCATCGGACATGGACTGTATGTATAGAGGCTGACAGCTGGGTCCACGGCCGCAGCACGGAAGTGCCTCCTTATTACGCGCAAAATAAATATTCCTCTACCTGACAGCGGGGACCCACCGGACAGGCCACCGTATTTCGCGAAAAAAAAGTTTCCCCTGACTGTTGGGGCCCACCAGCTACATCTTCGCACGCAAGGAAGTGCGTCCGGGCAAAAAAAAACCCATTCGCCCCCCTGACTGCTGGGACCCACCAGCTACATCTTCGCACGCAAGGAAGTGCCTGATAGTCGGGACCCACCTGGTCGAAGCGTACGTAGCGTTGTCATTCTGGTAGCGAACATGGACGTACATACTAGTCGATGTAGAGGCGCACACGTGTCGTAGCAGAGGCATGCCCGTAGCATGTACACGTACGAACAGTGACCAGGGTGCAAGAAAGTAAATACGCCCACATACGTACATACGGGCGGGGTCTCAAATGCCTACTCGCGCGTACGTACGGCCAGGGCTCGTGTACATGGCTGGGTTGTAACGGAGAAACAACATCTTCGTCGTGTTCATGGGGAGCCAACCGGCTGGGTTGGAACGGAATGCGTCGTCGTGTTCATCGGGAGGGCTTGGACGGAACAGCCGATGGAAACAAGGCATGGCGTACCGCAGAATGGAGGAAACAGCCTTATGTTCGACTGGCCACGTTCGAAACGGGATCCTGTTCATCGGGAGGGGTCTGGTGTACCGCAAAACGGAGGAAACGGACCTCCTACGGTCGAAACGGGGGTCCTGTTGATCGGGAGGGGTGTGGCATACCGCAAAACGGAGGAAACAGACTTGTGTTGGAGCTTCTGGTCAAACGGGGTCCTGTTCATCGGGAGGGTGTGGCATCGCAAAACGGGACTCCATGGGATACTGTTCATCTCCACCGTCGACCCTCCAGCCTCCACTTGCCATCTTGCTCATCCACCGTCGACCTCCTCCACCTCCACCGCGATCGCTCATCCACGGGCTCCTGCTCATCCAGCCTCCACCGCGTGCTACTCCACCGCCATCGCTCAACCAGCCCTCTCCACGGGCTCATATTCAACCACTCCTCCACGGGCTCTGCTCATCCAGCCCTCCACCGCTCTCGCTCATCCCGCCCTCCACGGGTGGTCCTGTTCATCCTGCCTCCACGGGTCCTATTCATCCAGCCCGACCGCTCGATCGATCGGGGTCCTGTTCATCCAGAGGCAACACCACGGGTCCTGTTCATCCACCCCCACCGAACTGTTCATCCAACCCCCAAAGAATGCTCTTTGCTCATCCAGAGGCAGCATCGATCGGCTTGATTAGCAGCGAGAGCGGCGAATAGCTCGTCGGGTTGATTGACACCACCGATTGATCGCTCGGGTTTAGTAATGCGTACCCTGCAGTGCAATCGCTCGGGTTCAGTTAGAGCCCAACGCCTTGCTCGGGTTCAGTTGGAGCCCAATGCCTCACACCCACGCGCGTGTGTGTACGAGAGAAACGCGCATCGCTCGGCCCCGACCACCCACCGTAACCGGGAACACCCCGATATTTTCCTCGCCCTCGCTTCTACCACGGTTTTTTCCGTCCTGGACGGCCCAAAGAATGTAATGCAGCTGCGTCTCCGGCCTGCCCAGGACGAAAAGCCCGTTTTCTGTCATGATTTTTTGTCATAGAAGTAGGACCCCCCCACATCTATGATGATACCGGGTTTTCTCATAATTAACGTCATAGAAGTGTGATAAGTATGACAGAAAAAAATTTCGTTCGGCCCAAAATGTCATGGATGTGTCTTTTTTGTAGTGCAGAGTGCATTAAATGCGTTGCTCGGTGTCACATCACAGTGTGCCTGGCAAGCCTTGCTGAGCTGTTTTGCCAGCTTCAGCCTGCTTGCTTGACACGTCTCAGGACGGGTGTCGTATGGAAGTGTTTTCTGTAGGAAGTGGTTGCCATGTGGCAGGAAGCTGCCATTTAGTCACTTAGGGTCTTGTCACCACACCGATTAATGACTTGCGTCGCTGTGAGGTGGTGCGGTGGAGCGGTTTGCCTCCGCAAGTCCCGACAGGTCTGCCGGGACGATCTGGAGGCTTTGCTTCCGGGGTAACCCCATACTTCCAGGCTTGACTGCCCGACAAGGGAGGTTTTTCCCTTAGTGACATCTTGTCTCTCTGGCTTGACTTGGTCTTCTCAACCACCCCTCTGATTCTTCAAAGAAATGATCCCATCGTGCTTGATCTGATCTTGGTGCTGCAATCTTGTTCTTGGGCTCGGTGGCTTGCTGTCCGTGCACGAGTCAGGGGAAAACATACACTCGTGTCTGTGTACCCCGACAAGTTTACTGCATCACCCTTTCCTCTTCAAGGGAAAAATCAACACAAGCTCAAGAAGTAGCAGTTAGTTATCAAACTTATAAAGTGCCGTACAAAGTGCGGTGTGTAGTTTTTTTTGCGGAAGAAAGTGCGGTGTGTAGTTAGTCACGTTAAATAGGGAGTTTCTTTTCTTTAATGTCACATACACAAATTGAAATAATTGTTGTGGAGAGAAAAGAAAATCACTCCAATATATATATATATATATATATATATATATATATATATATATATATATATATATAGCAGTGGTAGTTACCACCACTTATGTTTTGTATGTTGTATGTAGTATCTATCGAAACCGAGAGTATATACGTGTAGTATGTAGTATATAACAATGATTAGGTAGTATATATACTAATTTTTAGGTAGTATGTACCATGTTTTGAGTATGTTTTTTTACGTACAAATATGTACGTATTTCACAAATATAACAAAAACTATGGGCTCATATGTAATTTTTCATGTAACTTGATTTGAAATATCTTAGATATAGTATATGAACATATTTAAAATAATAAAATAGTATATATAGTATCACATGGTAGTATATGAGATATGTGGGGTAACTACCACCGGGTGGTAGGATGGATTTTCCATATATATATATATATATATATATATATGGTGGGTCTATTCTAATAACACCCCTTAAGACCTTATTCTAATAACACTACTGCCTTATTCTGATAACACCCCGACTAACCCACGCAAACCGAACCGCACGCAAAAAAAAGGAAACCCACCCTACCTCCCCCCACTCCTCCCCCGATCCCCTCCACCTTCTTCCTCCCACGCCCCAGCCCCCCGATCCACCAACACACAGCCGCGCCACCAGGCCCGCTGACCTCCCACCGCCGCGCCCCCAGGCCGGCGACCTCCCACCATCGCGC
Organism: Aegilops longissima; assembly: GCA_021605205.1. Classification (NCBI taxonomy): domain Eukaryota; kingdom Viridiplantae; phylum Streptophyta; class Magnoliopsida; order Poales; family Poaceae; genus Aegilops; species Aegilops longissima. The sequence continues at coordinate 401,752,446 of CM038677.1, forward strand.
CCCCAGGCCCGCGACCTCCCACCGCTGCGCCCCCAGGCCGGTGACCTCCCACCGCCACCTCCCTCCCCTGCACCTCGCGCCACCTCCACCCCCTTGCGCTGCCACATCACCTCGAACCACCTACCCTCACCGCCCCACCTGCCCCCGCAGGCCAGCCACCGGATCCGCCCATCGCAGTGCTCTCGCGCGTGGTCGGCGTTGGATCCGCGCGTCGCCGTCCCTGCCAACCACTTGGTCGAGGGCAGTTGGATCCGCCCTGTCGTTATCCTCCGCGGCTGTTCGACAATGGATCCGCGCCAAGACCTCGTGGGGGCGTCCTCTCCGTCCCCATATCAAGGGTGACTTCGCTTCACAGATCGGATGGTCAGCCGGTGAGCTCGGGGGTCGCCGGTGACTCTCCCCTCCTAGTTCCTCCACCTCCCGCCTACCACCATGGAGCGGATCCACAGGGGCGTGGGGGGTGTCCGATGGCCTTCCCTCCCCTGCCATGTCAAGCCCCAACCTCCACTCTCGGCGCGTGGAGTGCAATATGACCCCAGAGAGGTCCATGAGCGTCCATCCCGGCGGCTCACGTGCAAGGTCTCAGGCGCTATGGCCTGTTCAGTTCGCAGGTCCTGCTACAGACGTTCGCTACCCCGACGGTGGCAGTTGACTATGACGCCTGCTGCAGTCCATATCCAGCGTGGTGGTTCGTTCCCCGGCGGCGACCTTCTGCCCTCCTCCCTATCTTGCTTGGGATCCCACGCGATGAAGGTCAAAACAGCAGCGACGAACCCGTTCAGCTTAGAAAGGTTTTCTCCTTTTTTCTGAACTTTGGATGTGCAATGTTGTCGGATGCCGCGAGCAGTGCGCTGCACCTTGATTTTAATTTTGTTTGTGTGTTGAACAGAAACTAGGTTGGCCTTGCAATTCACTGCCAAGAATCTGCCTCTCCCCCTGCGTAGATGCAGTTTGGCCAGAAGGGCTCTGTAGACCGGTGTCAGCTCGCGAATGCTTTCAGATTGTTGACACCCACGTGGACGTGCGGCTCGCGGGCACACGCAGTCCGCCCCCTAGCGGCGTGCAGTACGACACTCTCGTTGGTGCAGCCCGCTGGCTGCACCTACGCGCGACGATGATGAAGAGCGTGGCGTGTAACTCATCGCGGCTCGGCTTGCAGCTCGGCTTTCCGCGGTGATGCAGACCACTTTGAGGAGTACTGTGGTCCACTTCAGTCAAATGTATTTATATTTTGTAAAAAATAGATGCAGTTCATTTGGGAATCCGTGCGGTTTGCACGGCTGGTGTGTGAAGTGCATGATGTGCTCATGTGTTTCAAAACTCGGTCTATTATGTGAAGTGCACGATGTGCTTGTGTGTTTCAAAACTTAGTCAATTCCGTCAAACACATGCAGTGCACTTGGTTCTCGGATGTCGTTCATTTTCGAGAGTGATGCTGTTCACTTGTTCCTAACATGAAAGTGCGGAAAATTTAGCGAAACAACAAGATAGTAGTGCCGTTCACTTGGATATATGTTGAGTTTCACTTGCCCTCGTCTCTACGGTCCACTCTCGTTCATACAAAATATTGAAAAAAAGACAACAAAAACTCGTCTGAGAAAATTTACGTCCGACAAAAGAATTCATGAAGTTCATTTGACTCTTTGATGCAGTGTGGTTTTTAGTCTCAAGCAGTGTGGTTTCTTGTCTGATGTAGTACACACGTCGATTTTAGTGTCACGAAAAACAGAATGTCCGCATTTCGGTAAATTCAAAAATGCTCTTAAATCATAAGGAATCAGAGAGAGTGTTCTACATTAAAAAGTTGCACCTCATCGATATCTTTCCAACGGTGTATCATTTGAATCATTTTGAAAAGCTGTTTGTAAAAATTTCACGAAAAACGACCGCTGCCACTCGTCGTCCGCCGCACCATTTTCAAAATTAACTTAAAACCGTAAGGAATCTCAAAACCATTTCTACATATGAAAATTGCGCCTTGTCCATAGCTTTCCAACGACGTATTACACGCTTCGTTCCAACAAACGGTTCAAAAACTAGAACGAAAACAGTATCGAAAATTGCAAAAATTTCAAAAAAAAAAAACATAATTCCGCGATTTAGTAAATTTGAAACTTCTCTTAAACCGTAATGAATTAGAGAAAATAATAGATATGAAAAAGATGTGCCTCAACGATATCTTTCCAACGGAGTATCATTTGCTTCATTCCAATGAGTGGTTTAGAAAAAAAAAATGCGAAACAACGCTCGCTGCCACTCGTCGTGCGCCGCACTATTTTTGAAACTGCTCTTGAACTATGATGAATCTCGAAAAGTGTTCGACATGGCGAAGTGGCGTATAATCCATACCTTCTCAATGGTATATTACATGCGTTGTTCTGATAAACAGTTAAAAAACTAAAGTGAAAAAGGTACCAAAAAACGCGTTCAGTTTTTTCTGACACGAAGTCCACTAGTCTGTGTATTGCGGTACTTTGCTACTGAAAGTGCATTGCCCTCGTGTTGAGCATGCAGTGCGGAAGTGTTAAGAATAACTATTTTGATAATATTATCAGAATAGACGGACTGTATATATTATCATAGAGGGCACTGCACTTTCTTTAGCAAGAGCATTGCATTACAGAGACTAGTCAACTTCGTGTCGGAAAAAAACTGTGCGTAGTGTTTTTTCGGTACCGTTTTCGCTCTAATTTTTTAACCGTTTATCGGAACGAGGCATGTAATATATCATTGGAAAGCTACGGATTATGCGCCACTTCGCCATATTGAACACTTTTCGAGATTCCCCGCGGTTTAAGAGCAGTTTCAAAAACGGTGCGGCCCACAAAGAATGGCAGCGAGCGGTTTTTTCTAAATCGCTCGTCGGAATGAGGCAAATGGTACACCCTTGGATAGATATCATCAGGCGCATATTTTTCATAACTATTGTTTTCTCTAATTCATTATGGTTTAAGAGCAGTTTCAAATTTACTAAATCGCGGAATTCTGTTTTTCAATTTTTTTTCAAATTTTCGGTACTGTTTTCGCTCCAGTTTTTAACCGTTTGTCGAAACGAGGCCTGTAATATACCGTTGAAAAGCTATGGACGAGGTGAAAATTTCATATGTTGAAATGTTTTTGAGATTCCTTACGGTTTTAAGATAATCTTGAAAATCGTGCGGTGGACGACGAGTGGCAGCGGCCGTTTTTCGTGAAATTTTTACAAACCGCTGGTCGGAATGATTCAAACGATACGCCGTTGGAAAGATATTGACAAGGCGAAAATTTTCATGTAGAACAATCTCTCTAATTCTTTATGGTTTAAGAGGAATTTCGAATTTACCGAAATGCGGACATTCTGTTTTTTGCGACACCCAAATCGACGTGGGTACTTCATCCGACTGAAAACCGCACTGCATCGGACGAAAAACTGCACTGCATCAGACGTGTTAGAGAACTACATGGTTTCTTTTATTCAAACGTAATTTTTTCAAGGACGAGAAAGTAGAGTGCACTTCACATCGCGTGTAAATAAACCACAACACTATCAAGAAGTGACCTGCATTACTTTTTTCGCTTTCGTAACAATTTTTTTGCACTTACGGAATGAAAAACATCATACGGCCGACCACACTGCTTCAGAATGAAAACCGCACTGCATCAGACGTGCAAGCGAGCTGCATAATTTCTTTTGTCGGACGTTAGTTTTCCAAGACGAGGAAAGTGGAGTGTGCTTCACATTTGGCATAAGTGAACCACAACACTATTGAGAGGTGAGCCGCGTGAGATTACAAAGTGAGCTTCACATCAGATCGGGCATAACTTGTAAGTGAACCACAACACTATTGAGAGGTGAGCCGCATGAGATTACAAAGTGAGCTTCACATCAGATCGGGCATAAGTGAACCGCAACACTATCAAGAAGTGAGCCGCATGAGATTACGAAGTGAGCTTCACACCGGGCATAAGTGGACCGCAAAACTATCAAGAGGTGAGCCACATGAGATTACAAAGTGAGCTTAAAAAATTTACATAACACACTTTTTTGTTTACCATGTGAAACACATGGGAATTTACAATGAATCGCATCTAAGCATCATTTTTTATAACAAATTTGTCCTTGCAATTCTGTTACACAGGCTATGCACACAACTCACATAAAAATTAAGTGAGGATAGCACCACGAGGCCTTCGACGGGACTCTGAAATCGAAACTGCACCGCATTGCAATGCGGTACTGCACTGAACACAATAAAAACTTTGAACTTGTTGGGGAGGTGTGGGCTCACGCGAGGTGGTCGGAATCGAGCGGCAGCGACGGCAACCTCCTGCTCCATGCCCACATCAGCCACCGTCCCTACCGCAGGCTAGCAACACAGCAGCTCAATCGGAGGCCCTACAGGAAGTGGATGATGAGGGATCCGGTGCTCCTGTCCCCGGTGTGCATGCAGGACATGGAGGCGATGGTGGTGCGCGACTGTGGAGGCAATGGATAGAGCTCTAGGTTGCACATGCACAAAATTGCTTCGAGTCATCAGTGTACGTCACCGCATGGTGAGGTGGGCTGCACTGAGCGGCGACCTGGGCTGCAGTCTATCGCGAGGTGAACCGCAACACCACCCGCATCCAAAATGCATGTTTTGTGTTGGAAACGAGTTGTGGGGTTGGATGGAAGTGCTGCTGCAAAAATAATCAAAAACTGCACGATCTGGTGCGGACGCGATGTCGACTGGCCAGAGAGAGTTTTCTTGCTGGAGACGATGTGAGCTGCACGGGGGCGGCAAGCGAGCTGCACTGGGGCGGCAAGCAAGCTGCACAGAGGTCGGCGATGCGGTGGGTGGTCGCTGCCTCCTTCTCCAGCGGGCCGCCCACTCCTACCAGCTCCTCCCGGATCCAGGTGAGGGAGCCACCACGACCCTCCTACAGCCCGCATCGGTGGCCGTGGTTGCGCGAGGCGGGGCGTCGGGGACAAGACGCCATGGCTGGAGGAGGGGGGCGCATCACCGGATCCAAACCACCGGTTGGATCATGGCGAGACGCGGCAGCCCACTGAATCCGGCGGCGTAGGGGACCGGATCCGGTGGCTGGTTGCCACGGGGTGGAAGCGGGGTGGGGGCAGTGCAGTAGGCGGCTGGAGGGCGAGCACATCCCTGACCCGTCCGGCGGAGGCGGTTCTAAGGAGGGTGCAGAGGGGGAAGCAGGGAGGTGGCGGTGCGGGGGAAGCAGGGGAAGGTGGTGGTGCGGCGGTGGCGCTGGGAAAGCAGAGGAGGTGGTGGTGCGGCGATGGCGTGGGGGAAGCAGGGGATGTGAGGTAGGGGGACGGGGCCTGCTGGATCCATCGGACGAGGTTGGCGGAGGGAGAGGGGAGGCTACTAGGCGCCGAAGCAGGTGGGGAAGGTGGGGCGGGGCGGGTCGATGGTGGGGTGGCCGGCGGTGAAAGGAGGGGAGGTGGGGGATTGGATCGAGGGGAAGGTGGGTGCGTGGGGGCGGCGGTGTACTCGAGGGCAGGAGGTAAGCAGTGGGTGGTTGTGTTCGGTCCCGGGAGAAGTAGACTGGGGTGTTATCAGAATAAGGCAGAAGTGTTATTAGAATAAGGTCTTAAGGGGTGTTATTAGAATAGACCCACCCTCTTCACTCTCTTACCCTCTCAAGATCTAAACAAGATAGGAGTGGCCACATCCTGTCTCTGCTCACAGCTGGTCACAGATTCGGCCGGATCCCCTCGGCCGGGGTGTAGGGGAGTAGGTGCATCCTTCACGCGGTCATCGGCAGTGAGGGAGGAAATCCACAGTTGTCGGCGCATCCCGATCGGCTGCCCGTACCATTCTCTTCAACACAGCTCCGGCTCGGGAGGTCCTCCAACCCCATCTTCCTCCCTATCAAATTGTGGCTAGATCCGCCCTCCCGCTGCCCTCCTAGCCACATCCCAATGACCCTCAGGCATAACTTCCTTCGAAAACGGCCTTGCTCTACTGCCATAGCTCCCCATGTGGCTGCATGTGGATCTTTTTCTACTTCCATCAGCTCTTCCAAAGCCACCTGATTTTTTAGTATTATTAGTGATAAACATACTTCATGCAGTCGAATCTAGGACTTGGTTCAAATAGGGAATGGGGGAAAGTAATAGCATGAATCTAGGACTTGATTCAAAGAGGAAATAACAGGGGAAAGTAGTAGAGACTGGATAACCAACCGGTCTCTTGGATGAAGAGGGAAATAAAGGGAAAATGCAGTACAAACAGGTTAAAGAACATATCTGTTATTGGTTAAAAAAGGACAGAAAGTAGCGGCTGGGGGACAAGTCAACAGAGTATGTGTAGGATTAGATTTGCCCAGATCTTGGTTGGATGTTGGCATCACCACTTTATGCCTCCCTATAGGTACATGGTGCTGATGTGTCCACTATATGTCGCATGCCCTTGTACCAACATTTTGTTGTTATTAATGTAAGGGCGCTATTAAAACGAAGAAATCCCACTATTACAGTAAGGACATGTCTAACCAATGATATTGTTAATCTAATGCCTCCAGTAATATGATGCAATTAAACCGTTTTATAAATGGTACTCTCCATCTATTTTCCCATTATGATAGGTAAGTTGCCTCTTTACGCTGGTGAATGTCCTGGTGTTCACACTGTCCCATGCCATTGTACCAACTCTTTACTTGTTGTTACTCTAATCTATCTGGTAAAACAAGCAATGCCACCATTAAAGTAATGCCATATTTGAGTAATGTCATTGTTGATCGCAATGCTTTCGGTAATATGAAGCAATGCTACCATTCTAAAATTTCTACTGTGATGAGGACATCAATACCATTGTTACACCCATAGCCCCTGCTGATATACATACTGGACCAATTACTAGAGCTCGCGCACGCCAATTGAATTATCAGGTACTTTCGTTTCTTGGTAAAGATTCCAATGTTCATGAGAATATGATGCTGCCTAAATTGGATACATTTGTTTTGCTTACAAATGAAGGGCCTACCATGGACAAGAAAGATGAACCTTGGAGCAAGTTCAAGCATGGAGATGTTGGCATGCGCAAGGGGAACAAGAACGGAGTTACAAGTGATGATTCCAGGACTTTGAAGCCACCCTAATGAGTGCATGAGGCCTTGGACAAAATATACAAGATGCCACTTCATAATATTCGTCCATAGGCTATTCTAGGTGCTGCGTCACCTTATTATTGGGCCAGACCCATGTAATTTCGAAATACTTAAGTATAGGCTGTTTTTAGAGTCCGTATGTGTGGGGCAACAAGAGTTAGGGTTGGTTTCGGACCCCTCCCTCAAGGGCCACAAAATTCCCTCCTCTTCCTCCATATATACAGCCCTTAGGGCGTCGTTTAGACTTTGGGTTTTGTTTAGATTAAAAGTTCGCTATAGCTGCAACTCGCTGCGTGCCGCTTGTGTTCAACGACCGGATAAAGGTGTCACAGTAACCCCACCTTGATCAATAAAGCTTTCATCTTATATTCGCAATATCCAGATTGCAATCTCAGTTTCTTGCTTGTTCTTCGCTTGCTCGCAGGAAAGCAGACCCTCGTGGTCGTTGATCGTGCTCGGCGTGGTCAATAACCTCTCGGAGTTGGTTTAGCGATTGCTAAGGCGCGACGTCCTCAAGACGTTCGTAGTCGGATCGTCAAAGTCGACTTCCTCCAAAGCGAAAACCAACATCTCATCGAAGACGGACACCTTCGCCTCTATCAAGTGGTATCAGATTTCCGGGTTGCTCGGTGAGATTTTACGCTTTTCCATAGTTTAGATCGAGTCTGTTCTTCATACCTATAGTCCACTTAAAAATCCACAAAAAAATTAGGGTTAGTTAGTCATATCCGAACCAATCTGAGCCTTTGCATAATCTTTTTAGGGTTTTGCTTTGTTGAATTTGCGGTTGCATCGTCGTGTCTAGTTGCTGGTCTTAGCGTCTAGTCTTTTAGAGTTTCGAGTTCTGGTCATAAGTTGTCACGCCGCCACCGCACCATCATCATCGCCCCTGCCACTTACCATCACCGCTCCGAATCCGTATCCACATACCACCACCAATCCATGTCCATATACCACCATCGATCCATATCAATATACTACCACCGCTACCACCACCGCTGCCATATACCACCATCATATATCCACCACCAATCCGAGTTCCTTGCATATTAGGTTTGTTTTCGAGATCCATCTAGTTTCCGATTCGTGTTTCCTTGCCGGAGTAGGTTTCGGAAAAAAAAATTCCGGAAACCACCCTCTGTTTAGGCCCAAAATTTTCCGAAAACGCACTTGTCGAAATTTTTTCTGGCTATCCTATTTTTAGGTGTTTCTAAGTGTATTGAGACAGTCGCCGTTATAGAAAGTTTTTTGACCCGCTTCAGTTTGTGGGTCCGGCAATCGAAAAAAATAAATTTTGGTCGAAAAATTTCGTGCCCATCTGTCGATTTGACCTGGAAGAGTTTTGAGACACTCGCCATTATAGTGATTTTTCGCAAAAAAAAAAAGCAGCGCAAAAAAAGCAGCAAAAAAATCCAGTGTGCTTTTCCCTTGTTTACGTGCAGCGCCGTGATTTTGTTAGTGTTCTAGGCTCGCGTCTCTAGCACGGTCTAGCCTAGGACCAGACAAGATCGTTGTTGAGCGCTTATTCAACTTTGCATCTCTGAATTGATTATTGCTGACCCTTTTGCTACCATATTATAAGCCTTCCCAGCTCCACATACATCTACATCGTATGCGTTTGACTCTCCACGTAATCGCTCTATCCAAGCTTTGAGAGTTTTGACTACATCGGTTACCGATCACCGCTTTCGCCTGGGTAAGAACTGGTAAGAATTTGAGATTTGCTTGACGGATTTGTGACTGTCCACCACACTACCACCACCACTTCCTAGTAGTCTGTCAATCATATTCTTGTGTGTTTCTATTGCTGCTAACCATGGCAGGATCACAAGCCGACGAGACCGACCGGGAGAACATGACAAACAAAGCGCTACATGATAAGTTTCAACAAATGATGAGTGGGCAGGTGGAAGATGTGCTAAATAGATTTGAAGAGGCCATGGAGAAGATAGATGGCATTGAGAAGGTGTTCGAAACAAAGCTCGATAACAAGTTTAATGAATTGCTCGCACGTCTACCACCACCACCACCGGCTACACCTAACGCACCTCTACTACAACAACAACGACTACCTCCACATCGTGAAACAGCCCTCCGCTTGAGCTTCCCGTGTCCCTCTTCACTGGCCAAGCTGCTGGTGCTGCTTGTTGATACTTCGTGGCTCCTGCTGCTGATGTGGGGAGGATGATTATGTGGGAGATTACGAGGATGAGGTTGATCAACATCGAACTACGTGCAACCACCAAAGCACCACAACCACCGTGTCGTCCACATGCTAATAATGGCAATGTTAGGGCTCCCCTCAGTACGAGATCATGACCATCTCCCTAAACTGAAATTGAATATTCCACCATTTGAGGGTAGATATGTTCCCGATATATATCTTACTTGGGAGTTAGAAACTGAACAACGATTTACATGTTTACAATATCACGAGGAGAGACGTGTTCTGCTTGCATTGTTTGTGCTTTCACTAGCTTTGCATGTGTTTGGTGGTCGAACATTGTAGATTATATCCTGTTCCAGCTACTTGGGCTGCTTTGAAAACTGCTATGCGTGCTCGTTGGGTTCCACCATATTATCAACGTGAATTACTTAAAAATTGCAGCGCTTAAGACAAGGAAAAAATCGGTAGAAGAATATTATCGGAATTACAAACTGGCTTGATTAGATGTGGTATTGTTGAGGAGAATGAAGCTATGCTTGCACGTTTTCCGGTGGATTAAATAGAGAGATTCAGACCATTCTAGACTACAAGGATTATAATAATATCACTCGATTATTCCATCTTGCTTGTAAAGCTGAACGTGAAGTGCAGGATCGCAGCGTTGGCGCGGACTAACTTTTCTGCAGGTCGACCTTCATCATGGACACCACGTGGATCATCTACTTCCACACGTTCTACTACACCGGCACCTCCGTCGGCTGTCACCTCCAACCGTGATACAAGAAAGGGCACAACCACCACTATCGCCAAGAGCACACCTGCTGGGCCTACAGAGCTCTTCTTCTTCCATGGCGTCAGCAGGCACACAAGTGATATTATTTGTTGTCGTTGTAAGGGAAGAGGACATTTTCTTGAGAGAATGCCAATCTCAGCGTGTGATGATTGCTACGAGGATGGTGGGTATGAGTCCGCTAGTGACTATGATGAAGAGACTTTGGCTCTTATTACACATGAATAACACGGTGGAGATGATTACGATCATGAGACGCAATACATGGCTGTGAAGATCTTGACAGGTATGAATGTTTAGTTGCTCAACGTGTTTTGAGTGTGCAGGTTACACAAGCTGAGCAAAATCAGAGGCATAACTTGTTCCATACAAAGGGTGTTGTGAAGGAACGTTCTATTCAAGCGTCATCATAGATGGAGGGAGCTGCAACAACTTGGCTAGCATGGATATGGTGGAGAAGCTTTCTCTCACCACAAGACCACATCCACATCCTTACTACATCCAATGGTTCAACAACAGCGGCAAGGTTAAGGTAACACGTCTTTGCTCGTGTGTATTTTAGTATCTCTACATATGCTGATTATGTTGATTGTGATGTGGTACCTATGCAAGCATGTTCCTTATTACTTGGTAGACCATGGCAATTTGATAAAAATTCTGTACACCATGGTAGAAACAATCAGTATACTCTTGTTCACAAGGATAAAAATATTACTTTGCTTCCTATGACTCTGATTCCATTTTGAAAGATGATATTAATAGAGCTAATAAAGCAAAACAGGAGAAAAATAAGAGTGAAAATCAGATTGTGGCAAAAGAATTTGAGCAACAAATGAAGCCTAATAATAAACCATCTAATGTTGCTTCTGAAATTAAACCTGAAAAGTGCATGTTTACTTGCCACCAAATCTGATATTGATGAGTTAGATTCTAGCAAATCTGTTTGCTATGCTTTTGTGTGCAAAGAGGCATTATTTTTATTCGAGGACGTGCCTTCCTCTTTGCCCCTGCTGTCACTAACATTTTGCAGAGTTCACGACGTCTTCCCACAAGACGTGCCACCGGATTACCACCTATTCGAGGGATTGAGCATCAAATTGACTTAATTCGGTGCATCGCTACCCAACCGTGCACCATACCGCACCAATCCAGAGGAGACGAAGGAGATTATCGTCAAGCACAGGAGCTGCTCGACAAAGGTTATATCGCGAATCTCTTAGTCCTTGTGTTGTTCCTATTATACTAGTGCCTAAAAAGGATGGTACGTCAGTATGTGTGTTGATTGTAGAGGCATTAATAATATTACTATTCGTTATCGCCATCCTATTCCTAGGCTAGATGATATGCTTGATGAATTGAGTGGCTCTACAATATTCTCCAAAGTTGATTTATGTAGTGGATACCATCAAATTCGTATGAAATTGGGAGATGAATGGAAAACAGCATTTAAAACTAAGTTTGGTTTATATGAGTGGTTAGTCATGCCTTTTGGGTTAACTAATGCACCTAGTACTTTCATGAGACTAATGAACGAAGTTTTACGTGCTTTCATTGGACGATTTGTGGTAGTCTATTTTGATGATATCTTGATTTATAGCAAATCTTTGGAAGAACATTTGGAACATTTACGTGTTGTTTTTAATGCTCTACGTGATGCACATTTGTTTGGTAACCTTGGGAAGTGCACCTTTTGCACCAATCGAGTATCTTTTCTTGGCTATGTTGTTACACCACGTGGAATTGAAGTTGATAAAGCTAAGATTGAAGCTATTGAGAGTTGGCCGCAGCCCAAAGCGGTCACACAAGTGAGGAGTTTTCTTGGACTCGCTGGTTTCTATAGGCGTTTTGTGAGAGACTTTAGCACCATTGCTGCACCTCTCAATGAGCTTACAAAGAAGGATGTGCCTTTTGTTTGGGGTACCGCACAGGAAGAAGCCTTCACGGTATTGAAAGATAAGTTGACACATGCTCCTTTACTCCAACTTCCCGACTTTAATAAGACTTTTGAGCTTGAATGTGATGCTAGTGGAATTGGATTAGGAGGTGTGTTATTACAAGATGGCAAACCTGTTGCATACTTTTACGAAAAATTGAGTGGGCCTAGTCTGAACTATTCTACTTATGACAAAGAATTATATGCTCTTGTTAGGACTTTAGAGACATGGCAACATTATTTATGGCCCAAAGAATTTGTTATACATTACGATCATGAATCTTTGAAACATATTAAAAGTCAAGCTAAACTGAATCGTAGAAATGCTAAATGGGTTGAATTCATTGAGACTTTCCCTTATGTCATTAAACACAAGAAGGGTAAAGAAAATGTTATTCTTGATGCTTTGTCTAAATCGCTATACTATGCTTTCACAACTTGACTTCAAAATATTTGGTTTGGAGACCATCAAAGATCAATATGTGCATGATGCTGATTTTAAAGATGTAATGCAGAATTGTAAAGAAGGAAGAACATGGAACAAGTTCGTTATTAATGATGGTTTTGTGTTCGTGCTAACAAGCTATGCATTCCTGCTAGCTCTGTTAGTCTTTTGTTGTTGCAGGAGGCGATGGAGGAGGATTAATGGGACACTTTGGCATGAAGAAGACGGAGGATATACTTGCTACACATTTCTTTTGGCCAAAGATGAGACGGATGTTGAGCGTTTTGTTGCTCGCTGCACTACATGTCAAAAAGCTAAGTCACGACTCAATCCTCATGGTTTATATATGCCTTTGCCTGTACCTAGTGTTCCTTGGGAGGATATATCTATGGACTTTGTTTTAGGTTTAACTCGAACAAAGAAGGGGAAGGATAGCATATTTGTTGTCGTGGATAGATTCTCGAAAATGGCACACTTTATACCATGTCATAAAAGCGATGATGCTGTTAATGTTGCTGATTTGTTCTTTCGTGAAATTATTCGCTTGCATGGTGTGCCAAATACTATTGTTTCAGATCGTGATACTAAATTTCTTAGCCACTTTTGGAGATGTTTATGGGCTAAGTTGGGTACTAAACTGCTTTTTAGTACTACTTGTCACCCCCAAACTGATGGACAAACTGAAGTAGTCAATAGAACATTGTCAACTATGCTTAGTGCTGTTTTGAAGAATAATAAGAAAATGTGGAAAGAATGCTTGCCTCATATTGAATTTTCTTATAATCGTTCATTGCATTCTACTACTAAGATGTGCCCTTTTGAAATTGTGTATGGCTTCCTACCTCGTGCACCTATTGATTTGTTGCCTCTTCCATCTTCGGAGAAGGTTAATTTTGATGCTAAAGAACGTGCTGAATTGATTTTAAAAATGCATGAGTTAACTAAGGAAAAGATTGAGCGTATGAATGCTAAATATAAACTTGTCGGAGATAAGGGTAGAAAACATGTTGTGTTTGCACTGGAGATCTTGTTTGGTTACATTTGCGTGAGGATAGGTTTCCTAATTTGCATAAATCAAAGCTAATGCCACGTCGATGGTCCATTTAAGGTGTTAGAGAAAATAAATGATAATGCATATAAACTTGAGCTGTCTCGCAGATTTTGGGGTTAGTCCCACTTTTAACATTGCAGATTTGAAGCCTTATTTGGGTGAGGAAGATGAGCTCCGTCGAGGACGACTTCATTTCAAGAAGGGAGGATGATGAGGACATCAATACCATTGTTACACCCACAGCCCCTCGCTGCTATACATCTTGGACCAATTACTAGAGCTCGCAAGACGCCAATTGAATTATCGGTACTTTCATTTCTTGGTAACGATTCCAATGTTCATGAGAATATGATGCTGCCTAAATTGGATACATTTGTTTTGCTTACAAATGAAGGGCCTACCATGGACAAGAAAGATGAACCTTGGAGCAAGTTCAAGCATGGAGATGTTGGCATGCTAAGGGGAACAAGAACGGAGTTACAAGTGATGATTCCAGACTTTGAAGCCACCCTAATGAGTGCATGAGGCCTTGGACGAAATATACAAGATGCCACTTCATAATATTCGTCCATAGGCTATTCTAGGTGTCGTCACCTTATTATTGGGCCAGCCCATGTAATTTCGAAATACTTAAGTATAGGCTGTTTTTAGAGTCCGTATGTGTGGGGAAACAAGAGTTAGGGTTGGTTTGGACCCCTCCCTCAAGGGCCACGAAATTCCCTCCTCTTCCTCCATATATACAACCCTTAGGCGTCGTTTAGACTTTGGGTTTTGTTTAGATTAAAAGTTCGCCATAGCTGCAACTTCAGCGTGCCGCTTGTGTTCAACGACTGCACAAAGGCGTCACAGAACCCCACCTTGATCAATAAAGCTTTCATCTTATATTCGCAATATCCAGATTGCAATCTCAGTTTCTTGCTTGTTCTTCGTTTGCTCGCAGGAAATGCCCTCGTGGTCGAGTTGATCGTGCTCGCGTGGTCAATAACCTCTCTGAGTTGGTTTAGCGATTGCTAAGGCGCGACGTCCTCGCAGACGTTCAGAAGTCGGATCGTCAAAGTCGACTTCCTCCAAAGCGAAAACCAACATCTCATCGAAAGACGGGACACCTTCGCCTCTATCATACTGTCCTTGCGTGATTGCCATGAAGATAATTGTAACATCCCAAATTTTCAATTTGGAATGTTATACATAGAGCATCATTGCATATCATATTTTTGTTGCATTTTTGCTCGATCCTAGAAATTCTACACAACTCAAGGACCCACAGAGAGAGTTGGGATTTCGTTATTTTCATATTTGAGTTTTCTCAAATTTTTAAAAGAGGATCATTTGATTTTAATTATTTTATCTTCAATTATTTCTACTATCAAAATATGAGAGAGGGAATAAAATGACTTTCCCAAAATAAAGAAATAATGAAGATTTAATAATAAAATCAAATAAGATTTTATTTTGGAGTTTTTCGCCTTTTATTTGAATTTAGGAAAATGCACGTTTTTCAAAATTGCATTTAGGCCCCAAATAAATGTTCATCTAGTCCGGCTTGATTTTAGAAGCGGGAAAATTTATTCGGGATTTTGGAGTTCGTTTAGTATTTCTTTTATTTTTCTTCTGCATGAATTATTAAAAAATGCGCGCGCACCGACTCCACGGACGTGTCCGCTTAGGACACCCGACCGCTGGGCTTTAAGCCGGCCCACCCGGGCCGAAACCCTAGCCGCCAGCCGCCTCGACCCACCGCCCATGCCGCCGCCATGCCGCCTTGCCAAACCCACCGGACCCGCCGCCCGACCCGCCGCCGCCATGCCCGACCCACGGACCAGCGAGTTGCCGGATCCCGCTGTACGAGGTTCGCCGCCGCCTCAAAAACCGTGCCGCCGGTTTTTTTTTTAAAAAAACCGAGCGGTTTTTCTTCGGTTTATTTTCGGTTTTTTTTAGTTTCGGTTTTTTTCGGTTTAGGTTAAATAGCGAATGTTCGTTCGTTCGTTTTTAACGAACATGTTCGTCAGATTAGTTTAGTTAACGAACGTCCGTTCGTTAACCCGTTCTTCGTTTTTCTTTTTATCGGATTTAATTCGCGAATTTTCTGATCGTGATTCCTGATCCGATTTTCGTTTTAGTTTAACTTTTTGCTCGTTAATCGGAATCAGGCGATTCAAGCGCCTGGAGTTTTGTCTCGAAACCCTCTTTCCGAATAACCAACTTAAACAAGTTTTTGCTGCTGTAAAATTTGACCTAGATCCAGATTAGTAAAACAAAGCTGTTTTCTTTCGCCGTTTGACTTTCGTTGCTTCGTTTGATTTGATTCTTTTTGCAAACCGGAGTTCTTAAGTTGAACTATCTGGTTAGATCTATTTGAGTTTTACCTGTGCATTAGATGAGTACTTATTGTATGTTTGTTTGTTTGTCTGCGATAGAATACCCGGAGTGCGCCGCCTGTTACTTCGAGTCTCTAGGTTTCGCGGATCATCAGCAAGGCAAGTAACATGTAACATCCCAAAATTCTAAATTTTGGAATGTTCTATTATATAAATAACTATGCTTGATGTCTGATTGTTTGTTTGACTGATTGAGTGAAATTGAGTGGAATTTGAAACTTTTGAAAGTTGAATGAGAGGGAATGAAATGACTTTCCCAAAACTTTCCCCTTTGTCTTTTGGATCCCAATGAATTCAAGTTCATTCCAACACCAAACCCTAGAGTGAAGATGACATGACTTCTTCCATTTTGAAATGAATAGGGTTTTGGAAAAGATTTAAATTTCATTTGGGAATATTTCAAATTCAAAGCTTTATGCAACTCAATGATTTTCATGAGGGAAGATAAAATGACTTTTTCAATTATATGAAATATGAGTTGGAAGTTAAAAGTATCAAATTGAAAGTCATTTGAAAGGGCCTTGAAACCCTCTTTCAAATTTGAGTTTTGGAATTTGAATTCAAACTTTGGCAAGTGGGAATCATATCAAAAACTATGCCTGATGAATACTTGATCAAAAGTATGAGAGGAGTAAACATGACACTCCAAAAATATCAGAGGAAAACAATGCCAAAAGTTTTGAATTCAAATTTGAGTTTTAATTGAATTTGAAAAAAATGAATTTTTATAAAGTTTGGATTTTGCCTTTGGAAAAATGTTCAAATGATAGGGAATATTCCCCTGATCATTTTGGTATATATATGTCCTATATAAAATATTTATATTTTAAAAGATATCTCTGTTTTTGTTTTATTTAAAAATAAAAATTTAAAAAGGAACCCCAGCGCCACGGTGCCATCGGCCCACCAATGCCAAGACTGCCCACCAGCGGCCTAACTGCCAGCCAATGAGCAATGAGCCAGCCCATCCTCGCGCCCGAAACCCCTACGCGTTGGACGCCCGACCGCGCCAGCACCTCTCTCTCTCGACGGTGGGACCCACCCGTCTTCAACCCCGCACCACGACTCGCCAGACTGCCGCCGATCGCGGATCCCGACGGATCCGGATCCGATCCCTCCCGATCGCCTCCCTTGCCTCGCCGAGGCCCTCCCTATAAGAACCCCTCCCCGCACCCCATTCCCCCTCGCCCCGCCGAACCCTCCTCCTCCTCGAACTCATGGGAGCCGAGAGCCGCCGCGCCATTAGCCTGCTCCGGCCACCTCGACCACCCCGAGCTCGCTTGAGACCACCTCAGGACTCCTCGCCGACCACACCTCCCGTGCCTCACCCACCCCAAAACCCACCGGAGCGCCACCACTGCCGACGCTCGAACGCCACCGCCGCCTCGACCTCGCCGTCGTCCGTCCGATCCCCATCTACGGTCGAGATTAGATCTCTCGAAGGGGTATGTTTTAAAAATAAAACGGTTCGGTCCGCTTAGTTAGTCCGGTTTATTTTTAAGTTAGGTTTTATTTAAATCGGCCGATTCTGCTTAAAACCCTAGGCACGTTTAGTTTATATTACGCCTACGTATGTAGTTTAGCCCATTAGGCCCTTTTCCATTTATTTTGTTTTCTGTTTTAATGTAATAGTTCCTGTTTTGAAAAATTCATATCTTTTATTCTGTTTAATATTTTAGGTGATTCTTTTTTGTTGGTTTGCAAATTTTCTATTGTTTCTGTAGAAAATATATTTAGCTATGTTAAAATTAATTAAAATTGCTTTATTTTAGTTTTAGCCAGAATAGTAAATCTGTTATAACATGAGCTAGGAAAATTATTTTGGTTGATTCTTTTGTCCCAACTTTATTTTGACATTGCCAAACCATAGGAATTAATTGGGTATTTTAGGATTAATAAAAAATAGTTTTAAGCAGAATCTTGTTATTCTTAATTAATTAACTAGCTACTGCTTTTCCTATTATTTTAATTAGCAAATAAATTTATTTTTCATATGTGACAGATTATTCTAGGTTAGTTTCTGTCACTTTAGAGCATGAACTTTTATTTATAATAAATAAAAGTTTTATTTTATTTTATCTTAATAGAAATTGAATTAGGCCTAATAGGAGTTTCATAATAGGTTTTAAATTGATTCTTTTTGCTCCTAGATGCTTAATGAAATCTTTTCTGTTAAGTTAACATAAAACCATGCTTAGGTTATGATAGGAAAATTTTTGTTATATAAAACTATTCTAGTTGTTGTTTGAAGTAGGAAAAACTTGAGTTGGTTTTCTTTGAGTTTTCCTTTGGGATTTGATTCGTTGGTTTTGGTGTGCTATGTTACTATGCTATTGTGTTATATGCTATGTGCTTATTATAGTTATTGTTTGCCTCGGTAGAATTTCCGGAGTGCGAAGCTTGCTACTACGAATCCCTAGTTTTCAAAGATCGTCAACAAGGCAAGTTCACTTTGACCATGCTTTCTTACCTATGTTTTATTGCATTTAGTGGCACCTTTGCAACCACCCCTCAAGAGTGTTATTGAATCCTTGTAGTTGAGTAGTATGCATGAGGTAGGAACCCATCACCCTGTTACCAAGCCCGGACGTTATTTATTTAGTGCTACGCTATAGTAGACGGGTTGGTATGAGTACTGGAGTGGTGTGAGAATGGAGGATCTACGCCAATGACGACAACTCCATGATGGAATCTGCAAGGACTGCATCTTCAAGGCCTCAAGACTTCAAGACTCAAGACAAGAATTCAATACACACTCTTTGGGTGAAGGGCGGTTGACGGGCACCTGGAGAAACCAGTGGTTGGCGGGATGCATGGAGAAGCGCCATGACATCTTGCGGAAAGCTTCACCAGACTCAAAGAGACGGAAGAATACTTCATGCCGGAAGCTTACCGTGCAACCGCAAGTCATTATGGGCTCGCTTGGTTGACCTTAGTTGTGACTCTGGCTGGGACGGTACTAGCAGATGTAGAACTACGGTAGGATGGGATGAGTAACGGACGGTGGTCGAGGAACTCTTCGGAAGACCATGTTTCGGTCGTCTTGTTCTCAAACACCCTGAAGTGCGAGAACGTGAAAAGAGGGATCGAATCTTGCGGGTAAAGTGTACAAACCTCTGCAGAGGGTTTAAACCTAATCGATTAGCCGTGTCCCCGGTTACGCACAATTTGAGCATCTGGACTTGGATCTATCTCGGAACTCTCAACACCGGATTGATAACTTAATTGTGGGCAACATATGATGATTTTGGGCTATGAGACATCGGTTGGTGGAACCATGTCATGATAGAAAACTCCATACTACAGACTTCATTTATTCCTTTGATGTAGGGAAAATAAAATCAGCTTTTACGCAAACAAAACTCGGATACACAGAGGCTTGACCGTCTGAGGTCGGGTCGCTACATAACACTTTGATCATATACTTTTCTACTACCTAGTTTTTATGCATTAGATCTATCTCAAACATTGCATGATTAGGATCTAATTAAATTGTGGGTTTTTGGAAGTAGATGAGGTAGTACCTATTACCTGTTTTATTATCAAACCCTTGGGAGTTACTTCTACGTTTGCTTATTATGCCATGCTATGCTAGTAGACGTGGATTGGGTGAGTATATTCCATGACAGATGTGAGATTGTTAAATTAATGGTTTATCTAAGGTGGCAACTTAAACACACATCTGGGTGGATTGAGGCACCTGGTTTCCATCAGACTTGCTGTATTTCTTGGACCGCCACCCGTGCTCAAAGGGATCATGAGATTATTCATGCTAGAAACTTCCGTGTGCAGCCACATGCTACTATGGGCTCTAGCATAGTTGACTAAGTTGTGCGAACTCTTACGGGTGGACTAGCTGATGTAGGGGTTGTAGGTTGGTACGGTCTACCCACATGTAAGGTGCTAGCGCTTCTAAAAGACTATGTCTCGGTCATCCGTTTCTCAAACACCATGTAGTGCGAGAAATCAAACGGAGGAGATCGAGTCTTGTGGGGAAAAGTGCACAAACCTCTGCAGAGTGTATAAACTAATCATGGTTAGCCGTGTCCCCGTTTATGGACATCTTGAGTATCTAGTACTTGGATTATCATGTGAATCTCATCATGTTACTTCAATTTAATATTGTTGGGTTTTTAATGAGTACTTTTAATTGGGATTGAGAATGCTGTCAACCATTCTCAATGTTTCACAACCACCATGATAGTTAAATAAATTTATTCCTTTGCAGTAGGGAAAAATTGGCTTTATGCAAAACTGTAACCATAGAGCTTTCCACCAGCCAAATATGCATGTAGTATAGGCTTATTCTTCCATTACTCTCTATGTGTTACATTGCCAGCATATTCCATGAGCTGACCCGTTTTCGGGCTGCAACGTTTCATGTTGCAGACTTTTCAAACGATGAGTATGGTGCTTAGGTCGTGGTTCTATACTCAGTGATGCCGTTGGAGTTGATGGACTCGCTTATTCTTCCAAGCCTTCCTCTGTTATCGTTATTAGATGGCCTTAAGCCATATTTATTTTATTAAGTTCTCTCTTGAGACATTCGATTATAATAAGTGTGTGATTGCTACTATGTTATAAATCCTCCGAGTCTTGTGTGGTGTCGGATTATTGATCCGAGGATGACACCGAGCACGAGATCGACTATTTGAGGTCCGGTCGCTACAAAGATGGTATCGAGCACACACCGACATTTGTAGGACACGACCATTAAGCTAAAGCCCTAGATCACTACTCTCTTCTCATGTCGACTCCTCATATTTTCTACTCTTTTAGGATGACTAAGCGAGGATCAAGTTCACCCACCGGATGAAGATACACCCTTTGGACGACACACGAAGGAAGTCACTAAGTACTGAACATTGGAATACCAAGCTTCACGGGACCTACAATTCCACTTTACCCGAAGAAGAGCGCTGGAAGATTCAAGCTCAAGTTCCCGGAAGGACGTTTGCGCCAATCACGGAGCCCATTGAGATTGTTTTCAATGCACCAACCTGGAGTCTGGGAAAGAGCATGGCAGCTCACATAACCATGGGACGCATTGGAGAAGTTTACAATGAAGACCTCAAGGATACTATCTACCAGATTTGTGGGCGCCGAGATGAACAATGGGAGATAGTTGGCACTAAGAAGGATCGATCCATTGCAGCTTTCATCCAGGAGTTAAATCAGCACATTCGACGCCAGGAGAACCGGATGTCTTGTGCAGACATGATGGAGTTGAAGACAACAAAAGCCAAGATTATCGAATTAGAAGGAGAATCAAGGCCACTCGCAAGGACTACATGGAGGAGATTGTAGCTCTAGTGGGACAAAACGGCGATCTTAAGGAGAAGATTGAAGAACTCATGGGAAATTCAGCACCGGAGGAGAAGATGAAGATTGCATCCGTCCGAGAGAACTACATCATCATCGACGACACCGATTCCGATCCTAGTGATGATGATTTCGAAGATGAAGCTGGAGCAGATATCATGGAGTCTTCATCGGAGCAGTTTTTCTAGTTGACCACCATAACAGTAGTAGATTTCCCCCATTTTTAAGATTAGTTTTAGTTCCAGCACTTTGTAACGATAGATAGACCGTTGTATGCCCTTGTTTGAATTGATTGGAGTGATATTGTGTGATTTGTCTCATTGTGCATATGGGTAGTGTTTTCTCCCTAGACCTCATTCTATTCTTAACTCTTGTCTTTTCTTTAAACCCCTCAGATGCCTCCGAGACGCGACCCCAAATTTGTTTTTCCCACCAGAGACCACTCAATTGATTCAGCAGCAGAATGCCTTGATTCAAACATTGGTATAGAACCAAGGCAACAACAACAACAACAACAACAACAACAACAACAACCCACCGCCACCACCACCTGTTGACCATTTGACCCGTTTCTTAAGGCTGAATCCGCCGGTGTTTTCCAGTAGCACCGAGCCGATTTTTGCAGATGATTGGCTCCGCAAAGTAGGGAGGGAGTTGACCACTACAGGATGTACAGATGGGGAAAAGGTGAAATTTTCCGCACATCAGCTTGAAGGACCCGCAGCAGCATGGTGGGAGAATTTTACAGCCACTTACCTCAGAGACACCGCCACATGGGATCGGGCCAGCAAGCTTTCCGAACTGCCCATGTTTCAGCAGGAGCTATGGCCATGAAGAAGCGTGAGTTTCGCAACTTGCGCCAAGGAGGACAGACGGTTGGCAAGATGTGGATGACTTTAGTAAACTAGCACGTTATGCCCCGGATAGCGTTGCTACGGACGCAGCTAAGGGAGAAGTTTCTAGAAGGACTGAATGATGAGCTGAGCATGCAGTTGATGGTAGCCACCTTCAATAACTACCAGGAGTTAGTAGATCGTGCTCTTATGATTGAAGGGAAGCAGCAGCAGATTGACAACCGCAAGAGAAAGTATGGACAGGGGAAGTATAACTCTGGAGCTCAGCAGAAACTTCGCTTTACCCCGAAGCCAGGAGGACAATTTCAGCATACCCACGGAGGAGGTAGCTCGCACAACCATAATGGCACCAAGAATGGAAACGGGAATGGAGGAAGCAATGGACAAAACCGCACCAACCTGTCAACACCGTCCAAGGTAGACCTGAGCCATATCACCTGTTTTAAGTGCCGCAAGACTGGGCATTATGCAAATGATTGTCCAGAAGGCCAAAATGGTAATGGCAATGGAAGCTCAGGAAAGAAGCCGAACCCTTTCAACAGGGGACAAGTGAACCACGTTACCGTGGAGGAGGTTGAAGCTCAGCCAGACGCAGTAATAGGTAAGTTTTTGGTTAAGACTTTTACTGCAGTTGTTCTTTTTGATACTGGTGCATCGCATTCATACATATCAAGGGGATTTGTGGATAAGTATAAACTACCAACCCAAGCCCTTAGGTCACCCATGCTAGTAACCTCACCCGGAGCAGAATACATGGCTAGTATATGGTGTGATCGACTGCCATTAAGGATTGGACACTATGTATTTCCTCGGACCTAATAGTTCGGAATCGCAAGGATTGGATGTGATATTAGGCATGGATTGGTTATCAAGTATGGAGGAACATAGATTGCGCCAAGAAGTCAATTTTGCTTACCACCCGAAGGAGGAGAATCAAGTTTGTATCACGGCATGAGCCGAGGAGAGCACATGTAAATTCCTTAATGGAGTTGTGCGGGAGGAAGTACCAGTGGTAAGGGATTACCCGGACGTGTTTCGGAAGAGTTGCCGTGCATGCCACGGACAGAGACATTGAATTTCTGATTGAACTACTGCGGACATCTGGGCGATATCTAAGAGACCGTATAGGATGCCAGCCCAAGATTTGGAGGAAATTAAGAAGCAGATTAAGGAGTTCTTTGGATAAAGGTTTTATTCGCCCAAGTTCTTCGCCTTGGGGATCACCAAGACTTCTAGTGGAGAAGAAGGATGGATCATTAAGAATAGTTGTTGATTATCGAGGATTGAATGAAGTGACCATTAAGAACAAGTACCCACTACCGATGATCAATGACTTGTTTGACCAATTGCAAGGAGCTAAGGTGTTTTCCAAGATCGATTTGCGATCAGGGTACCATCAGTTGAAGATTCGAGAGCAGGATATACCTAGACGGCTTTTACCACCAGGTACGGGCTGTATGAGTATACCTTTATGTCATTTGGTCTGACTAATGCACCTGCCTATTTTATGAACATGATGAACAAAGTGTTTATGGAGTTTTTGGATAAGTTCGTCGTAGTGTTCATTGATGATATTTTGGTTTACTCGAAGAATAAAGATGAACATAAGGAGCATTTGCGTTTGGTACTCGAGAAGCTCAGGGAACATCAGTTGTATGCCAATTTTAGCAAGTGTGAGTTTTGGTTGAAGGAAGTTGGATTTATCGGACATGTTATATCCGGAGAAGGTATAGCAGTAGACCCCACTAAAGTTGCCACGGTGACAAACTGGGAAGCGCCGACAACAGTTGGAGAGATCCGGAGTTTCCTTGGACTCGCAGGATACTACCGGAGATTCATTGAGAATTTCTCGAGGATTGCGAAGCCTATGACAGAATTGTTGAAGAAGGATACCAAGTTTATTTGGGTGAGGAGTGTGAGGCTAGTTTCAAGAGTTGAAGAAGCGTTTGTTTACCTCACCAGTATTAATCCTGCCGGACCAAAGCAAGGATTACGAAGTTTATTGCGACGCTTCACGTCGAGGACTTGGAGCAGTGCTTATGCAGGAGGGAAGAGTTGTTTCGTATGCTTCACGACAGTTGAAACCTCACGAATTAAACTATGCCACGCATGATTTGGAGTTAGCAGCCGTAGTGCATGCGTTGAAAACATGGAGACATTTCCTCATTGGAAATCATTGTGAGGTGTATACGGATCACAAGAGTTTGAAGTACATCTTCACGCAGAAGGAGTTAAATCTTAGGCAGAGAAGATGGTTGGAGCGGATTATGACATAAGGTTGCATTACCACCCCGGAAAGGCTAACGTGGTAGCAGACGCGTTGAGCCGTAAGAGTCATGTCAACACACTAATGACCGGAGGTTTACCAAAGGAATTAGCCGAGGAATTTCGGGAGCTATGTTTGGAAATAGTTCCGCGAGGCTATGTGGCAGCATTGGAGATTCAATCTACTTTGATGGACAAAATCAGAGAAGCTCAAAGGGCAGATAAGGAAGTTGCTTCTATTAAGGAGAAGATGAGCAGGGGAAAAGAAAAGGGATTTCGTGAGGATGAGCACGATACCTTATGTTTGAAGACCGTGTTTATGTGCCCAATGACCCAGAGATTCGGAAGTTGATTTTGCAAGAGGCACATGATTCGCCGTATTCGATCCACCCCGGAAATACCAAGATGTATTTGGATTTGAAGGATACTTTCTAGTGGACCGGAATGAAGAAGGATATTGCAGAGTATGTAGCAGTCTGATGTATGTCAGAGGGTAAAGGTAGAACATCAGAAGCCAGCAGGATTGTTACAGCCATTGCCTATACCCGAATGGAAGTGGGATAAGCTAGGCATGGATTTCATCACGGGATTGCCCAGGACCCGTTCAGGCTATGACTCGATTTGGGTTGTAGTCGATCGTTTGTGAAGGTAGCTCATTTCATTCGATAGAAGACTACCTACAGCAGTGCCAAATTGGCTAAGATATACATGACAAGGATTGTATGTTTGCATGGAGTTCCGAGGAGTATCAGTCGATAGAGGAACCCAATTCACCTCAAAGTTCTGGAAGCAATTGCACGAAACTTTGGAACCAGGCTGGAGTTTAGCACAGCTTTTCATCCCCAGACAGATGGACAAACAGAGAGAGTCAACCAGATTTTAGAGGATATGCTGAGAGCATGTGCTTTGGATTATGGATCAAGTTGGGATGATAACTTGCCCTATGCGGAGTTTTCTTATAACAACAGCTACCAAACCAGTTTGAAGATGGCACCTTTCGAAGCCTTGTACGGAAGGAGGTGCAGAACCCCGCTATTGTGGGATGAAGTTGGAGACCGCCAGTTGTTTGGACCAGATTTGATTAAGGAGTCTGAACGGAAAGTAAAGTTAATTCGCGATAGGCTCAAGGTAGCCCAGTCAAGACAGAAGAGCTATGCAGACTCAAAACGCAAGGAGACAGAATACGAAGTCGGAGACAGAGTTTATCTTCGTGTATCTCCGCTTCGAGGAGTTAAGCGTTTTGGTGTTAAAGGAAAATTAGTGCCACGTTTTGTGGGACCATACAAAGTTTTGGAGCGCATGGGAGAAGTTGCGTACAAGCTGGAATTACTCGAAGGTTTGTCAGGTGTTCATGATGTGTTTCATGTATCTCGATTGAAGAAGTGTCACGAGAGATGGGGATATACCACCGAGAGAGATCTGATTGCCTCTAGAAGCGATTGGTTGAAAGGTGATTTGACCTATGAGGAGAAACCAGTTAAGATTCTCGAGTTTGCCACCGAGTCACCCGACAAGGTCATTAAGTTTTGCAAAGTTCAGTGGAGCCACCACACCGAGGATGAAGCCACCTGGGAGCGAGAGGAAAATCTGCTTAAGTACCACCCTCACCTATTTTCTAGCCAACCCGAATCTCGAGGGCGAGATTCATCTTAAGGGGGGTAGGTTTGTAACATCCCAAATTTGGAATGTTATACATAGAGCATCATTGCATATCATATTTTTGTTGCATTTTTATCCTAGAAATTCTACAGAACTCAAGGACCCACGGAGAGAGTTGGGGATTTCGTTATTTTCATATTTGAGTTCTCTCAAATTTTGAAAAGAGGATCATTTGATTTTAATTATTTTATCTTCAATTATTTCTACTATCAAAATATGAGAGAGGGCATAAAATGAATTTCCCAAAATAAAGAAAATAATGAAGATTTAATAATAAAATCAAATAAGATTTTATTTTGGAGTTTTTCGCCTTTTTATTTGAATTTAGGAAAAATGCGCGTTTTCCAAAATTGCATTTAGGCCCCAAATAAATGTTCATCTAGTCCGGCTTGATTTTAGATGCCGGGGAAAACTTATTTTGGGATTTTTGGAGTTCGTTTAGTATTTCTTTTTATTTTTCTTCTGCGCGGAATTATAAAAAAAAACGCGCGCACCGACCTACGGGCCGTGTCCGCCAAGGACACCCGGCCTGCGGGGGCTTTATAAGCCGGCCCACACGGGGCCGAAACCCTAGCCGCCAGCCGCCCCGACCCCCGCGCCCGCCGCCGCCGCCGCCGCCGCCGCCCGCGCCCGTCGCCGACGCCACCGCCGCCCCGCAGATCCCGCCGCCACCGCCCGACCCGCCGGACCCGCCGCCCGACCCGTCGCCGCCCGCCCGACCCGCCGGACCCGCCACCGTCGTCGGATCCCGCTGTACGAGGTTCGCCGCCGCCTCGAAAACCGTGCCGCCGGTTTTTCTTTTAAAACCGGGTGGTTTTTCTTCGGTTTATTTTCGGTTTTTTTTTAGTTTCAGTTTTTTCGGTTTAGGTTAAATAGCGAACTTTCGTTCGTTCGTTCATTTTTAACAAACACGTTCGTCAGATTAGTTTAGTTAACGAATGTCCGTTCGTTAACCCGTTCGTCGTTTTTCTTTTTATCGGATTTAATTCGCGAATTTTCTCATCGCGATTCCTGATCCGATTTTCGTTTTAGTTTAACTTTTCGCTCGTTTATCGGAATCAGGCGATTCAAGCGCCTGGAGTTTTGTCTCGAAACCCTCTTTCCGAATAACCAACTTAAACAAGTTTTTGCTACTGTAAAATTTGACCTAGATCCAGATTAGTAAAACGAAGCTGTTTTCTTTCGCCGTTTGACTTTCGTTGCTTCGTTTGATTTGATTCTTTTTGCAAACTGGAGTTCTTAAGTTGAACTATCTGGTTAGACCTATTTGAGTTTTACCTGTGCATTAGATGAGTACTTATTGTATGCTTGTTTGTTTGTCTGCGATAGAATACCCGGAGTGCGCCGCCTGTTACTTCGAGTCTCTAGGTTTCGCGGATCATCAGCAAGGCAAGTAACACTTTGATCATATACTTTTCTACTACCTAGTTTTTATGCATTAGATCTATCCTCAAACATTGCATGATTAGGATCTAATTAAATTGTGGGTTTTTGGAAGTAGATGAGGTAGTACCTATTACCTGTTTTATTATCAAACCCTTGGGAGTTACTTCTACGTTTGCTTATTATGCCATGCTATGCTAGTAGACGTGGATTGGGTGAGTGTATTCAATGACAGATGTGAGATTGTTAAATTAATGGTTTATCTAAGGTGGCAACTTAAACACACATCTGGGTGGATTGAGGCACCTGGTTTCCATCGGGACTTACTGTATTTCTTGGACCGCCACCCGGGCTCAAAGGGATCATGAGATTATTCATGCTAGAAACTTCCGTGTGCAGCTACATGCTACTATGGGCTCTAGCATAGTTGACTAAGTTGTGCGAACTCTTACGGGTGGACTAGCTGATGTAGGGGTTGTAGGTTGGTACGGTCTACCCACATGTAAGGTGCTAGCGCTTCTGAAAGACCATGTCTCGGTCATCCGTTTCTCAAACACCATGTAGTGCGAGAAATCAAACGGAGGAGATCGAGTCTTGTGGGGAAAAGTGCACAAACCTCTGCAGAGTGTATAAAATAATCATGGTTAGCCGTGTCCCCGGTTATGGACATCTTGAGTATCTAGTACTTGGATTATCATGTGAATCTCATCATGTTACTTCTAATTAATATTGTTGGATTTTTAATGAGTACTTTTAATTGGGATTGAGAATGCTGTCAACCATTCTCAATGTTTCACAACCACCATGATAGTTAAATAAATTTATTCCTTTGCAGTAGGGAAAAATTGGCTTTACGCAAAACTGTAACCATAGAGCTTTCCACCAGCCAAATATGCATGTAGTATAGGCTTATTCTTCCATTACTCTCTATGTGTTACATTGCCAGCATATTCCATGAGCTGACCCGTTTTCTGGCTGCAACGTTTCATGTTGCAGACTTTTCAAACGACGAGTATGGTGCTTAGGTCGTGGTTCTATACTCAGTGATGCCGTTGGAGTTGATGGACTCGCTTATTCTTCCAAGCCTTCCGCTGTTATCGTTATTAGATGGCCTTAAGCCATATTTATTTTACTAAGTTCTCTCTTGAGACATTCGATTATAATAAGTGTGTGTTTGCTACTCTGTTATAAATCCTCCGAGTACTGTGTGGTGTCAGCATTACTGATCCAGGGATGACTTCGAGCACGTAGATCGACTGTTTGAGGTCTGGTCGCTACAATAATGAAGATGCTTCTTTTCATTTCGTGTATGTTTCATATCTGGTTATTGACCAGTAACTGTTTTCTTTCTATCATTTTTGTGCAGATAGGGTTATCCCTTTCACCTCGTTGCTATTGTGACCATTTGGTGAACTGCACAAAACTGTTTTTTTTAAAGAGTGTCTTGTGCAGTTCTACTAAAATGTCACATGGGAAATATCTTTCGATTTTAGTGGAACTGCACAAAGGGTGATTGGAGTTCCTAACCTCTTCGGCTAACTCTACCAGTAATCTCGTGCAACCATTTATTTGCCTTTGCAAGATTAGCCGCCACCGTTACCACAATGGCACTTGTTTTTAGTGGAACCGCACAAAACGATAAGCAAATTATAGTTGCACATTGCATGAGCATGACAACTAACCGTAATTTTGCTCAATTCAGTGCAACTAATAAAGAAGAAACTGCCAGCTCATGAGACCAACTACTTCTTGCTAGCTGCATGATGCAAACATTACTTCATTTTAGGTGAACTGAACACAAAAAGGTGGCATGAATTGAATCATTCGAGTGGAGCTGCAGGTTCACCACTTGCATAAGGCGTATCTAGGAGAATCGAGTCCTGAACTGGATGAGTCCATCAGGCCTACCGTCGTGGCGGCATAAGGCCCCTCTCTCAGTTATGGTTCCTATGACCGGGTATGTTCCTTTTTTGTTGTTTTTGACTCTGCATCCAGCTAGTGATCTTGTGCTACTGTTTTGACACTACCATGCGAAAGCAATAATGATAGTGATTTTGCATCTAATTTAATGCCACTAATAATTTGAGGCAACCTTTTGGCACCGCTACTGCCACTAATAAAGTGAAGTAATAATACATTTAAAATAGAGCTATTGTCTCATCAATCAAGACCATGCGCACTGCATCAATCTCATAGCATGTGCACTGAACTAGTTGAGTCCATCAGGCCTACCTTCGAGGATGCGCGGGCCCCCTCTCTTCATCGTGGCATGGTGGGCACCATAATTTTTGTTCAACTGCACAAAAAAGAGATTGGAATGAGTTGACGCTCCCCCTTATACTGCCACACTCAGGTTGTTAATATATATAAATGAATCTCCTCCATGGCAAGATACAAGGCCCCGAAGAATAACTTGATCTCCCAAAGTCATCTCACATAGGTCAGTACTGTCCTTTATCCACATGATCGTGCTTTGTCATACTGTGCTAACGTTGTATTTTTTTAATGAAGCTATTCTATCGCAATCTTTTCTTCTTTTGAAAACAAAGTTGCTTCAACTAGTGCCACTATTATAGTAATCATGCTCTTAAGTTTGATTGTGTTAAATATTTTATGGATACCGATGCTTTTCGTGAATTTAGCACTAAATATGGACTTGACTCTGGATAGTAGCTTCTTTCTGTGAATCTTTTCTACTCATGTTGATCTCCCTAAGGAGAAGTGGTTTAAATATCATCCTCCCATTTAAGTTAAAGTAGTAGAACCTATTAAAGTTGAAGAAGAAACTATTACTTATAATGTTGATCCTGTTGTTCCTTCTGCTTATATTGAGAAACCACCTTTTCCTGCTAGAATAAAGGAACATGCTAAAGCTTCAACTGTGGTTCGTAAGAGTTATACTAGAACACCTACACCCCTGAACAAATTAAAGTTGAACCTAGTATTGCTATGGTTAAAGATCTCTTGGTTGATAATATTGATGGGCAGGTTATTTATTTCTGTGATGAAGCTGCTAGAATTTCTAAACCCAATATTAAAGATAAACATAGACCTGTTGTTGGCATGCCTGTTGTTTCTGTTCAAATAGGAGATCATTGTTATCATGGCTTATGTGATGTGGGTGCTAATGTGAGTGCAATTCCTTTTACTTTATATAAAGAAATTATGAATGATATTGCACATGCTGAGATAGAAGATATTGATGTTACTATTAAGCTTGCCAATAGGGATACTATATCACCAATTGGGATTGTTAGAGATGTTGAAGTCTTGTGTGGGAAAATTAAATAGCCTACTGATTTTCTTGTTCTTGGTTCCCCACAAGATGATTTTTGTCCCATTACATTTGGTAGACCTTTCTTGAATATTGTTAATGCTAAGATAGACTGCGAGAAAGAAATTGTTACTGTAAGTTTTGGGGATATGTATCATGATTTTAATTTCTCTAAATTTCGTAGACAACCCCATGATAAAGAATTGCCTAGTAAGGATGAAATTATTGGTCTTGCTTCTATTGCCGTGCCTCCTATTGATCCTTTAGAACAATATTTGCAAGACCATGAAAATGATATTTTTATGAATGAAAGAAATGAATTAAATGAAATATTCTTTAATCAAGGGCCTTATACGTCTCCAACGTATCTATAATTTTTTATTGTTCCATGCTATTATATTATCTATCTTGGATGTTTTATATGCATTTATGTGCTATTTTATATGATTTTTGGGACTAACCTATTAACCTAGAGCGCAGTGCCAGTTTCTATTTTTTCCTTGTTTTTGAGTTTTGCAGAAAAGGAATATAAAACAGAGTCCAATTGAGCTGAAAATTTCGGTGATTTTTTGACCAAAAGAATCCCCGGAAGCAAAAGAGTTGGGACAGAAGAGCCATGAGGCCTCCACAAGGGTGGAGGGAGCGCCCTACGACCTTGTGGGCTCCTCATGGACCCCCCTGACATGAAACGACGCCAAAAATTCCTATAAATACAGAAACCCCCAAAAAGAAACCTAGATCGGGAGTACCGCTGCCGCAAGCCTCTGTAGCCACCAAAAACTAATCGGGGCCCTGTTTCGGCACCCTGTCGGAGGGGGAATCCATCATTGGTGGCCATATTCATCATCCTGGCACTATCCATGACGAGGAGGGAGTAGTTCACCCTCGGGGCTGAAGGTATGTACTAGTAGCTATGTGTTTGATCTCTCTCTCGTGTTCTTGCTTTGGCACGATCTTGATGTACCGCGAGCTTTGCTATTATAGTTGGATCTTATGATGTTTCTCCCCCTCTACCTTCTTGTAATGGATTTAGTTTTCCCTTTGAAGTTATCTTATCAGATTGAGTCTTTAAGGATTTGAGAACACTTGATGTATGTCTTGCATGTGCTTATCTGTGCTGACATGGGATATTCACGTGATCTACTTGATGTATGTTTTGGTGATCAACTTGCGGGGTCTGTGACCTTGTGAACTTATGCATAGGGGTTGGAACACGTTTTCGTCTTGACTCCCCGGTAGAAACTTTGAGGCACTCATTGAAGTTCTTTGTGTTGGTTTGAATAGATGAATCTTAGATTGTGTGATGCATATCGTATAACCAAACCAGTGGATACTTGTGGTGACATTGGAGTATCTAGGTGACATTAGGGTTTTGGTTTATGTGTATCTTAAGGTGTTATTTTAATACAAACTCTAGGGCTGTTTGTGACTCTTATAGGAATAGCCCAATAGATCGATCAGAAAGAATAACTTTGAGGTGGTTTCGTAACCTACAATAATCTCTTCGTTTGTTCTCCGTTATTAGTGACTTTGGAGTGACTCTTTGTTGCACGTTGAGGGATTGTTATATGATCTAACTATGATATCATTGTTGAGAGAACTTGCACTAGTGAAAGTATGAACCCTTGGCCTTGTTTCCAAGCATTGCAATACCGTTTTCACTCACTTTTACCACTTGCTACCTTGCTGTTTTTATAATTTCAGATTACAAAAACCTATATCTACTATCCATACTACACTTGTATCACCATCTCTTCGCCGAACTAGTGCACCTATACAATTTACCATTGTATTGGGTGTGTTGGGGACACAAGAGACTCTTTGTTATTTGGTTGCATCGTCGTTTGAGAGAGGCAATCTTCATCCTACGCCTCTCACGGATTGATAAACCTTAGGTCATCCACTTGAGGGAGATTTGCTATTGTCCTACAAAACTCTGCGCTTGGAGGCCCAACACGAGTCTGCAAGAAGAAGGTTGCGTAGTAGACATCAGGGCCTGTTTTGAAACACAATTTGCCTGTTGAAATCCTTGGGGACCCTCCTCCACCCAAGGGTGATCCCGTGTTTGGGCTTAAATAATTACCTTATACTTTGAAATATGCTTATCTTGATGAAAAGAAGATATATCATGTTATTATTAGTGCTAACCTTTCAGAGCATGAAGAAAAGAGATTATTGAAAACTCTGAAAAAGCACGGTGCCGCTATTGGATATACTCTTGATGATCTTAAGGGCATTAGTCCCACTCTATGTCAGCACAAAATTAATATGGAGCCTGATGCTAAACCAGTTGTTGATCACCAACGATGGTTAAATCCTAAGATGAAAGGAGTGGTAAGAAACAAAATACTAAAGCTTCAGGAGGCAGGTATAATTTATCCTATTGCTGATAGTAGATGGGTAAGCCCCGTTCATTGTGTCCCTAAGAAGGGAGGTTTACTGTTGTTCCTAATGATAAGAATGAATTGATCCCTCAAAGAATTGTTACAGGTTATAGAATGGTAATTGACTTTCGCAAATTAAACAAAGCTACTAGAAAATATCATTACCCTCTACATTTTTATTGATCAAGTGCTAGAAATACTATCCAAACATACACATTTTTCCTTTCTAGATGGTTATTCTAGTTTCTCTCAAATACCTGTGTCAAAAGAGGACCAAGAAAAGACCACTTTTACTTGTCCTTTCGGTACTTCTGCTTATAGACGTATGCCTTTTGGTTTATGCAATGCACCTGATACCTTTCAAAGATGTATGACTGCTATATTCTCTGACTTTTGTGAAAAGATTGTTGAGGTTTTCATGGACGATTTCTCCATTTACGGAACTTCTTTTTATGATTGCTTAAGCAAGCTTGATCGAGTTTTGCAGAGATGTGAAGAAACTAATCTTGCCTTGAATTGGGAGAAGTGCCACTTTATGGTTAATGAAGGTATTATCTTGGGGCATAAAATTTATGAAAGAGGTATTTAAGTTGAAAAACCTAAAGTATACACTATTAAAAAGATGTCGTGTCCTAAAGATATCAAAGGTATAATAAGTTTCCTTGGTCATGCTAGTTTCTATAGGAGGTTTATTAAAGACTTCTCTACAATTTCTAGGCCTCTCACTAATCTCTTGTAAAAAGTTGTTCCTTTTGTTTTTTATGATGATTGTGTAGAAGCATTTGAAATACTTAAGAAAGCCTTGATTTCTGCTCCCATTGTTCAGCCACGTGATTGGAATTTACCCTTTGAAATTATGTGTGATGCTAGTGATTATGTTGTTGGTGTTGTTCTAGGACAGAGAGTTGATAAGAAGTTGAATGTTATTCATTGTGCTACTAAAATCTAGACAGTGCCCAGATAAATTATGCTACTACTGAAAAAGAATTTTTAGCAGTTGTTTTTGCTTGTGATAAGTTCATATCTTATATTGTTGATTCCAAAGTAACTGTTCACACTGATCATGCTGCTATTAAATATCTTATGGAAAAGAAAGATGCTAAACCTAGACTTATTAGATGGATTCTCTTGCTGCAAGAATTTGATTTGCATATTATTGATAGAAAGGGAGCTGAGAACCCCGTTGCACACAACTTGTCTAGGTTAGAGAATGTTCTTGATGACCCATTACCTATTGATGATAGTTTTCCTGATGAGCAATGAGCTGTCATAAATGCTTCTCGTAATACTCCATGGTATGCTGATTATTCTAATTACATTGTTGCTAAATTTATAACACCTAGTTTCACATACCAGCAAAAGAAAAAGTTTTTCTACGATTTAAAACATTACTTTTGGGATGACCCACACCTTTATAAAGAAGGAGTAGATGGTGTTATTAGACGTTGTGTACCTAACCATGAACTGGAACAGATCCTATGCAAGTGCCACTCTGGGACTTACGGAGGACACCATGCTGGAGATAGAACTGCACACAAGGTATTGCAATCCGGTTTATATTGGACTACTATCTTCAAGGATGCTCGTAAGTTTGTCTTGTCTTGTGATGAATGTCAAAGAATTGGCAATATTAGTAGACGTCAGAAAATGCCTATGATTATTCACTTGTTATTGAACCATTTGATGTTTGGGGCTTTGATTATATGGGACCTTTTCCTTCCTCTAATGGGTACACACATATCTTAGTTGATGTTGATTATGTTACTAAGTGGGTAGAAGCTATTCCAACTAGTAGTGCTGATCATAACACTTCTATTAAAATGCTTAAAGAAGTTATTTTTCCGAGGTTTGGAGGCACTAGATATTTAATGACTGATGGTGGTTCACATTTTATTGATGGTGCTTTCCGTAAATTGCTTGTTAAATGTGATGTTAACCATAGAATTGCATCTCCAAATCATCCTCAGTCTAGTGGGCAAGTAGAATTGACCAACAGAGAGATTAAATTGATTTTGCAAAAGACTGTTATAGATCTAGAAAGAATTGGTCTAAGAAACTTGATGATGCATTATGGGCTTATAGAACTGCTTATAAAAACCCTATGGGTATGTCTCCATATAAAATGGTTTATGGAAACACTTGTCACTTACCTCTTGAACTAGAACATAAAGCTTATTGGGCAATCAAAGAGCTCAACTATGATTTCAAACTTGCCGGTGAGAAGAGGTTATTTGGCATAAGCTTGCTTGATGAATGGAGAGCCCAAGCCTATGAGAATGCCAAGTTTTTTAAAGAAAAAGTTAAAATATGGCATGACAAAAGGATACAATAGCGTGAGTTTAATGTAGGTGATCATGTTTTGCTATACATCTCTCGTTTAATTTTTTTTGCAGGAAAGCTTCTCTCTAAATGGGAAGATTCTTACATTATCAAGGAGGTCTATCATTCCGGTGTCATCAAAATCAACAACGCTGAAGGAACAAATCTGAAGGTGGTAAACGGTCAAAGAATCAAGCATTATATCTCAGGTACTCCCATAAACGTTGAAACCAATATAATTAATACCATAACATCGAAGGAGTACATAAGGGACACTTTCCAAAATGTTTCAGACTCCGAAAAGGAATAGGTATGTGGTACGGTAAGTAAACTGACTCCAAAACTGTTCTGATAGCAATTTTTCTCCGTTTTGGAATATTAAAAAAAATAGGAAAATTAAAAGTAGTCCGAAAGAGACATGAGGAGACCACAAGGGTGGAGGGCGCGCCCCTGCCTTGTGGCCACCTCTCGTGCCCTCCGGACTTCATTTTCTTGCACAATACTTCTTTTGTTCGATTAAAATTCATTATATAATCTCCCGAAGGTTTTGACCACCGTACGAGGACAAAATCCTCTGTTCTTGTGTTTAGCTAATTCTGCAGCAGATTTGGAGTATGATGTCGTCCCAAGATTCGGAGGGAGAGAGCTATCTAGCTGATTACATTGCAAACCCCAACGTTTACGGGGATGTGGTGCATTATGGTTGGACCACGGAGGAAGAAGAAGAGTATGACCGAAAAGGAAAAGAAGAGACAAGTTCCGATGAAGAGGAAGTCCCACTACCCCAACCTGGGGACATGCACGTGGAGTTCAAAAAGTCAAGTCTCCCCACTATAGCAAAGAAACCTAAGATTGAGTTTATCCATTTCCGTCTTTTGCAGGAGAGCAATCAAGAGTTATGCAAAAAGATATTAATACTAGAGCGGGATATTGATGATCTAAAGGAGGAAAATTACATCCTCAAGCGTAAGCTAAGGAGGAAGGACGTGCTTTCATCAACAACTCCATCATCACCACCTCCGAAGAAAGGGACATAAATACATGGGTATGGGCACTCCCTTTGGCAACTCCCAAGCTTGGGGGAGGTGCCCCGGTATCGTATCACCATCACACCTTTACTTTTATCGTTTTTCTTAGTTCGATCCTTTTGTTTATATCTTGATCTAGTAGAATAAAAATTTTAGTATGATCTAGCTTTGAGTTTTGTTTCGAGATCTATCTATGTAATCGAGTTCGTGAGCTATATAATAAAGAGTAGTTTTGAGTTGAGGGCTTTGCTTTCTTGCTATGATCTTGAGGGAATAAAATAAGAGAAAGGAATAAAAAGAAATAAAAAATATCATATAATGATCTTATGGAGAGTATGACTTCACATATAAAGAGTATGATGAATAAAAGTTGTTGAGAGTTCACAAACATAGTTTTGGTCATTGTTGCAATTAATAGGAAGTAATAAAGAAAGAGAGGTTTTACATATAGATATACTATCTTGGACATCTTTTGTGACTGTGAGCACTCACTAAAATATGACATGCTAAAAAGTTGATGGTGGACAAGGAAGACAACATAATGGGTCATGTTTTATTATATCCGAATAGAAGTTATATTGTCATGGATCCTCCAACATGTTGATCTTGCTTTTCCCTCTTATGATAGACCAATCCTTTGCACCAAGTAGAGATACTACTTGTGCATCCAAATATCCCTTAAACCCAGTTTTGCCATGAGAGTCCACCATACCTACCTAGGGATTGAGTAAGATCCTTCAAGTAAGTTGTCATCGGTGCAAGCCATAAAAATTTCTCTCTAAATATGTATGATCTATTAGTGTGAAGAAAATAAGCTTTATACGAACTTGTGATATGGAAGAAACAAAAGCGACAGACTGCATAATGAAGTTCTTTACACAAGTGGCAATATAAAGTGATGTTCTTTTGCATTAAGATTTTTTGCATCCAACCATAAAAGCGCATGACAACCTCTGCTTCCCTCTGCGATGGGCCTATCTTTTACTTTTATCTTCTACCCTTATACAAGAGTCATGGTGATCTTCACCTTTCCTTTTTACACGTTTTCCTTTTGGCAAGCACTATGTGTTGGAGAAAGATCCATATATATATATATATATATATATATATATATATATATATATATATATATATATATATATATATATATATATATATATATATATATATATATATATATATATATATATATCCACTCAGTTGTAGGTTATCATAAAGTATTATTTTTGACATTACCATTGAGGTAAAAGGTTGGGAGGAGAAACTATAAGCCCCTATCTTTCTCTGTGTCCGACTAAGGCTTTGAACCTATAAGTATCGCATGCGTGTTAGCAATTGTGAAAAACTAAATGATAGTTCAATATGTGGACTTGCTGAAAAGCTCTTGAATTGACTCTTTCCAATGTTATGATAAATTGGAATTGCTTCAATGACTGAGATCATACTTTGTTAGTTTTCAATGAAGTTTTTGATTCATACTTTACCTTGTGAATGAATTGTTACTTTATCCTAGGAAATTATATGACAATATATGTTGCTGTTCTAAAAATGATCATGACGCCCTCATGTCCGTATTTTATTTTATCGACACGTCTATCTCTAAACATGTGGACATATTTTTTGATTTTGGCTTTCGCTTGAGGACGAGCCAGGTCTAAGCTTGGGGGAGTTGATACGTCCATTTTGCATCATGCTTTTATATCGATATCTATTGCATTATGGGCTATTGTTACACATTATAGCACAATACTTATGCCTTTTCTCTCTGATTTTACAAGGTTTACATGAAGAGGGAGAATGCCGACAGCTGGAATTCTGGGCTGGAAAAGGAGCAAATATTGGAGTCCTATTCTGCACAACTCCAAAAGTCCTGAAACTTCACGGAGTGTCATTTTGGAATTAATAAAAAATATTGGGCGAAGAAAGCACCAGAGGGGGGCCACCAGCCATCCACAATGGTGGAGGGCACGCC
This sequence comes from Aegilops longissima, assembly GCA_021605205.1. Taxonomy (NCBI): domain Eukaryota; kingdom Viridiplantae; phylum Streptophyta; class Magnoliopsida; order Poales; family Poaceae; genus Aegilops; species Aegilops longissima. The sequence continues at coordinate 401,790,765 of CM038677.1, forward strand.
TACCCCCTGGGCGCGCCCCCTACCTTGTGAGCCCCCTGGCAGGTCTCTGGTGCCCATCTTCTATTATATGGTGTGTTTTGTCCTAGAAAAAAAATCATAAGGAAGCTCTTGGGACGAAGTGCTGCCGTCTCGAGGCGGAACCTGGGCAGAACCAATCTAGGGCTCCGGCGTAGCTATTCTGCTGGGGAAACTTCCCTTTGGGAGGGAGAAATCGAAGCCATCGTCATCACCAACGATCCTCTCATCGAGAGGGGGTCAATCTCCATTAACATCTTCACCAGCAACATCTCCTCTCAAACCCTAGTTCATCTCCTGTATCTGATCTCTGTCTCAAAACATCAGATTGGTAGCTGTGGGTTGCTAGTAGTGTTGAATACTTCTTGTAGTTGATGCTAGTTGGTTTATCCGGTGGAAGATCATATTTTCAGATCCTTAATGATAATTAATACTCCTCTAATTATGAACGTGAATATGCTTTGTGAGTAGTTACGTTTGTTTCTGAGGACATGGGAGAAGTCTTGTTATAAGTAATCATGTTAATTTGGTATTCGTTCGATATTTTGATGAAATGTATGTTGTCTTTCCTCTAGTGGCTTTATGTGAACGTCGACTACATGACACTTTACCATGATTTGGGCCTAGGAAGGCATTGGGAAGTAATAAGTAGATGATGTGTTGCTAGAGTGATAGAAGCTTAAACCCTAGTTTATGTGTTGCCTTGTAAGGGGCTGATTTGGATCCATATGTTTCATGCTATGGTTATATTTATCTTAATTCTTCTTTCGTAGTTGCGGATGCTTGTGAGAGGGTTTAATCATAAGTGGGAGGCTTGTCCAAGGAAGGAGAGCACCCAAGCACCGGTCCACCCACATATCAAATTATCAAAGTAACGAACGCGAATCATATGAGCATGATGAAAACTAGCTTGACAGTAATTCCCATGTGTCCTCGGGAGCGCTTTGCTTTATGAGTTCGTCCAGGCTTGTCCTTTGCTACAAAAAGGATTGGGCCACCTTGCTGCACCTTAGTTACTATTGTTACTTGTTACCCGTTATGAATTATCTTATCCCAAATCTATCTGTTACCAATAATTTTAGTGCCTGCAGAGAATACCTTGCTGAAAACCGCTTGTCATTTACTTCTACTCCTTGTTGGGTTCGACACTCTTACTTATCTAAAGGACTACTATAGATCCCCTATCCTTGTGGGTCATCAGGCACCAGCTCAACCGACCCACCCTGCACCTGAACAAGTCAACCCTCATATTCCCCTCCGCCCGCGTCTTCCCCGGCTCCGATTAGTTCTGGTCCGGGGTCTTGACTTTGCCCTCCGCCTTGGTGCTCTCTCCGCGGCACCGCCGTCTGTTGTTCTCAACATGGTCAACAAATGAGAGGAATCGAGAGATGACTCTACGTGGAGAGGTTGATAGTCCGGGCCCACCAAGTCCACGGCCTACAGACAAAGTTGATACAGCAGGTTTCAACATTTTTTTAGGTCCAGCAAGTATCAAGTGGCCTCTGGGCCTCCCATCCTATCTTTTTTTATAACATTAGCGGCCCAACTTATGTTTGCTTTTTCAAGACAACACACAACTCAGTTCTATTTTTCTATAAGAATGACAAACTAAACCTATGTTTTCCCTTCTATAATAGTATTTTATCACATATATATATTTGAAGCAACCTAAGGTTCCCGTTTGACCTGTCCTTCATTCAACCTTTGTATATACCTTACCACTTCCTTTCCTTTTCTTTTTTATTAGTCGTATCTCTGATTTTTCTCCCACTTTGTTTTTTGAGATAATATGATTTTTCTCCCACTAGTTTTCCCTGGAACCAACTCAAGTGTCCCACGTCTAGCCTAAAAGATATAATACTCCACGTCTTATTAACTCATCAAATTAAAATAATATTTTATTTCATAAATGATAAGTTCTTACAAAATAATAATAATTGTTTAACAATAAGCTTGCAAATTAATTCCTGGTGAACATAGGCTTGCTAAGATTTTACTGACCAATGAAGTAATAGACGTACAATCATGTGTTTATGTTTTTATAACATTTCTCTGTCCAGCCTAACATGATAACCCAGCCCAGCAAATCCATGTATTTCGATTTTTTTTGCAAATGGGCTGTAAATTCTAACAAAACACATAAATGGGCTGCATAGATGCTACAGTATTGTTTCACCGAGCGCACCAAATGGGCCAATAGGGAAAAGCCTAAGCAAGGCTTTGGATTTACATCCAACGACCGACATTCTTCTTCAATCTCTTGTCTTCTTCTTCGAGCGCTATCGGGACCGCCTGCTCCTGCCTCCGGCCTCCAGCAGTGCTGCTTCGCGCACCTCGGAGCGAAACACTACCCCACGGACGGCCAGGCCATCCCTCCACACCTCCTCACCTCCTGTTATTCTCCATCGAGTGTAGCCCAAGCCCGCACCCGAACCAGTCAAGTCTCTCACTCCTCTCCGTCTGCGACTCCACCACCGCGTCTTTCCCATCTCTGGGTCATTCCCGTCTGGGACCTCACCGTCATCCACTGCCTTGGTGCACTTAGCACGGCGTGGTCAGAATGGTCAACATGCGAGAGTCATCATAAGACGACTGTACGTAGAGAGGCTGATAGTGGGGACGCACCACGTCCATGGGCACACGCCTGCAACTGCCTCCTTTTTACGTGGAAAAATAATGTTTCCTCGCCCTGACAGCTGGGACCAGCTACATCCTCGCAGGCAAGGAAGTGCATCCTTATTACGCGCAAAAAATGATTCCTCCCCCTGACGGCTGGGACCCACCAGCTATATCGTCGGACGGAATGAAGTGCCTCCATAACTCCCCTGACAGTTGGGAACCACGAGGTCGAAGCGTACATAGCGTTATGTGTCTGGTCGCAAACATCTACATACATACTAGTGGATCGGTCCCTTTCCAACGATGAACAATGGCTGAGCAAGGAGCACTGCGTGTCGTAGTAGAGCCCCGACGTAGTAGTTCAGGCAGTCCTATCTAAATCATGCACACGGCCACACTGCGAGAAATTAAATACGACCACGTACGTACATACGGGGGGGGGGGTGTCTCTAATGCGTACAACAATGACGTCTATTCATCTGCAACCAACCGACTGGGTCAGAATGCGTCCTGTTCATCGGGATCCAACCGACTTGGACGGAACAACCGAAACGGGGTCGTGTTCATCCACTTGGGGTCTGGCGTACCGCAAAACGGAGGAAACGGAGTTCTCTTCGGCCCCCTAAGATCAAAACGGGGTCCTGTTCACCCAGAGGGGTGTGGCGTACCGCAAAACGGAGGAAACGGACTTCTCTCCAACCGCCTATGGTCAAAACGAGGTCCTGTTCATCAGGAGGGGTGGGGCGTACCGCAAAACGGGATTCCACAAGCTACTATTCATCCACCATCGACTACCTCTGCAGCCTCCACCTGCTACTGTTCATCCACCATCGACTTCCTCCAGCCTCCACTTGCGACTATTCATTCACCATCGACTTCCTCCTGCCTCCACCAGCCACTGTTCATCCACTTGCTACTATTCATCCAGCCTCCATCGGCTACTATTCAACCAACCTCCATGGGGTTCTGTTCATCCACCCCCAACCGACTGGAATGTGTGGCGGCCTACTCGGGGTCCTGTTCATCCAGCGGCAACCGCCTTCTACCATGGGGTCCTGTTCATCCAGCGGCAACCACCTACACACGGAACCCACCGGGACTGTTCATCCACAACCAACCAACCGGCTGGACTCACCACGTCTCGACTCTTTCTACGTATCGTGCGCGCGGCATCAACGGGCACTGTTCATCCAGGGGAAACTAAACCGGCTAGCTACTACGTCTTGCACGGGGGTTCGATCGACTTCAGTAAGCAGCAGCAACAATCGATCGGGTTCAGTTAGCAGCGAAGGAGTTGGTCGGGTTCAGTTAGCAGCGGAGGGATGGATCAATCAGCTTCAGTACATAGCACTGCAATCGCTCGGGTTTAGTAAGCGAATGCCTCTCGCCCAGGTTCAGTTATAGCGACACGGCTCGCACCACACGCACGCGTATGAGAGAGAAATGCGTAAACCACATTGCATCGCTCGGCCCCGATCACCCACCATAATCGGGAACTCCATGAAAATTTCCTCGCCCTCATTTCTACCACGATTTTTATGTCATGGATGGCCCAAAGAACGTCATGCAGGTGCGTCCCCGGCCCGCCCGGGACAAAAAGCCCATTTTCTATCATGATTTTTTGTCATAGAAGTAGGAGCCCACCCGATAGAGGCGAGGGTGTCCCGATCTTTTGATGAGATGATAACTATCGATTTGGTGGAGCCAACTTTGACGATCCGACTACAAACGTGCATGACGTTGCGCCTTAGCAATCGCTAACCAATCTCCCGTGGTTACTGAGATGCTGGAAGCATGATCAGCCTGACCATGAAGGTCTATTCCTGCACACAATCAAAGAAAAGCAAGAATATGATAATGCAATATGAATAATGCGAATATAGACGAAGTATTGATAAATGTGGGGATCCGAAAGTGGTCTTGGTCTGGTCGTTGGACACAAATGAAGTACATGAAGTTGCAATGGATATTTTTTAACTAAATAAATCCCAAGGAAAAAGCTACTAGATGGATCTACTTATATAGGACAACGTGTGGCGGCCAAGTTGGTGGGAGAACGTCCCGAGGCAGCCTAAAACTAACCCTAGGTCGTACAAGGCCCATTGGGCCAAGTGAAGGTGATGCAACACCTTTGGACTTGTAGTTTGACTCATATTCTGCTGTAGCGTCAGATTGTTTCGTTAATATCCCAACGCTCCGGGTGAATTTGAAGGTGAAACCAATTGGGTTACAAAGAGCACGAAATCAAATTTCCAACAAAAAAGAAACACCCAATCCGGAGTCCGGATGAAACAGATCTTGGTGTTTTGAGTCAGCTATGTATGTGCAGTCCGAATATGAGTACAGAACGTGAGAGACTTGGACTCTATCTTCTCTTGGCCCAAAAGTGACGTGAGAGGACTTTTTGAACAACACCTAAACTTCTCTTTTTCCCTTATCTTCATATGTGGATTGTACAAATGTCCCAGACACCTGCAATTAGACATGGCACAAAAGTCTGTGAAGTATTTTTTGTCCTGAATAATATAAATAAATTATTGCATAGTTTGCATTAGAAATCATCTCACAAATATGCATGTATGCAATATTTTTGGTCGTATCCAAGGTAGTCATGTCCTCATCATCCTCCCCTTCTTGAAAACAAAGCCGTCCTCGACGTTGCTTAATCTGAAATGCGGCTAACAGAAGAGACAAGGTGTACATGTTGTATATGTATATGTCATCCATTTTTACTTCCCTTGGTTTTTGCACATATGACATGTGTATACATGAATAACTTTCATAGTTCATAAAATATAAAGCCAAAATATTATCACAAGAAGTAGTAGGCATGAAAACATTGCAACTCAGTTTGCACATATAAGTGAAGCTCTTATTCATATCAAAAGATTGACAATGGTCATTGAGGGAGTCCTGGATTAGGGGGTATCCGGATAGCCGGACTATATCCTTTGGCCGGACTGTTGGACTATGAAGATACAAGATTGAAGACTTCGTCTCGTGTCCGGATGGGACTCTCCTTGGCGTGGAAGGAAAGCTTGGCGATACGGATATATAGATCTCCTCCCATTGTAACTGACTTTGTGTAACCCTAGCCCCCTCTCGTGTCTATATAAACCGGAGGGTTTAGTCCGTAGGACAAGAACAATCATACCATAGGCTAGCTTCTAGGGTTTAGCCTCTACGATCTCGTGGTAGATCAACTCTTGTACTACTCATATCATCAAGATCAATCAAGCAGGAAGTAGGGTATTACCTCCATAGAGAGGGCCCGAACCTGGGTAAACATCGTGTCCCGTGCCTCCTGTTACCATCCGCCTTAGACGCACAGTTCGGGACCCCCTACCTGAGATCCGCCGGTTTTTACACCGACAGTCATCATTAAAACATCCCAACATTGGTGAACAAACCTTACTTACATCAAATTACATGTTACAACATGCTTAAATAAGCAAACATGCAATATGTCATTTGACACAGAATCATCACCAAGATTAGAGGTCATACCAAAATGATTAAACATTGGTTCTTTTGCATCAACAATTAATTCAATGGGTGCACTCAAAATTGTTGGTATTTCAGCTGTTTGATCACATGACTCATTCATGACAGTAACATGATTCTCTAAAATAGGTGGTGTGCTCAAATCAATAGGTAACTCAACACATGATGTATTCAAGTTAACTAGGTATGCATCATTATCATGTGAAGTTATATCGTCAATACCTTTACTGCTAGCTTGTCGCAAAGACGTAGCTGATGTAGGTACGAACGATGACAATGTACCATATACTTGAGAAATTGTCACACTCACAATCTGTGGTGTGGCTGCTCTAGTAGGTGCAATGGTGGAGGAACCAACCGGTGGTGGTGAACATGAATTGGAATAGTAGTTGTTGTAGTCACCCAATGCATCCTCCTGTATCTATTTCTCAAAGGTGCAAGCACGAACATACATACCAGTAATGCAACAAGGAATATACTGAAATCTTGTGCAAATATCATGGTTCAAACCACCAAAAATATATTAATTGTATCATCCTCAGATTCTTCTATGTCACAATCATTGAAAGTGTGTTAAGTCTAGTAGAGGGGGGATGAATAGGCGATTTTATCAAATTCATCACTGAGGAATTTCAGGGTGAAGAAATTCCTAAGCCAGGAACGACTAGCAGCGGAATAAGTACTCGGATGCAAGCATAACAGAACAAAAGCACAGTCATCATGATGAAATGAAAACAAGCACAGAGTACAGAAAGTGTACACAAAGGATAAGTAGGCTGAAGACAAAACTGACTGAAGAAATTGAACTGAGGAAATTGAGAAAGTCTTCAGTCAAAGTCTTCAAACAGTAGCGATCAAGTACACAACACAGTAATGAGGAAATGAAAGGGTTGAGGAAATAGGACCAGTTAGCTCGGTGAAAACAATGAATTTGGTAGACCAGTTCCAACTGCTGTGACAGTTGTACGTCTGGTTGGAGCGGCTAGGTATTTAAACCTGAGGACACACAGTCCCGGACACACAGTCCTCATCGTATTATCCTTGAGCTAAGATCACATAGACCTCGCCAATCACTCGTGGTAAGTCTTCAGGTGACTTCCAAAGCTTCACAAACGCGGTCACTCGGTGATCCAAAAATTCCTCTTGGATGCTCTAGACCATGACGCCTAACCATCTAGAAGATGCACAGTCTTCAAAGGTGACAAGCATCGGATCTACACAGGAACAATCTCTTCAGTGATGCTCAATCACTTTTGGGTTTGTAGGAGTTTGGTTTTGGGTTTTCCTCACTTGATGATTTTCGCTCAAAGTCCTCGGAGGATGGGATGCTCTCAATGACAAGTGTCAGTTTCTCTTCGAGCAGCCAACCAGCTAGTGGTTGTAGGGGGCACCTATTTATAGCCTAGGGAGCAGCCCGACATGATAAGACATAAATGCCCTTCAATGATATGACCGTTAGGTGGATAAGATATTTTGGGACAACTGGCGCATAGCACAACAACGGTCGGAAATTTGAGGTTCAAATTCCTCAGGGCTATCCTGTTCCTCACTTGTAGGCAATCCGCACTGGCGAATTCCTAACTCCTCAATCAGAACAAATTCCTCAGAGACCAGAAGAACTTTGTCTTTGTCACTGAAGAAATTGACTAAATTGTATGAGCTTTACAATGGCTTCACTCGAAGGGATTGGTAGGTGTAGGATTTTGAGATGAGCATCACTTGGAAACTTTTCCTTAGTTTTTCCTCGACCCCCTTTAACAGTACGGTGTTTCCTATGACTCAAGAAAGAGAAAATGAAACTACGAAAACAAAAGTCTTCACGCTTCATGTTCCTCGCATGAATATCAAGTCTTCACGGTCACACCAATTTCTTCACTTTCAAAGTCTTCAGAAAGCCAAAGTCTTAAGGTGAAGACATTCATTTTTAGGGGTCGACTTTCTCTGTAAATATCAAACTCCTCATAGACTTATAGACTTGTGTACACTCACAAACACATTAGTCCCTTAACCTATAAGTCTTCAATACACCAAAATCACTAAGGGGCACTAGATGCACTTACAATGATGCATATAAGATTTGAACTCTTGGTAGTAAGCATGCACAGTGTTACTGCCTTGTTTTAATTGTTCCAATTTGTGAAGCAATTCACGACGATAGTAAGGAGGAAAAAAATGTTGTCTCATCGCAGCTTTCAAATCTTTCCAAGTTGTGGGTTGGTTATCAATGTTTTTCTTACAATGCACACTCCACCAAACAGAAGCAAAACCAGTAAATGCTCCAGTGGCAGCTCGTACTCTCTCAAGTTCAGAAAAAACATGGTGACTAAAAACTTGTTCTACTTCAAGCTCCCAAGCTAGATAAATAGCAGGATTAAATATAACCTCAAATGACGGTAAATAGATAACCTGACCATATGCTTGTGTGTGTTGTCCCACCTCTCGTGATGGTGAAGACGTGTCCGTCGTCCAAGAACTTCTATCTCCAGAACCTGTCATTATTAGTAGAAACAGGAAACAAAATTTGAGAATAATCTTCCTCTGAACTACTAGGATGTGGTGGTAAAGCGCTCATAGTAAAGCAAATATCAATATCTTACAAGTTCTTATCATGCAGCAGGTGGTGACAGGCAACCAGCGGTGTCAAATAACTTTGAAGATTGGGTAAAGCGATTGCCAGGGGAACGTACGTATACACGGTGTAGCAATATGTGGAGCTTGGAAGGATTAAATATATGGTAGAAAACAATTAGCAATAATCAATTCAAAGATGCAATGCTGAATAAACACTCAACGATGGTACTATGTTGGTCCTCGGCTAGACCGGACTAGAGACGCGAGCCTAGAACACTAATGAGGTCATGGCGTAGCACAACTAGCATCAATAAAGGATATGAAGTAGCTCTAGACAACAAGATATAAGTGAATATCACAATGGCAGAGAAACAACTGCCAAGCAGGATATACCAACAACTCTGTCTCCAACTTTCCTCTGGAAATTTTGTGCCATTTTTTTGATAATTTTTCTACAGAACGCTATTAACACAAGCTTTCAAACACAAAAAGAACCACTCAATTCCAAGTTGATATGAGGAGTGAAAAAAAATTCTAAAATTGGCCCAAAAATCTGGAACAAGCTGTGTTCGCGAACCTCGGAGGGCAAAATGACCTATTTAGAAGTCAATTTTTAAGTGTCAAATATTAAACAAGCTTCTGTAACTATGTAGATGTGGCTCGCCGCTAGCTTTAATTTGAGTACTCGCGGAGCCCAAACGAACTTTGTATGAGGAAGATATGCTTGTTTTACTGAATAGTGCACAAAACAGATTCCAATCCGAATTCAGGAACGAGATTGAGTCTAGATAGACCCGAATTTTGTTTTTTTCTTCTCTTTTTTCTCCCATTTTTTTCTTTCTCTCCTTTTTTTCTCTCACTTTTTTTTTACTTTTTTTGTCTTTTTTCTCTCTCTCCCTCTTTCCAAAACAAACTAGATAAGATGCGGATTGGATCAAGCAAAGATGTGAACGACCTCAACTACGATTATGACAACGAACGGTGGGTAGCACGTGGTGGAAACTGATGGATGGGCTGGTGGACAGCGGAAAGGATAACGATGCAGCGACGGCATGACTAATCTGAACAGAACTAGAAACTCTAACTAAACTAGACACTACGACCAGCAACTGGACACGACGATGCAACCGATAATTAATTCAACTATGCAAACAATAAAAATAAAATTGCAAGGGCTCAGACTGGCTTTGAGAAAGGATGAACATGTCTAACTTTTTATGGCTTTTTCTTGGACAATAGGTAAGAAAATAAATGTAATCTAGGTATAACTGGAAATTCTCACCGAGCAACCTGAAAACTAATACCACTTGATAGAGGCGAGGGTGTCCTGATTTTTTGATGAGATGATAACTATCGATTTGGTGGAGCCGACTTTGATGATCTGACTACAAAGGTGCACGACGTTGCGCCTTAGCAATCGCTAAAGCAATCTCCTGAGGTTACCGATGATGCTGGAAGCACGATCAGCCTGACCATGAAGGTCTATTCCTGCACGCAATCGAAGAACAAGCAAGAATATGATAATGCGATATGAATATTGCGAATATGGATGAAGTATTGATAAATGTGGGGATCCCAAAGTGGTCCTCGTCTGGTCATTGGACACAAACGAAGTACACGAAGTTGCAATGGCTAACTTTTAACTAAAAAATCCCAAGGAAAAAGCTACTAGAGGGATCTACTTATATAGGAGCAAGGGGTGGCGGCCAAGGAGGCGGGAAAACATCCCAAGGCAGCCTAAAATTAATCCTAGGTCGTACAAGGCCCATGGGCCCAAGTGGAGGTGATGCAACACCTTTGGACTTGTAGTTTGACTCGGATTCTGCTGCAGCGTCAGATTGTTCCGTCAATATCTCAATGCTCCGGATGAATATGAAGGTGAAACCAATTGGGTTGGAAAGTGCATGAAATCTACTTTCCAACAAAAAAGGAATCACCCAATTTGGAGTACGGATGAAACAGATCTTGGCGTTTTGAGTCAACTATGTCTGTGTAGTCCGAATCTGAGTCCAGGACATAGGAGACTTGGGATCTATCTTTTCTTGGCCCAAAAGAGACCTGAGATGACTTTTTGAACAGAACCTAAACTTGTCTTTTTCCCTTATCTTCATATGTGGATTGTACAAATGTCCCATACACCTGCAATTAGATATGGCACAAAAGTCTGTGTAGTATTTTTGTCCTTGATAACATAAATAAATTATTGCATAGTTTGCATTAGAAATCACCTCACAAATATGCATGTATGTAATAGTTTTGGTCGTATCCAAGGTAGTCATGTCCTCATCACCACCACATCTATGATGATACGTGTTTTTTTCACAATTATCACCATACAAGTCTCTCATGAAGATAGCATACGGTGGGTAAACAAATTACTATTGGGCAATTGATAGAAAAGCGAATAATCATGAAAATATCCAAGGCAATTATCATGTATATAGGCATCATGTCCGAGACGTCTAGACGGACTCCTGCCTACATCTACTAATATTACTCCACACATCGACTGCTATCCAGCATGCATCTGGAGTATTAAGTTCATAAAGGACGGAGTAACGCCTTAAGGAAGATGACATGACGTAGACAAAGTAAACGTAAGCAATATGAATAAACCCCATCAGTTTACCCTTAATGGCAATAATACAAATATGTGTCATGTCCCTTTCTGTCACTGGGATGATAAAGTAGCATGTAATATTAAGCGATTTATAACGTAAGCAGAACCGAAAGAGTGCGACCTCTCTTGCGGACCCGAGTAGTCCTCGAGGTCATCTGCTCGGTTGATGATGGTAATACAGTTGTCGTGGCTGTCGGCGGCAAGGAAGAAGATCTGAGGCGGTGAAAGACAGTCTGGAGGGCGGTCCCTGCTGTGGTGGACCCTTCCGTCGTTGGAGCAACTGAGTTGGGGTGGACGATGGCACAACAGGAGCAGGACAAACCACACAAGGTTTACTTTGACAACTATCGATAAGAGAAGTAATTCTGTAAGGGCTCGTTTGAATTGGGGGATTCTAACAACGCAGGGATAGGAAATACACAGGAATAGGATAGGAATGCACGTGCAAAACAGAGAATTTAAAAACACCGGATTTCTTCCAATCTGGGTGTTTGGTTCACAAGAATTGGAAGATCACATGATGCAAAGGAGCATGGTGAGATTAACTCAATCCATAATAAAATGTACGGCTATAATGCTATTATGCTACTATCTCTTAGTTTTGTGCTTCATGAATAGGAATTTGAAAAGGAGGACAAGTGGATATTAAAATTCCTACGGTTTTTCTTTCAAGGATACACTAAAGGAACAAATCCTACAGTTTTCCTTTGCTCCATTCCTTTGAACCAAATGCATGAATAGTTGTACCATAGGAAACTTTCCAATTCCTATGTTTTTCTTTCACTTTTCCATTCAAGCACTGGCGATTCTAGTAGGCGGGCTTGAGCAGGGAAAAGCCTACACTCAAAAAATGTTTTTGTGCTACTTCTACTACTTTGGACCCAGGCCACTGCCCTACTAGCTCAAATCCCAGGCCCATCTACAAATGCACAGCTCAAACGCACAAAGATAAATAATGATGGCATTCAAGAGAGTCCATCACGGATAGCTAAGTTGCCTGGTACCTCACTGCTTTTCATATAGTAGGAGAAACTAATCGTATTTCACATTACTACGTGTGCTTAGTGGACAATATATGTAACATGTAGAGTAAAAAAGAGATGCAACAAGTGTACAACCTCTTTGGCAAAGCCATGTCAATCTCAGCATGATTGGGTTGGTCGGTGAGGATGCTCCGGCTGATTTGGCTGTCGAAGGAGGGAAAGAAGATCTTAGGCATCTGGAGATGGAGCCCGGGGTACCGCTCCGCTGTGATGGAGGATTTCGTCGTTGGAGCAGCTCCGGTGAGTTGTACGACGGCGAGGCTAAAGCAGGACAAGAGAGACAACGTTAACCTGAGTGGAATTCTAATAGCATTTCCAATAGATGACGTAAAATGCATAACCACAAAGTGCGAGATGTAAAATACATCAGCCGCTCATCTCTGAACTTAACTGTTGAAACTGAATTTAACCGTCGAAACTGAATTTAACTGTCAAAACTGAACTTTGCTGTCGAAACTGAATTTTACTGTCGAAACAGAATGCACTAGTAGCAGAAAAGCAGTAGCAGCAGCAGTGCGTGCGAGAGCAGGGCAGCTAGTCGTGTAGCCGCATCTCAGGTAGCAGCTGCAGGGGCTCGAGGGAGAGCAGGATCTGCTGCTCGTGCAGCAGCAACGCCCAAGAGTAGAGCAGCAGCGCAAGCAAGAGCAAGAGCGAGAGCAGTAGCGTGAGCAAGAGGAAGAGCAAGAGCAGACCAGAAAGGGGACCGAGAGCAAGACAAGAGTAGCAGCGCGAGCGAGAGCCAAAGCAGCAGTAGCTCCTACTGATGTGGACGTCACCGCCGAGGGAGAGATACCATGGAGGAAGTGGCCAGTGACGCCACCATGGATGGATCCGCGCCATGTCGTCTCATGACCGAGCGCCGGCAGCACCGTGAGATCGAATCAAGAAGAAAATGCGGCAATTAGTGTAGAACCTCTTTGGTTGTGCCGATTAGGCCTCAACTTCATCCGAGGAAGCGGTGATGATGCTACTCTTCCAGTGGTGCAGGTGAAGATGGCGTGTGGGAATGGAGGTGGCGCGAAAGACGAGGGGAATGTCGGGGCAGCTCCTTGGAGGTGGTGGACGGGGTGGACGAACCGGCGGGACTTCGAGATTGACGACGGATCCTCATCCGCTGCGGTGGATGAGGGACGTCGAGGTGTTGCTGTGGACGACGTCATCGGAGAAGAGGCTTCGGCTGGGTGGCGGACGAAGGAAGGTGTGGGGCTTTGCGGGTTTTCGCGGCCTCGGTGTACGAATGGGTGGGCGGATGGGACAGGAGGGGGGGACCATGGCTTAGGGACGCGCTTGTCCGAAATGTGGGGCAAGTTACATAAGTACGTTTGGGGAAAGGACAGTAATCTCGCATACAACGAATATTTGCCGAAGGAGATTTCGGCCGACGAGAGTTTGTTTTGGTGCCCACCGTATATGAATCGGGGAGGGAGGCAATTTCAGCCGAGGAGACACTGTGGTTTGGCGCCCACCGTGTATTAATCCGAGTGAGAGGCGGTTATGTCATGTTTGAGTGAAATTACAAACCTACCCTATCGAAACCTTTAGAAATCTAGTCGATATGCTTTGCTTGTCAGGGATAGGCAGTAATTTCCATCTCATAGATTTTGGTTTCGGGCGGTTACTTCGAGTTTCCCCATTATTCAAATTTTTGCAGAGAAAGAGTGCACGTTTACCGTGCCAACTCAATTCGAATGCATTTTGTATTCTATTTTTGTTCGGGCAGGATCCATTTTCGATTGGAATAAAATTCTTTATACATCATTTTTATATATACTTTCAAAAGGACAACACCCTTTATACATAATAGGTTTACAAATGGCATGATCTCAGATTCATAAGGATGGATCCATCTTAATTTGGATTTTCAAATATTTGAAACCACTTTTATGTTGAAATCCAATGTCTGCAGTCCTCTCTAACTGTCTCCAATTAATGTGTGTTTCATTCGGGTTTTTTTACTTCTCGAACATGTATAATGTGTTTCACACACGCATCCTATAGTGTAATCCCATTTAGACATTGATTGCATATAAACCATGCATTGTCTCTAATTAAAGAATCTATGGATCAATAATATTGATAAACTATATAGCGTTACATGTGTCCCCAAATTCAAATGAACTTGCATGTTTGATACACCAATTTTCGTTATGATTTTATCGATGTCGTGATCTAGTTTAAATATTTGAATCCCCTTTAATCCAGATACCTGTCTCATATAGCTATCCCTCATGCTTATATATCTCTCTAGACCTATATGCCTTCATCGTCTCTTGGGTATCTCTCATGCTACTTGTATGTCGACAATGATCTTTTATCTTCGTAACACACTGACGGTACTCTCTCCCTCGACCTTCACTCTATCTCTCTCTAAGTATATCTCGCTCCCTGCTATGTGTCTCTAACTATGATTCTCCCTGTGAAATCTTTTTCTCTCACACGAACACAAACTTCGTCTCCTGGGGTCTCATTTCTCTCTACTATTCCCCTGTGTGCCACTAGCACACCCCCTCTCACACAGAGATGTCTTGCACTCCTTAGGTATGATAAGCTACGAAGCTTCCTCTTAAATATCTCTTTATCACACACAAACACAAACTCTATCTCCCAGGGTCTCATATCTCTCCACCATTCTCTTGTATGTCACTCACACACACTCTCTCCCCCTAGAGATATCTCGCATTCCCTGATATGTCTCTCTAGCTATCACTCTCGTTGTGAAATATCTTTCTCTCTTGCAAACACAAAACTCCGACTCTCAGGATCTCATTTCTCTCTGATATTTGTTTGTATGTGACTCACATGCACCCTTTCTCTATATCTATCAGACCCACACACATAACTCAGCCTTATGATCCACTCGACTCTTATCTCTAACACACACACTAGCTAGCATCTTTATCTTTCTATTTATCTGTATCGCCATCGACCTTCTTTCTCGCCCTCACTCTTGCTTCCTATCACACACACTATATATGTTTCTCTCTACATGCAGTCATGCACCCTCTTTTTATGTTTCTCTCACACACATAACTTCACCCTCTAAACCACTTGGCGGTCATCTCCAACACTCAAACTAGCCGACGTCCCTCTAGCTAGCATCTCTATCTCTCTATCTATCTGTAGTTTCTCCGTCAATATTTCTTTCTCGCACGCACTCTTGCTTCCTTTCACACACACCATATCTGTCTCTCCATACATGCATCTATAGGTTGATCTCTTTTGCACAATCGTTGTGTCTTGCTCCCTCTGCTCGCCATATATGCATGATCCAGCCCACGCCACTATCTCCTAAAGACAAAAACACATGCTCAATTATCGGGCCTTCTTCCCTCCACCTCACATGCATGCATATTGTCATACCGATCCGTCTCTCCCATGTCGTTGATCTTATGACTTATGTCTTCTTTCTTTTATCTCGATCATGCGCGCACACGCACACACACATCCCACGTATACATGTATACCTCTCGCACATTCACGTTCAAGGTCTCCTATGTCTCCATATGTAGTTAATTACCCTCAACCCTAACCCCAAATCGAATCATTATCTTCTTGTGTGCACATAACTTCCGCCTGGAGGGGTAAAACACCCACTCACACTTAACAATCTCCTTCTAGCTACCCCTTCTCTCACTCTTCCCCTATATCCCCGAAACTAATAAGACCATCCTTTCGTTTAATTCCCGCCTACATGCACCATCGATATATAGTAGTCTTCCTTGGTGTCTCTCGGACAAACATGTTCTCTCGATGTAGACTCCTCTCACGCGCACACGCCTTCTCTTCCCTCTCTACGGGCCTCTTCTCTCTCGCACCCCTCGTTGGTCGCCTCTGCCATACACATCACCTCTCTACGATGAAGCCACACACACTTAAATTACTTTCGCCACCAAATACTCCGCTTCACACACACACACACACACACACACACACACACACACACACACACACACACACACACACACACACACACAAACACACACCCACACACACACTAAGACTCCATCTCGCATACACATGCTCAAGGCGGAACATTTGTTCCTACCACCCTTCGTCCAACCTTACCCGTATGATAAACAATCACCTTAATTTACTTGTATAACATGGTGTTTGACACGAAAAAGGAAAGACAATCGCTCATACAAAAGGATAGAGGTTTTGTATAAGCGTCTCCCTTGACCCGGGGTACAAAAGGTGTTGCGGGCGTGCCAGTGTACAAAGTACACGAATACAAAGAAGAAGAATGGAAAAAGATGAGGCCTGCTGGCGCGGCCAAAGGATCAAGCGATCGGGTCTCCTGGTTCCCGGGGGCCTCGGAAAGCCCCCGGTTAATTACTCCCGCGGATACTACCGCGGGACACCTTCGATTAAGCTGCGCAGTCATCCTCTTCGGTGTTCGCTTCGCGTTCCTCATGCATGGTGGTGGTGTGTGTGTGGCGGCGGCAGAGTCCGTGTACAAAGTGGTACACGCGCCGTTAAAAACGCGACCTTTGCTCCGGCCACGCCCGCCTACGCCGTCTTGCCTGATCGTCCTTGAGCGACGTTGATGTGGTTGTTGAAGTAGCATGCATGGTTGACTTGGCTTGGACGTCATTGTTGACATTGTAGATTCGCCGGGAGTGCGAGGGGGTATGCCCCGCGGGAGTAGATGTCGAAAGGAGAAGGAGGAACGGATGGACGTGTGACACATGACATGCACACATCCGTAGATGACCACATACACCGCCGCCAATGGCGGAGGAAGTCGCCACCTCGTGCCGCTCGGCACGTGTGACACGTGTTCGTGCAGACGAAGATGGAGGCCACAAGACACGCCTAAGCCCATCCCGGCCACAGTCGGATGTTTTCTCTGCTGCCATAGTTATGACGAGTCATCGTGACTCGTCAAGAGCCGCGCCGCCTCCATAGTTCCGACAAGTCGTTGTGACTCACCGAGCGCCGCGCCGCTGCCGCAGCGTTGAGGGAACGTCGTCACCGAGTCCCCGCCAGCCCATTGCGCCTCCATGGACCGGCGAGACAGTGGCGAAGGAGCCCACGCGATGTGGCGGAGCCTCTCCCAGGCCCCGTTGATGGTGTACGTAGAAGGGGTGACGCACTAGATGGCACCGAATCGAACGGTGCCTGTTGACGAGTCCCGACCAGCACATGGCGCCTCCATGGACCGGTTAGGCAGGGCGAGTAAGGCCTCGCGATGTGGCGGTGCCTCGCCAAGGTGCCGCCAATGGTGTAAGTAGAAGGGGGCGCACTAGAGTGCGCCGAGTCAAACGGCGTGTGCCGCCGAGTCCCGGCACAATGGTGTTGCGGGCGGACTCGGCGACGCAGGGTGCGCCGGAGACCGCGCACGGTCGACGGCCCCGGTACGTCGTCGTCATGTGCGGAGAGTGCATCGGGGGCGCGTTGTAACATCCCAAAATTCTAAATTTTGGAATGTTATATTAAATAAATAGCTTAGATTGATTGTTTGATTGTTGTGTGATTGATTGACTGAAAGTGAGTGAAATTTGAAAGTTTTGAAACTCAAATGAGAGGGAATAAAAGGACTTTCTAAAACTTTCATTTTGCATTTATGATCTCCGTGAATTCAAATTCTTTTCAATTACAAAACCCTGGAGAGAAGATGACATGACTTCTTCCATTTAAATAAATGAAAAGGATTTCGAAAAGATTTGAATTTTATTTGGAAACATTTACCAATTCATAAACTTCATGCAACTCAATGATTTTCATGAGAGAAGATAAAATGATTTCTTCAAAACATATGAAATATGAGTTGGGAGTTTTGAAGAATCAAATTGAAAATCCCTTTTGAAAATTATTTTCAATTTGGAGTTATTTGGCTTTTATTCAAATTATTTTCTCCAAAAATAAAATATATGGAAATTAGGGTAAAATGATTCCTACAATAGAAAATTGGAGAGAAATAAATTTGAAATCATTTTGTATGTTTAAAATGATTTTTACTGGATTTTATTAGAGCAGTAGCATTGTTTGATTTATTTGTATTTGTGTTGATTTTATTTGACGATAGAAAAATGTTCAAGTCGTAGAAAATCTTTTTCTAAAAATTTGGATATATTATATGCCTAGGTTCTATTTTATTTTATTTCGCTTTATTTTATTTTTTCGTTGTGTTAAAAAAAAACTTTCCCCACGGACCGAACTGGCCCGAAGGCCCAGCCGGCCCAGGACGCCGCCGCCTACCTCGCGTACGCGCGCCGGACACCGCCACCGTCCCCGCCGGACTCTGCCGCCGCCCCCCCCGCTTTGCCTCCTCGCCTATAAAAGGTGAGTCCGCTCCCCTTCCTCTCTCGCAGCTTCGCACCCACGCCCGAGCCGCCGCACCACCGCC
The DNA here is from genome assembly GCA_021605205.1 of Aegilops longissima. Taxonomy (NCBI): domain Eukaryota; kingdom Viridiplantae; phylum Streptophyta; class Magnoliopsida; order Poales; family Poaceae; genus Aegilops; species Aegilops longissima. The sequence continues at coordinate 401,809,486 of CM038677.1, forward strand.
GCTGCTTTAGCTCGCCGCCGACACCCACTGCCGGACTCGCCGAAGCCGCCACGCCGCCGATCCGATCCAACCGCCGCGGTAAACCGCCGGCGGCGTCGAACCCTCTTGAACCGGAGATAAATCGAACCCGGTCCAAACGGTTTTTTTAAGGTTCGGTTTTCGTTTAGAAACCTGTTTTTTTATTTAGATTTGTTATTTAATGAATGTTCTCTGTTTAGATAGTTTTAGCGAATGTTTTCGTTCGTTAGCGAACGTTCGTTATTTAGTCTTTTTCCTTTCTTTTTATTTTCGGCCAGGGACCCATCTGTGATTATTTCTTTACAAATTAGCCCCTGATTTTCAAATCCTCACAACTTTCTACTCGTTTGTCCAAATCCAACGAAACCAACACCCACTTCTTTGTCTTGATCCCCTCTATCCAGTAAAACAACTTAAACCTGTTTTTGAAATTTTTAAAATTTGAATTCAAACAGATTTGTATTCAAACTTCTTTTGTTCATAACTTGAGTTTCGTAACTCCGATTTGGTTGATTCTTTTTGCAAATCGAAGCTCTTGACCTAAACTTTCTGATAAGGCCAAATTCACTCAATTTTGGTACTGTTAGAAATTGTTTTCTATTGCAAGAGTTATTTGCCTATTTTTGAAGTTTTCCGAGATCTTTTCTTCGATTGCTTTGTATGATTGCTTATGTGTGGTTACTATTGCTTGCTTACGATAGATTGGCCAGAGTGTGACGAGTAGAACTAACAAGAGTTATGAGTGTGAATCATCTTCATCAACAGTATAAGGCAAGTTCACACTTTGATCATATCCCTTTCATACCAAGTTTTTATGCATCAGTTTCACCCTCAAAACATTGCATGAGTAGGAATGATAACATGTGGGTATTGGGAAGTAGTTGATGAGGTAGGAACCTATTGTCCTGCATTCAAACCTTGGGAGTTACTTCTATGTTATGCTTACCGCTATGCTATGCTTGTAGACGTGGATTGGTTTGAGAGAATTCATGAAAGATGTGAGAGATTATTATTAACTAAGGTTTAACTTAACGTGGCTACTTTAATACACATCTGGGTGGATTGGTAGGGGCACCCTGGAGCACCCAGTGGTCTGCCCGGGCACTTGGAGAACCCAGTGCTTGCCCAAGGGGATCCCGGAGGACCTGTGTGATCACCCTATGGAATGCCACCCAGGCTCAAAGGGATCATAAGATTATTCATGCTAGAAACATCTGTGTGCAGCCACCTCTTTCAGTGGTGGGCTAGCAGATGTAGGGGAAAGTAGGTGTAACTTTCCACCCAGAGTAAAGAGTTAGTGCTTCTGAAAGACTGTGTCTCGGTCATCCGTTTCTTAAAGACCATGTAGTGCGAGAAATCCAACGGAGGAGATCGAGTCTTGTGGGGAAAAGTGCGCAAACCTCTGCAGAGTGTACAAACTAATCATGGTTAGCCGTGTCCCTCCGTTATGGACATCGGTTCTTGAATTATCATGTGGATCTCATCACTCTACTAAATTAATTTGTTGGGATGTTAACTTTTAATTAGGATTGAGTTGGAGGAACCTTCTCAATATTTTTCAACAAACTTTGTAGTTAAATAAAATATAGTCCTTTGGAGTAGGAAAAATTGGCTTTGCGCAAAAACATTATAACCATAGAGCCTCCACCAGCCATATATGCATCTACTGATAGTTATTATTCATCATTATCCTATGATGTGAATTTGCGAGTACATTCAACGTACTGACCCTTTGTGGCTGCAACGGGTGTTGATGGGAAGCCACAACCTTGTTGTTACTTTCGCTATTTGGATTGAGGTAATAGTATTTATGTTACTTTTTACATGTGATTTACCCTGTTATAAATCCTCGAGTACTGTATGTCTACGTACCGATCCAGGGATGACACTTAAGCACAGAGACTTAACCGTCTGAGTTTGGGTCGCTACACGCGCATGTGCGGTAGCCCTGACACATTGTCGCCGTCTTCGCTGTAGTTGTGTCTTGCGCGGAGAGTGCACCGAGGGCGCCCAGCCCCAGCACGTCATCGTCGTGAGTGGCGGGCGCTCCGGAGGCCGCGCAAACACGACGGTCCCGGCTTGTAGTCGCCGTTGGAGAGTGCGCCAAGGGGTCGCGTAGACGGCGGCCCCGGCACATCATCATCTTGCGCGGAGGGTGCGCCAGGGGTTGCGCATGCACGGCAACCTGGCACGTCGTCGCCGATGAGTAATGCACCGAGGACCGCATACGTGCGGCAGCCACGGCACATCGTCGTCTTGCATGGAGGGTGCACCGGGGGTTGTGCATAGGCGGCAACCCCAACACGTCATCGCCGTCCTCGCGAGAGTCGTCGTCGGTGATTAGTACACCGGGGATTGCACATGGACGGCAGCCCCGATACATCGTCGTCGCCAGCGGCACGGGATAGAGCCAGCGGCCGGCTTCGCCTCCGGCCGTGCGGACGCAGCTCCAATGGCCATCGTGGAGATGTTCAAAGAGAGAAGGGATAGAAGAGATTAGCACCGGTTCTCACCTTGGGAAAAGATGATCGGCATGATGTCGATCCTCATCACCGGCTCCAATGAGCGCCGGACAGTGGCCGGCCGTGGTATTGCCCGACGAGCGTGTAGTGCCAATGCTGCCTTCGCGGGCGCGTTCTCCTGGTGCCTCCTGCCGTGCGTGAGTCGTGAGTTCCCCCTACATTCTCCCGAGACCTGTATATTTATAGGCCACGGGAGGGGCTGGACCTGCGAAGCCTTGATCGTTTGGATCCTCCGATCTTCACGTACAAGAACGTGTTTAAGTTATGTATATCCTCCTCTTGGCGCTTATCTCACCGATTCTTCTTCTTGGCGCACACGGTTGCACACAAAAGAAGAAGAAAAATCATCACGCACGTACCTGGGCGTATGGTTGCCTACGGGCCCAGCCAAGACATAGTGTAGGGTGTATTCGGGTATATACGCTTTCCTGTCGGCCGGTATGCGATTATAGGGTACGTAGACCACCAACGGCCTGCCGTACTTGTATTTCTGCCATATACGGGTTCGGCCATGACTTGTACACGTATTGGCTGTATCAGGAGTTGATACATATGCATGGGATAGTATTACGTAGCTTCACCAAGACCTTTATGCATACAAAAGTCTTTATTTTATGCATGTCAATGCTAGTACGTGGTTTTGCCACTTACAAAAAATATTTCGACATGCACAAAAACTCGTCAAACAAATGCCCCCTCATCGAGTCGTGTTCGTGTGCGGAGCGAATCGGGCTGGACTCGATGAATAGATTTTCATTTGTCGATGAACTGGACGCAGCCCGGTAGCTGACATCCTTGATTATCTCGTCTTGGTGCCTTTTACAAGCAACCCGAAATGTGTGCATGCTCATGCGATGATGTGTAGCGCAGAGAGCCGGTTGTGCGCATGGTCTCTTTGGTGAGCCCTTCCCACATTGTCCGCCAGCACTGGCTTGCGCCATGATGTCGTAGGTAGCTGGCGGGTTACTTCCGGCTCTTGGCAAGTGACTCCGCCAGTGCTGAAAAGAGAGAAGGACGGGAGAGGGGACGAAAGAAAGAAAAGAAAGAAAAAATATTAGAGATACTTCGTTGGGCCACGTTGCTGCCATGGCGCCTGTCAACAAAGTAGACTCGGGGTCTTTCTTAATACACAACGAAACGCCCTGCCGCACACTGAAGGTTTTATCAAACAAATCGGACCGTTTAGCTGCACGGTGCCAGCCAACAAGACTGAAGGGTTTCATAGCTTCGTATTGGCCGCACTGGCCAACGCCGAAGCCAAGAGTGGTTGAGGTGCCTTGTTGGGTCGTATTGCTGCCACGACGCCTGTCAACAAAGCCTCCTCACAACATCCTCGGCCCGCGGCCAAACACCATGCCACATGCTGAAGGTTTTATCAGACAAGTCGGGACCGTTTAGCTGCACGGTGCTAGCCGACGAGACTGAAGGGTTTCACAGCTTCCCGCTGGCCGCACTGGCGCGCTACACTGTTCCCACAATTAAGCTCGTTGTGGCCATGCGGACGGGACATCGGAACGCCATCGATTCTCGCCCTATCGCCGAGTGTGATGGGTCGGTGACAAGGCCGACCTGGTGCAGCGATGACAACGTTGTGCACGCCCGCTGTTGTCGCCGAAGATGTCTGAGGGCATAGCGTTGCCCCCGATGATGTTGTTGTAGAGTTGTCGTAATACTGACGACTGAGGGGCAAGGCCACCTTCAATGTCGGCAGCACGGCTCGAGGCTGGGTGTTGCCGTTGCTGGTGATGCCTATGGCTTGCCGTGATGAAGACGACGTCATGCGGGGACGGCACCGATGCAAAGTATCAAGGCCCTAGCGTCGCCCCCGGTGTTGTCGTTGTTGTGGAAGCGGTGAAGTGCTAACCCTGAGGGGCGACGCCACCCTCGATGTTAGCGACGTAGGTTGAAGTAGCATGGTTGCCAACATCTTGGCGACATGGCTTAGCGCCATGTGAGGAGGCCGTTCGGCAACGGGACCTCGGCCCCTGGCCCTCCCGCCATGGTCGTTGTAGAGGTTGTCGGTGAAGCAGAAGTTTGAAGGGCAGTGATGCCCCTCGGGACTCGTGGTGATGTCGAGCCAAAGGTGCATCGCTAGCCCACATACATGCGGGCATCGTCTCTCATCCACATAGAGATTTAGTCGCTGCTGCACCAAGTTAGAGGAACCAAGCGACTGGAAAGACCAAATGAAAACCAACTCAAGAGGAAGTGAGAAAAAAATGGTGTTTTTTTGTTTAAAATGTTGGCTTTTCCTCTTGACACTAGCTATGAGTGTGACGCCGGAAAAGGCTGCCGAAGGATTTAGTCATCGGGAATCGTTGAAAAGCCATGACGATCGCAACTCAGTAACTTATTGCCTTATGTGTTTGTTTGTGTGTGAATATGTTCGTATCACGATGACGTGATTAGAATGCTACCAAAAGGTAGCAGGGAATCATACCCTAGCCCATCATGGCAAGGAGTGACCCCACTGCTCCACCATTCTCCCTTCCGGGCCTCAAGAACCCAGAGACTTGGGTACGGTGTATTTAGGGTATATGGTTTTGGGACAATGACTGAGAAACATATGTTCATGCCTTTGTCGAGGGGTGGTGGACGACTACCTCCTGCCTTCTTTCCAATGGTTCCCTTACTACTTGCATGTCGGGGCTTCCTTCTAGAATTTTGTGGAGATATTCATCTCGCGGTTTGCTTCATGGACGGCCTTGGTGGCCGTGAACTTTCGAGGATCGTCTCCCCTTGGAGAGAATAGCTTCATGGGCGGCCTTCGTGGCCGCGAACTTCTAGGGGTCGTCTCCCCTTGGAAGAATTGCTTCATTGATGGCCTTGGTGGCCGTGGGCTTCAGAAGATTGTTTCATCCTTCGAGGCGTGTTTGCTCGCGCTTGGAGGTTTGCTTCATGTTTCTTCGGGGACCACCTTGAGAACTTGGAAGGTGGTCATCCACCTACGTGGACTAAAACCCTCAAGCATTTTATCTGGAGCTTTGCTAGCACGCCCCAGGGTTGCCAAGCTGCTACGCACCAAACCCAACTTATGTTGGATTGGGCAGCCCTTTCATGATCTGTTCCCTATAGTCTTCCCTGGAGCGTGTGGAGTCCCTGGGAACCTGAGACACATCTAGGAGCATGGGGGTGTGGGGCTTCATTGCCTAGAAGCAACCCAAGTAGTCTTCTCCGCTGCCTCCAGGAGCATATGGTGGGTGCGTGTCGTGTTTTGTGGGTACTAGTTGATCAGTTGCGCCAAATGGCGCAGAGACCTGCTAAAGACATGTTGTCGATGAAAATAGTTGCATGCTGCAAGAACCTTCAACTAAAGCCATGTTCGCGATGAAAATAGTTTCCTTTACTAAGGACAGGCCATGTATATATAGTCGGTTTAGTTGTGTTCTGCTAAATCCATATGCGCCTTGAAAAAAACATGGTTTAATTTGCAGAGCCTCACGTGTTTCAAGTATGAATAAGAACTACGAACTCTTTTTGTGCGATTCAAACACATTTCCAGAGAGAGAGAGAGAGAGAGAGAGAGAGAGAGAGAGAGAGAGAGCATACCCCTCTCTCATTATGATTATTATTAAAAGGTATTAAATTAGAAATAGACAATTTCATTTACTTGAAGCACTTGAAGAAAGAGAACTTAGACATACTTCTACGCAATGCTCATTTAACCTGTGAAGGACTACGCAATGCGTGAAGGACAAAAATATTCCACCGTCTTTGAATGATTAACTAAACTAAATAAGAAATATATACAGTAAATTCACTCAAAGTAGAAAAGGGATACATGGTGTTATCTTAGTAAAAGAAATTACATCATTAGAAGAGAAAAGGGAAGAAAACCAAACATAAAATTGAGATTAATACATCTAGGAGGAGGTCGAGACATCACTATGATCATTTTACTGCCCGGGGAGCAAAGGATCCATGGTTTTATATGCCTTCAACTCCTTGCGAAGACCCTGCAGCCATCACAATCATTCATGGCACAAAGAGGGGAAACAAACACCTCAACAAGATTCGTGAGGAAGTGCCCAAGGAAAGAAAAAAGAACGCTAGGTCTAAACTGTAAGAACATGCTCATAAATATGAATTGTCAAGGGCAAGATGAAATGCGAGAACAAGCACTGATGAGTAATGATATACTGAAAATTTCCTTTCTTTGTTGTTGTTAGCCCTTATTTTTCGAATATACATCGGAGGCACTCAGGTTGTACTCATATCTACAACCCAATCTCGTAGATCTTTTCTCTTTACAACCTACAGACAGATTGAACAAATGGAGATTGCTATATGGTGGACTACCTACAGATTACTAACTTCACAAAATACCTCGCATCCTCTCAATTTCTGATCCTATGGAATTCATTGTCATTAGGCACCTTTTGACCATTATATCCAGAATCGAACGGTTTGGGGTATGCGAGGGTTTCAGAATCTCCTGAGAAGCACCAAATGCTTTATTTCTCTCCAGTTTTCATCATGACCATCAAATCCTAATCATGCAGTCAACAATGCCATGCCTTTGGCGCCTTTGTTGCACAAAGGCAGAGGATATGCATCCCTCAGTTATGTATGCTAACGCCTAGATCATATTCCATCTTGTTGGCACATGCAATCAGGCATTGGGAAGGTGTATATGGAATCATTAGGTTTCCTGAATGCGATGCCCCTTATGTCACTATGGTGCAGCATTTCCAGCATGTGGTGCTTGAATCGACTCCATCTGCAGTTCAAAGAAACAATTTGAGTTTCATATACCACTATATCCATTTACACGTTAAGCAAAGATGGGCAAACATTTAGATCATGTATGTGAAGGTCAACTCGGAAATGTATTTCAATTTCTTAACTTGGCTAATGCGTTCCGAAAAGTAGGCAATAGCTACAGTCTTGGATGGTGAAGGAATAACAAGGGCAGCGAACTGCTTCAGCAGTTTGATTTGGTGAAAGATTCCAGCATATACTCAAAACTGAAGCTGATCCGGTGTGATTTGTAATACTTTGTTGACGATATAATGGCAGCTCAAACTGACCTGATATTTGGGTCGTCAAAAGACAATGCAAGAGTGTCCTTGGTTTGTAAAAGAGGGAACATCTGGCGAAGGGGACCCATGTATTTTGCAGCATTGTATATTTTATCGGAGGCAGCGTAGAGGAAGGTTGTATCGTCAAACCCCATGCCTCATGACATCATACCAACCTGCTCAAATTCAGTCGGTTAACATATTAGCTCTAGTGAGTATATTTACATATTTGAAAGCTTCTAAATTTGTTACGAATGCTACTAAAGAGATGCAACTGATGGAACTGAACTTAAAGGTTATTATTATTGACCTGAAGCATCACAAACTAAGCAGCAAACATCAATTCTAGTATAACGAGAAAATGTAAACACCGGTGAAAATTGATGCTTCTAGTGACATCTGTTAGTAGTGAACAGAAAGATATAAGTTGATTAGTATATACCATTTGAATGCTAAGAAACAGAAATTAAATATATAAAACGCAGGTGGCTATAAACGGTCACGGAGGTAAAGCCCGATGAGAAATTATAGACCTGGCTCAAATATAAATGGAAGCCACCACAAACTCAATCTTGTAGCAGGATGCGAAACATGGCAACCAATCATGTATCAATTATGCTAAAGAAATGTGAAAAAGAAGTGTCTTGTGTGTAAAAGCTTCTGCTTCTTTATTTCTGAAGTTCCTAGAGCTTGGTACACACAGGTTGCTCATACTCTTGATTTTCCGACCGATGTGAAAACTGTCTCGTACCAAGGGAAATTACGAAGTAAAGTTTCTAAGCAAGCAGGGGCTGTAAACTAATGATCTTTCTTTGGAAGACAGAATTGGGTATGTTCTTTGTTTACTCGGAGTTTTTTGACCTTTGCCTTTGTCAATTCGATGATAACAGCTTAGTGCCATTCTAAGTTTGGTTCTGAATGATAACATCTTTTGGCCTTAATTTTTAATTCTTTGTAAGAAATACTTGGATATATAGTCCACCAAAAAACACATGAACTCAAGCAAGCATGCAATCTTCTTGATTGTTCCGATGACACTCAACCAATACTTGATGTATTTTTGACTCGTAGCCTGAATGCAGAGATTTCGGATCTTGGTGGTCTTTGCTGTGTATAAACAAACATAAATGAAGCCATCTGTCATCACTTTATGAACATCAACAACTAAAGCATAAAAATAAACCATGCATGCATGCAGGATTCATCAACGTCCTCCCCTGCTGAACTGCTAGTGAAATATTTGTCCTCGCCAGGTTATCTATGATGTATTAAAGAGAACCAATGTACATACATATAGTTGATCTTGCAGAAACCAGTGCACTATTGAATTCAGCGAATCAGTTATGGTAAAAGGAAAAAGAAACACTGAGTTTGTAACATAGACGCGCATCATCAGGCACACTCCCACATCAATTGATGATTGGCACAGCCAAGGTTAAAGATATGTAGATTATAGGGATTAAGTTTACATAGTTGTCATGTTGGTGGGTACATTATTGTGTCCATCATTTAAAGAATTGTCCGCCTATGTGGGGCACACATAAATTCAAACATGATTTTTTATCTCTCGTAGGGATAAGGTACAATTTAATATTAGTGTTTACAGCAAGTAAAGATTATGGGTATCTACTTTTCCTATTTCACAAAGATACTGACATCACCACAATGGTGACGAAGTGAACAAACCTTGGCAATGTAAGCAAAAAAACAAACTTTTGCAAGAAAAGAAACTTTTCTAATCGATTGAAGTGTGACCCTATTTCTACAAAGAAGGTGTAATCTGTAAGCATCACCAAAAGAAACATCAGACGAACAAAACAAACGAAAGGCCACGATAGGAAGTAAAAAAATTGAATTCAGTGTGTGGAATATATGTTTATACACCCAGCCTAGAATCTGAGAATACAGTTTGCAGCCATAAATGCAATAAACGGAAGGAAAAACATAAGATTTGGTACATCCTTGACAAACTATTCATGTGTGCCATCTTGGCCAAAAACATAGGAAATCATGATCCTCGAAATGACAACTTTCGAAGTCCTAAAGCTCGCTAAGATGATTAATAAGCATAGAGCCAGAGTCAAGGCACAAAGAAATATCTGCAACGTAAAGCATGTCATCGTTTATTTCTACACCAAAGTATACTACTGCCGTAGTACTGTGCCGTCTAATTACTAAGTGAAGAAATCATTGAAGCATGAATCACACAAACCAAACAATACTAAGCAAGGGATAATTAAGTTCTAAATGCAGGCACATACCTCTGCTTATAGAAGTGTCTCTTACAGCACTCTATTTCATAACTTGATTACAGATTTAAGCTTCGGGCATGCACCTAAGAACCGGACATGGCACCAATGAGCATTGATATATTAGCAAATATATTCCTTAAATTCAGAGGTGATAAAAAGAACACCCATTCAGTTACCATTTCTACAATGGTTTGGGAATTAGCAAGTGTGGAAGTTCTATTTACAGTAAAGACTCTTGATCAAATGCATTTCTCCCGGAAAGATAAAATTGGTACCATCAAGAGTTCAAGACCATTGGAGCCTGAATATCATGAAAACACCTTTATACTATGGAAATAAGCACCTTCTCCCTTAATACATGGTTATATTTGTTCTTCTTCTCCTGTGTCAGATCGTAATTCACTTAATCATAAACTTTATAGTATGGAATATTAATAATCGGGCTCAACATCCGATGTAGTCGGACTAAATAAGGTACCATTAGTTTTCCCATGAAAAATAGGCAAGCCATATTAGATTTTTGAAATAAAAAGGCAAAACCTGCAGCAAGCATGTTAAATCGCATCATCTTGTGGTCCTTTATCATCGAGATAATACCCATACACATATGTGCATTGCAGCACTTGTATGCATTCTATGATCGTCGTAGTGAAGGATGATAGGGTAGGCGTGTCATAAAGGAAGGCTATATTAAAAGCATAGAACCAGTTTATGGGCATCATAAGATATTTAGCCTATGACCAAGCTTCAGGTCTGAACTTTAGTTCAGTCTACAGTATTCAAGGATATCACTTAACCGTAAGCTAGATGAGAACAAATAGCCAATCGGCAGCGCCGCTGAATTATGAGCCTCAATTAGGCAGCGCCGCTGAACTCTACACTGTGTGCTCCTGCCTCATTTAATAATATAATTGTATAAGCATGCTAGAAAGAAGCTAGCAAATTATCTGTTCATCATTACTCTAATCCTTGAGGCATTTAGGCAGTCAGGCAAAATTTGGAACTGAATACTGCATGTAGCAATTTAATAGTGTACCTATGGAGACAAGCTAAGAGCCAATGTAACAAAACACACGATAGATTTACAAAGTACTACAGATTACCTGAAAGTTTGCCAAATAACAAGCACACCAAATTGTAAGCAGAGCTGGTAATTCCTCTGTCAAACTAACATAACACGAGAGGAGTAAGCCATTGCCTAGCAAATTTACCTCGAGGGATAGAATAGAACAACTCCTGCAAAGGTAAAAAAGATAAAACAAGAACAGTGTCAGTCATGAACAGAGCATGCAAAGGAATAGATAGACCAGCATGGAAGAGACCTTCACACAAAAGAAATAACTCACCCACGTACATTAGCATCCCAAACACAAACAACAGAGCATGCAATTGAATTCAGTCAGCCGCGAGCTCGCCTTCTCTCCCGTGCACTCCCCTCCCCCGATCCCCTTCTTCCCTCCCGTCGCTCTCTCAGTTTTCGATCTGGAGTGGGAGGGACCGACGGAGCCATCCAGCGGCGGTGGCGGCGGCGCCGGCATGTGCCTGACGGAACCACGCAGCAGTCAGACAGGGGAGGAAGAGAGGTTGCGAGGTGGATCTGGTGGCGGTGATGCCGAGGCTTGAGGCGGAGAGGCGCTAGTCGCTGGGCCTCGCCGCCGGCCTCCTTTTTATCTCCCTTCTTTCTCTCCCTCGTTGTCCTCGTCTGCCACTCTTCGTCGCCCTTTGCCTGCAGGTCGGCGCCGTGGTGGGGATCCGGGAAGGAGGAGGGGGCGGAAGGGAGGAATGGTGCGACGGCTGTAAGAAGGAGCGGGTGGCTGTGGATGCAGTTACTGCGGGGATCGAGGGAAACGGGTGCTAGGGTTTGTGCGGCAGCTGGCACGGGACTGAGAGGAGGGAGGAGGAGGTAGGAGGAGGGAGGGGGCCGACGACACGGCGGAGGAGAGGAGGCGGCCGAGGCGAGCAGGGAGAAGAGGGGCGGCGACATGGGAGAGGATGGAGGGAGCGGAGAGGAGGGGACGAGCAGGGCTGGCGGCTAGGATTTTTACGCGCGGGCGGAGCGGATTGGCAAATTCCCTCGGGGACACGAACAAAGTTTATCCAGCCAACAAGCGTGCGAGACGAGCCCATCAGTCATTGGCCAACGGAAACAACCGTGATGTGAAAATCGAGTTTGACTGTTCTGAAGTTCTAATGGCTTAGACGTGTTTGAGAGCTAGATCTGACGGCCCACGAAGACCCTATCAGGAGAGCCTTCTGGAGGGGAGTTGGCTAGCTTCTGTTTTGTTTTAAATGGGAGCCGCTCCACTAGACAAGTCCCAAGACAGCCAAATCATCCATCACAGTTGAGTGTGGTTCGGGAAAAGCTGTTTTTTGTAGGATTTTGCAATCCATAAGAAGGGGAAAACAAAAGAAACAAAACAAGTCCGCTTCATGCAATTGTGAGTGTAATGCGAACTTTGATAAACCACCAAAAACTCCCCTTCTTGCAAAGCGAAAGAAGAAGAAAACAAGCTGAAGAAAGAAAGCCAGAGAAAAGAAAGTTATTTTTTATGCAAAGCACTTTTTCAAGAACCTACCGTTGTTCGGTGGCATCGGCCCGACTCCTTCTGGGTCGGCCACTCGGGCACCTCCGAGGACACGCGTCATGGCGTGCTGGTGGGTGGCACCAGCATTTATCAACCCGAAAGGAATCATGGTGAGGTAGAAGTTTCCTTCCGAGGTTCTGAACGCGGTGTCGATGATATCCAGTGTTGGCTCGATGTCGAAGGGGACGACACTGCTACTCTTAATGTTCGATGATTGAGAGGAGCTACGTTCCTGGATTTCTCCAGTCTCCTTCGCCGGCACCCGCCCCCGGTGTGGGGGAGGAATGGCACCAAAGCGGGGAGTGTCCTCCCCTGTCGAGGGAATGACTCATCCCCCTCTGCCTTGTGGATGAACCTTGACAGATGACGATGATGGCTTGGATCAGCCCACCGTCGAGTGGGCGACGGTACTTCCTCTGAGGGAGCTCTCCGAGGAGCTCGCGGAAGCAAGCCCCTCGCATGATGATGATGACGAATCGTTCTCAAAGGCTGACCCTCGCGAGTGGCAAGGGCAACGTCCTGAGGAATGAGAGGTGTCGTGGTGGTGGCGAGGAAGAGGTCCGATACCCGATGCTCCACCTGAGCGACCGGAACCCGTGATGCCTCGCCTGCTTGTCCTTGTTCCGATAAGGTTCGTGACTCCACGCTCACCATGTTCACAGCGTGGTAGTCTGGATTGACGGCTTCGGGGTCTAGGGTGACCCTTTTCTCATTAATGGCTCGTTGGAGCCATTCTTTGAAGGCGATGCAATCCTCGATTGCGTGGAATACGTACCCGTGATATGGGAAATACAAAGGGTTGTCATCCATATTTACCTTGTCAGGTCTTTGAGGTTTGGGTAGATTCAGAGCCCGATGCTCCATCAGTTGGTCGAAGTACGACTTCTTGAGACGATCCTGCATGGATGCACGTCGCCCCCCCCAGCTTGCTCGGTCCATGTACCCAAGATGGGCACGAAACCTCGTGGTGATGAGGTAAGCATCCTGGTGGCGTTCGCCTCCACCACCACATTTGTCTTGCCCCCATTGTTAGGGAGCTTAGACGTCGAGGCAAAGCGCTTGGTAGGGTCGAAGAAGCTCATGTTCTTGTAAAGCTCCATGATCTGTGGAGATTTGTCGAACTCCAGCTTGGTGGCTGCAACAGCTGAGCTGAGAGTGCTAAAGTTTCTTCGCTCATGCCGAGACACCTCAAGTGACCAGTGTTGCTGAATGCCATGGATGCACATCTCAATGGCGTCCTCGAGATGCATCTCCCTGGCGAGACACACGTAGCTGTTGCGAAAGCGGACGATGTAGTCGTCGATGGACTCCTCTCGCTGCTGCCGAACTTGTGCCAGTTCGACAACGGAGAAATCCTTCTTCATGGTGACGAAGTGTCTCTTGAAGACTTCCTTTATGCTCGCCCAGCTGGTGATGGATCCCACTGGTAAGCTACTATACCAGTGGAAGGCGGGGCCCGTCAATGACCCCAAGAATTGCCGAAGTATAAGCGAAGAGCTATTAGCAGTGTCACCGCAAGCCGCCTCAAAGTACGCTAGATGCTCCCGTGCATCCCCAGTCCCGTCAAACTGGCGGAACTTCGGCGGATGCCAACCAGCAGGGAACGACACTAGGTCGTGCCATGCTTTGTAGGGCTTCTCGAGCTCGCTTTCCGAGGTGCGAGGCACTTGCTCAATAGACATCTGCTTGAGCTTCTTCGTCGCCATGTCTTCGACGATGTCGTGGCAGTTCTTTAGCATCCTTGGGTGTGACGCCCCATCGGCCACACCGGTCGGCGTGACCAATGGTCGCCCCCGCATGCCTGGGTCTTGTTGTTGATGCCCAACATTGGGCGGCGCACTTGCTAGCGCCATGGCTTGAAGCTCCTCTTCTTGCGGGTCCACCACTCGCCTTGGTGTCCCCGATGCCACAAGGTTTTTGTTCATCATGAGCTCGATAAACCGATCAACTTTTGCGGTTAGTTGATCGATTGTACGGCCCTGCTCGCGCACCTGATCGGCAAGGTTCACTTTGAGCGGTGCTCCATTTCCTGCAAGATGGGATGGGTTAGCATTGGAGGCTCTCAATGCCTCCGTCTCTCCTGCTTTCACGGCCTCCTGGTCGGCGTCACCATCAGTGGCCACATGTACGGGCCTTTGTGTGGAGATCTTCAAAGCCGCCTTCATAGTCTGAAAGAATAGACTGAGCAAGCTCATGGTAGGGCGGCGAGCTCAAGTGCATTTCCAATGAAGGCGAGGAGGATGTGTCAGAGGAGCTTTCCTCGCCATCGTGGTCCTCCGGCGGTTCGCCGTCGTCGTCATGCCCACACGTCACGCTTTTGCGTGCCATGGACAGTAGTCGCATGTTGGCCCCGGGCCGACTCGCAACCTGGTGTAGTTCCTCTGGGACTTTGGGAAGGCGCGCTGTGATGTCGGTGTAGTGGCGCGGAGATATGTCTGGGTGGTGTGCGACATCACCATCAGACGTCGATCCTCCCCTTGGCGTGGAAGCAATGTCGCGCGGAAATTGGCCTTTGGATTTGGCACAATCTCCTCATCAGATGGGTAGGAGAAGTAGTGGGTGACGTGTGGCGGCTGCCACGCGCCATATTATTCAAGCCTAGCATGCACCGCTAGGGTGCCACACGAGGCCATGTTCTTCTCGTCACCCATATTGGCTCCCGCCCCCTGCGGCGAGATAGGCCTAGCCCCTTGATCCCCTTGGTCGCGGGCACTGAGGGTAGGCACCTGGACGATCGTTGCGTCGAGATCGAGAGGAGCATTAGACTACAACTCAAGAGACCCTACCTAGAGGGTTGAGGTTTCCTTGAGCGCAACACTAGTCTGCAACTCAGAGGCATCCTCGACTTCTTCCATAGGAGAGGCAGATTCGACGGTGTCCCCTTGTTTTTAGGGCATAGGAGTTGGAGAAGCATTCGCCTGGTTCTCCCGCTCCAAGATGGTTAGGGGGCGAAGCGGTGGAACCACCCCGCCTCCTTGCTCCGCGGCACTAGGTTGTGCCCTTCGTGGCTTCGGGGTTAAGCGGCTGAGAAGGTAGTTATACCTCTCATGCCGCTCCAAGTCAGGTGAGATGCGAAATGAGATTCGGTTGATCTCCTAAACAACCTCGCCATCAGCCCAAACACGGACTTGAGTGTGTCGAAGCACAAGCTCCTCGAGCTCGTGATACAACACATGTCAGTTCCTCCGGCACCTCTCACGCTTGCGCTGGTTCTCCGTGAGAGCACCATGCGCCCTTAGCAGGATCAGAGGTGTAGGAAGAAGGGGCGGCGCACCCTGCCGAGCCGCCGATGTCGTAGATGTTGGCCCCATGGTAGGGGAGCCCCGTCGTTCCTTGGTGGTCGCACCTGCACTTGGTTCGCCCGCCTGGGAGGAGATGGGACCCGGATAGGGGCCGAAGCCTTAGGAGGGCTCCGCGCTCGCCCTTGTGTCACTTGGTCGCAGCCCAATGAATCACCTTGGTGCCACGGCCACCTATTTCTACGCAGCGGCACTACGTTAGCCCCCAGCAAGACGGCTGGTGTTGGAGAAGTCCGTCGACGGGGCGCCAAAGTTTGGCGCTCATGTTGGGGCGTTGACTCTGGGACAGTCGCCGCGTCCAGCTTGCCCCCTGTGTGGATGACTCCACACGATCTTCCTGGCCTTCAAGCCGCCTTTGTAGGTGGCCCATCTGGTCTTGGAGTTGGCGGAGCTCTTGCCGCAAATCCTCTTCACGAGGTGCAGGCGCCTCGTTCCAAAGAACAGAGAACCTTTTATTGGGGAAGGACCGCCCATCGCCTGCCGACATGTGTAGGCATGGCGCCCACATGCTCGGCTGGTGGACGGAGAGGTTGTCGAGGTCGAAGGTGGTTGTGCGGCCCGGTAGCACGGGCTGCTTGCGGGATCGTCGCTTCCAGAACTCCCGCATGATCGCCCGCCTTACTAGCTCCTTGACCTTCGATGGCTCGTTCGCCCATTGGTCGGGGAACAAGTCATACGGAGGGGTCAAGGTGCTACGGAAGGTGAACACCTTGTGCGCCAGCTCCAACGCACCCATCGACCAGTCCTCTTCGGGGACCGAATTTTGAGCTATGCGTGAACTGATTTGTTGGTGGAGCTTTTGTACCTTCTGGTACTTCCTCCTGTTGTTGCATAGTCGGTGGGGGCTATGTGACAAACGATCGTTTGTCATAAGCCTTCGAAGCTCGACGGAGACGACCTCGAGAGCCTCCAGTAGCTCGACCTCTGTGCGCCGAGTAGTTCTTGTAGGCAGCTTCGGTTCAGTGCTTGATATCGGAGCGCGGACCGAAGCAGTGCCAACCCGCCTGTTGGGGCCTGTACATGTAGCTTTTGGGCAACCTCAATGTCGCCCTTCATTTCTGCGATCACGGAGTCCTTCAAGAGGGCGCACGCCTCGAGCATGAGCTCACGGCACGCCTTCTTGGCCTTGGCGACGACCCTCTTCTGAGCCTTCTTGGACTCCAAGGCTAGGAATTGAGACGGCTCTTGCACCTCATGCACGTACACCTTGGCGCCGTGCTTGAAGCTGACCATCGACGGGAGTGACCCAAACCGGATCACTTCCGGCACGGAGTCATTATTGGTGCCAGAAAAACCACCTGCAGGAAGGTGAGAATCAATCAGCGGAGCTCCACGCTGACGATCCTCATGCAACATGCTGTGAGGTTGGAGGAATGAGCGAAGACGAAGCCACGAAAATTGCGCAGCAGAGATGGGAGGGGAACCATGTCCCACCGGGCGTGTCAATTTTGTTTGACACGAAAGAGGAAAGACAATCGCTCATACAAAAGGATAGAGGTTTCGTATAAGCGTCTCCCTTGACCTGGGGTACAAAAGGTGTTGCGGGCGTGCCAGTGTACAAAGTGCACGAATACAGTGAAGAAGAATGGAAAAAGATGAGGCCTGCTGGCATGGCCAAAGGATCAAGAGATCGGGTCTCCTGGTTCCCGGGGGCCTCAGAGAGCCCCCGGTTAATTACCCCCGCGGATACTACCGCGGGACACCTTCGATTAAGCTGCGCAGTCGTCGTCTTCGGTCTTCGCTTCGCGTTCCTCATGCATGGTGGTGGTGTGTGTGTGTGGCGGCGGCAGAGTCCGTGTACGAAGTGGTACACGCGCCGTAAAAAACGTGGCCTTTGCTCTGGCCACGCCCGCCTACGCCGTCTTGCCTCATCAGCCTTGAGGGACATTGATGTGGTTGTTGAATTAGCATGCATGGTTGACTTGGCTTGGACATCGTAAATGACATTGTAGATTCGCCGGGAGTGCGAGGGGGTATGCCCCGCGGGAGTAGATGTCGAAAGGAGAAGGAGGAATGGATGGACGTGCGACACATGATGTGCACACATCCGTCGATGACCACATACACCGCCGCCAATGGCGAAGGAAGTCGCCACCTCGTGCCGCTCGGCACGTGTGACACTTGTTCGTGCGGACGAAGAGGGAGGCCGCAAGACACGCCTAAGCCCATCCCGGCCGCAGCCGGATGTTGTCTCCGGCGCCATAGTTATGATGAGTCATCGTGACTCGTCAAGAGCCACGCTGCCTCCATAGTTGCGACAAGTCGTTGTGACTCACCGAGCGTGGCGCCGCCGCCGCCGCGTTGAGGGAACGTCGTCGCCGAGTCCCGGCCAGCCCATTGCGCCTCCATGGACCAGCGAGACAATGGAGAAGGAGCCCTCGCAATGTGGCGGAGCCTCGCCTAGGCGCCGTTGATGGTGTAGGTAGAAGGGGTGGTGCACTAGATGGCGCCAACTCGAACGATGCGTGTTGACGAGTCCCGACCAGCACATGGCGCCTCCATGGACCGGTAGGCGGGGCGAGTAAGGCCTCGCGATGTGGCGGTGCCTCGCCAAGGTGCCGCCAATGGTGTAAGTAGAAGGGGGCGCACTAGAGTGCGCCGAGTCAAACGATGTGTGCCGCCGAGTCTCGGCACAATGGTGTTGCCGGCAGACTCGGTGACGCAGGGTGCGCCGGAGACCGCGCATGGTCGACGGCCCTGGTACGTCGTCGTCATGTGCGCAGAGTGCACCGGGGGCGCACATGGGCGGCAGCCCTGACACATTGTCGCCGTGTTCGCTGTAGTTGTGTCTTGCGCGGAGAGTGCACCGAGGGTGCCCAGCCCCAGCACGTGATCGTCGTGAGTGGCGGGCGCTCCGGAGGCCGCACAAACACGGCGGTCCCGGCTCATAGTTGATACGTCTCCAACGTATCTATAATTTTTGATTGTTCCATGCTATTATATTATCTGTTTTGGATGTTTATGGGCTTTACTAAACACTTTTATATTATTTTCGAGACTAACCTATTAACCGGAGGCCCAACCCAAATTGATGTTTTTTGCCTATTTTAGTGTTTCGAAGAAAAGGAATATCAAATGGAGTCCAAATGGAATGAAACCTTCGGGAGAGTTATTTTTGGAACGGAAGCAATCCAGGAGACTTGGAGTAGACGTCCGGGAAGCTTCGAGGTGGCCACGAGGCACGGAGGCGCGCCTGCCCCCCTTGGGCGCGCCCCCACCCTCGTGGGCCCCTCGTGGCTCCCCGGGCCGACTTCTTTCGCCTATATATGTCCATATACCCTATAAACATCGGGGAACATAATAGATTGGGAGTTCCACCGCCGCAAGCCTCTGTAGCCACCAAAAACCAATCGGGACCCTGTTCCGGCACCCTTCCGGAGGGGGGATCCCTCACCGGTGGCCATCTTCATCATTCCGGCGCTCTCCATGACGAGGAGGGAGTAGTTCACCCTCGGGGCAGAGGGTATGTACCAGTAGCTATGTGTTTGATCTCTCTCTCTCTCTCTCTCTCTCTCTCTCTCTCTCTCGTGTTCTTGATTGGCACGATCTTGATGTCTTCTTGAGCTTTGCTATTATAGTTGGATCTTATGATGTTTCTCCCCCTCTACTCTCTTGTAATGGATTGAGTTTTCCCTTTGAAGTTATCTTATCGGATTGAGTCTTTAAGGATTTGAGAACACTTGATGTATGTTTGCATGTGCTTATCTGTGGTGATAATGGGATATCACTTGATCCACTTGATGTATGTTTTGCTGATCAACTTGCGAGTTCCGTGAACTTATGCATAGGTGTTGGCACACGTTTTCGTCTTGACTCTCTGGTAGAAACTTTTGGGCACTCTTTGAAGTACTTTGTGTTGGTTTGAATAGATGAATCTGAGATTGTGTGATGCATATCGTATAATCATACCCACGGATACTTCAGGTGACATTGGAGTATCTAGGTGACATTAGGGTTTTGGTTGATTTGTGTCTTAAGGTGTTATTCTAGTACGAACTCTATGATAGATAGAACGGAAAGAATAGCTTCATGTTATTTTACTACGGACTCTTGAATAGATTGATCAGAAAGAATAACTTTGAGGTGGTTTCGTGCCCTACCATAATCTGTTCGTTTGTTCTCCTCTATTAGTGACTTTGGAGTGACTCTTTGTTGCATATTGAGGGATAGTTATATGATCCAATTATGTTATTATTGTTGAGAGAACTTGCACTAGTGAAAGTATGAACCCTAGGCCTTGTTTACTAGCATTGCAATACCGTTTACGCTCGCTTTTATCATTAGTTACCTTGCTGTTTTTATATTTTCAGATTACAAAAACCTATATCTACCATCCATATTGCACTTGTATCACCATCTCTTCGCCAAACTAGTGCACCTATACAATTTACCATTGTATTGGGTGTGTTGGGAACACAAGAGACTCTTTGTTATTTGGTTGCATCGTCATTTGAGGGAGACCATCTTCATCCTACGCCTCCCACGGATTGATAACCTTAGGTCATCCACTTGACGGAAATTTGCTACTGTCCTACAAACCTCTGCACTTGGGGGCCCAACAACGTCTACAAGAAGAAGGTTGTGTAGTAGACATCAAGCTCTTTTCTGGCACCATTGCCGGGGAGGTGAGTGCTTGAAGCTATATCTTTAGATCTTGCAATTGAATCTTTTAGTTTCTTTTTTTATCACTACTTTAGTCTATAAAATAATACTACAAAAAAAATGGAATTAAGGGTGCCTCATATGCTTCATCATTTTAATATCTTTCGTGAAAATGATGGAAAGGAAAATTGTGCTCAAGTGTTAGAAGAAGAATGCGTTAAAATGTTTGGCACTAAATATTTGTATGATGAGCATGATTGCAATGTTGTTAGTATGAATTCTTTGAATACCCATGATGCTAATGATATGCAAAGCCACAAGCTTGGGGATGCTATGTTTGATGAAGATGATATTTTTTGTCCCCCAAGTTTTGATGAGCAAATTTATTATGATGAAAGCATGCCTCCTATCTATGATGATTATTGTGATGACACGTATGCTATAAAGAATAATGATAACCATGAAACTTGTCATCTTGATCTTAATTTTCAATCCCATGATAGTTATTTTCTTGAATTTGCTCCCACTATTCCGAATGAGAAGAATTTAGCTTATGTGGAGAGTAATAAGATTTCTATGCTTGTAGATCATGAAAAGAATGCTTTATGTGATAGTTATATTGTTTAATTCATTCATGATGCTACTGAAAACTATTGTGAGGGAGGAATATATGCTTGTAGGAATTGCAACAATATCAAGTTTCCTCTCTATGTGTTAAAAGTTTTGAAGTTATGCTTGTTTTGCCTTCCTATGCTAGTTGATTATTGTTCCCATAAGTTGTTTGCTCACAAAATCCATATGCATAGGAAGTGGGTTAGACTTAAATGTGCTAGTCATATTATTCATGATGCTCTCTTTATGTTTCAATTCTTATCTTTTACGTGGGCATCATTGAAATCATCATGCCTAGCTAGGGGCGTTAAACTATAGCGCTTGTTGGGAGGCAACCCACTTTTATTTTAGTTTTTTGCTTTTTGGTTCTGTTTAGGAATAAATAATCCATCTAGATTCTGTTTAGATGTGGTTTTGTGTTTTAATTATTGTTTGTGCCAAGTAGAACCTTTGGGAAGACTTGGGGAAAGTCTTTGCGATCTTGCTCTAAAAAACAGAAACTTTAGCGCTCACGAGATTAGCTACAACTTTTTACTGGAGAGTGCTATTTAGTTGATTATTTTTGCATATGATTAATATACAAATTCCTCAGGTCCACAAATTTATTGTAGAATTTTGAGAGTTCCATAAGTATACGTTTGATACAGATTTCTACAGACTGTTCTGTTTTTGACAGATTCTGTTTTCATTGTGTTGTTTGCTTATTTTGATGAATCTATGAGTAGTATCGGTGGGTATGAACCATAGAGAAGTTGGAATACAGTAGATATTACACCAATATAAATTTAGAATGAGTCCACAACAGTACCTAAGTGTTGATTTATTTTCTTATACTAACGGAGCTTACGAGTTTTCTGTGAAGTTTTGTGTTGTGAAGTTTTCAAGTTTTGGGTAAAGATTCGATGGACTATGGAATAAGGAGTGGCAAGAGCCTAATATTGGGGATGCCCAAGGCACCCCAAGGTAATATTCAAGGATAACCAAGAGCCTAAGCTTGGGGATGCCCCGGAAGGCATCCCCTCTTTCGTCTTCGTTCATCGGTAACTTTACTTGGAGCTATATTTTTATTCACCACATGATATGTGTTTTGCTTGGAGCGTCATTTTATTTTATTTTGTTTTGCTTGCTGTTTGAATAAAATACCAAGATCTGAAATTCTTAAATGTTAGAGAGTCTTCACATAGTTGCATAATTATTCGCCTAGTCATTGATCATCACTTATATCTTTCAGAGTAGTTTGTCGTTTGCTCTAGTACTTCACTTATATCTTTTAGAGCACGACGGTGGTTTTATTTCGAAGAAATTAATGAACTCTCATGCTTCACTTATATTATTTTGAGAGCCTTAAACAGCATTGTTATTTTCTTTGGTTATGAATTTAGTCCTAATATGATGGGTATCCAAGATGGGTATAATAAAAACTCTCATATAAAGTGCATTGAATACTATGTGAAGTTTGATTCCTTATGATTGTTTTGAGATATGAGGATGGTAATATTAGAGACATGCTAGTTGAGTAGTTGTGAATTTGAGAGATACTTGTGTTAAGTTTGTGATTCCCGTAGCATGCACGTATGGTGAACCGTTATGTGATGAAGTTGGAGCATGATTTATTTATTGATTGTCTTCCGTATGAGTGGCGGTCGGGGACGAGCGATGGTCTTTTCCTACCAATCTATACCCCTAGGAGCATGCGCGTAGTACTTTGTTTCGATTACTAATAGATTTTTGCAATAAGTATGTGAGTTCTTTATGACTAATGTTGAGTCCATGGATTATACACACTCTCACCCTTCCACCATTTCTAGCCTTTCTAATACCGCGCACCTTTCGCCGGTATCATACACCCACCATATACCTTCCTCAAAATAGCCACCATACCTACCTATTATGGCATTTCCTTAGCCATTCCGAGATATATTGACATGCAACTTTCCACCGTTCCGTTTATTATGACACGCTCCATCATTGTCATGTTGATTTACACAATAATGTAGTTAACATTGTATTTGTGGCAAAGCCACCATTCATAATTATTTCATACATGTCACTCATGAGTCATTGCACATGCCGGTACACCGCCAGAGGCATTCATATAGAGTCATATTTTGTTCTAAGCATTGAGTTGTAATTCTTGAGATATAAGTAAATAAAAGTGTGATGATCATCAATATTATAACATTGTCCCAGTGAGGAAAGGATGATGGAGACTATGATTCCCCCACAAGTCGGGATGAGACTCCGGACCAAAAAAAAGAGAGGCCATAGAAAAAGGAGAAAAGGCCCAAATAAAAAAATGAGAGAAAAAGAGAGAAGGGACAATGCTACTATCCTTTTACCACACTTGTGCTTCAAAGTAACACCATGATCTTCATGATAGAGAGTCTCCTATGTTGTCACTTTCATATACTAGTGGGAATCTTTAATTATAGAACTTGGCTTGCATATTCCAATGATGGGCTTCCTCAATATGCCCTAGGTCTTTGTGAGCAAGCGAGTTGGATGCACAACCACTTAGTTTCTTTTGTTGAGCTTTCATACACTTATAGCTCTAGTGCATCCGTTGCATGGCAATCCCTACTCACTCACATTGATATCTATCGAAGGGCATCTCCATAGCCCGTTGATACGCCTAGTTGATGTGAGACTATCTTCTCCTTTTTGTCTTCTCCACAACCACCATTCTATTCCACCTATTGTGCTATGTCCATGGCTCACGCTCATGTATTGCGTGACGATTGAAAAAGTTTGAGAACATCAAAAGTATGAAACAATTGCTTGGCTTGTCATCGGGGTTGTGCATGATTTAAATATTTTGTGTGATGAAGATAGAGCATAGCCAGACTATATGATTTTGTAGGGATAACTTTCTTTGGCCATGTTATATTGAGAAGACATGATTGCTTGGTTAGTATGATTGAAATATTATTGTTTTCATGTCAATATTAAACTTTTGTCTTGAATCTTATGGATCTGAATATTCATGCCAAAATAAAGAATATTTCATTGATAAATATGTTAGTTAGCATTCCACATTAAAAATTCTGTTTTTATCATTTACCTACTCGAGGACGAGCAGGAATTAAGCTTGGGGCCTTGCATCGCATCCTCTCGCTTCATCGCTGTCGTCGTCCTCTTTGCCGGGGCCGCTCACACGACCTTCTCTTCCACCGCAACGAGACTTATCCCCCGATGCACCCGTCTACGCTCGCAGATCTGCTTCAACGCCACCGACAGCCATCGCACCCCCGATGCCTACACGACGCCGCAAGAGAGGTGGTACTTCATATCTCCTCAACTTTTCGATCTCTACCAGAAAATAGATTGTAACTTGGTTACTGTACTTTCTTTTCAGCTCTTAGAATTTAGTTCTTAGTTCAAAGCAAACAATGGATGCTAAATAGCATTTCTCCGGTTTGCAGCTTTAAATGTGCCATGGCACAGTCATAATAGGGTTTAGTTGATCATGCTTAGGGTTTAATTGATCATGTTGGTTCCGTGGTGATTTCTTTAATAGAAATCAGAGGGGAAACCCTCTTTTGCTCAAAAAAATGCTAGCAGAAGAACTCGGGTGTGTATCTCTACAGGGTTCCCATGGTGGGCTGCGGCCCACCCTGGGATTTTGGGTCGGCACAGGCCCCGATTCCCCTCTTTTCTGCTGCGCGCTTCCGATCTCTACTCGCCCCCAGCCACCTGCCTCGCCGGCGACTTGCCGTCCCCGGACGGCATGGCTCTAGGAGGAGACGCTGGACTAACAGGTGGTCAGGAGCCGCTCGCCCAACAGCGTCACCGTTGCCCGGGCGCGCCACCGTGCCTACCTTGCTAGTCCGTTTAGGGCTCAGGCGTGTAGCACCCACTAGCCAACCCGATTTATTCTGAGATACGTCCTCAACACTCAGCAGCCACTCCTCATCACCCATTTGCTAATTGATTCATTACTCATTAGGCAGGACTATCATTAGGGTTTGTTGTGTGCTGAGTGCTACCTACACTTAGTGGTTCAGATGTATTTCAGTAATCTTTAGTACCTATAAAGTTCACAGGGTTTCAAAATTCTGGCCCTAGGATTGTTGGTCGTAGTGACATTGACCGAGATTACTACTGCAGGCTAGGTTTGTTGACAATTTTACTTGTCTTTCTTACTCATTCGATATGATATCCAATTATTCACGTCGATTAGGTGCAAATAGTAAGTGCTAGACAAACTTTTTGATTCAGATTTTGGATGGTCTCTTACTGCAGTTACAATTCTGCGTACTTGTCCTAGTAAGCTCACAAGTAAATGATTGATTCACTACATCTATGCTTGCCTTGTCATATTTGTTGTCAATATTCTTTTAGGGTGGACCACCCTGTTTCAAAATACTGGAACCATAGACATGAGTGAATAGTATTTCTCTGTGTGATCTCTTCCATCATGTGTGGGCAACGAACACTGCATTGTATAGAAAGAAAGTGTCATTTCCAGCTTCTACATAGACTACAATCTTTTACATGGAATACAATCTGCCTACTTGCTATGCGTCGCACCACCAACACTCCACCCTTCAAGCTAAACATTATGCCACTCATAATTCCTAAGTTTATTTGTTCAAATATGAATTTGATATGATTCTGATGTTCCTACTTCAGTTTTGAAATGTGTGTCTGCCTGTTATAGAGACATAAGAGGTTTGTATTTCTGTGTGGTCTGGTCAGCACGGTTGGGGGGTGCCCTATCTTATTCACCCATCAAGGTGCTTGCTCTAACTTTCCAAGGTTATATTGGTCGCACATATATTGCAATTGATGCTTTGCATTGCTTCTACTTTGTTGCACTGCCATTAGCTTAGTTTACACATCGTCTATGTGTATATGCCCTGCCTATCCATTTTCAGTACATATTCCATCTGTCATCATATACCATATTTATCCATTGAAATGTTGTTCTTGTGTATCAGACGTTCAAAAGGAAGAGGGCGATTGCTGATCGTGGAGGAGCACGAGCAAAGTATTTGGAAAAGGTAGTGACACCTGATAAATCAAATAGCCCATTAGGTGTAGGTTCAATATCACCTGACCCACAAAACACCCCAACTCTAGCAGACTCTAGCCCTACTACACTGGTCATTTCTGATGCCCCAACTCAGCAGACCCCAACTACAGCAAACAGTATGATGATGCCGATTGACATAGCACCGCTCTATGATGCAAAACCCCATTCCAAACAAAGAGTATACCAAATCCAGTTGCCAAATCCCTTTTCGAACCAGAGAGAGCCCCAATTGCAGCAAATAGGACCCCTGTTCCATTTCATCCCAGTTTAGAAGACGAAGCTTATATTGTTGTTAGGAACTTTGTGCGCATATTTCCTTCATGGAAAGATTATACCGCAGACACAGAACAATTTTCAGTCTTCCTCCGCAACTTACGCGTAAGTAATGTACTAATGTTATTCATGGTAATTACTGTATACGTTTCTGCTGATAGAAGACACAAGATTTCATTCTTCTAAATAGGCGAGGACCAAACTGGATTCTCAAGATGAGCAAGGGTTGGTTGCACTTTTCAAGCACTCATTGATGAAGTATCGTTCCTACCTGAGGCAAGCGCACTTCGATGGCAAGCCTCTAAACGAAATTTCTGTAAAGTCTCCGGTGCTACATTTATCAGACAGTGACTGGAATAATCTTGTTACACATTGGTCTCGTCTGTAGCGTAAGGTACTGTCTATGATATCACATCACAATTTGAACTACATTTCTGCATTTGCCTTAACATCTCACTTGTACGAAAACTGTTAGCAGAAGAACACTCATTCTCAAGGGACCATAGAATCTCGCAACTATATTGCACACTGCATTGCTCTTGTGAGTACCTCTTGCGCTGTATGACAATACTTACTTTCATAGCTGTTTGATTATGTAGCATCACTGCACATGTTAGCCTCGTTATCCTCCATTTGGTGGACATTATAAGATCCATATGGACTCTTACATAAATTTAGAATCAACCCAATGCTTTTGAAGAGGTTCAACTCTGCAGTCCTCTAGTAAGGATTGAACGTCGTCTATCACTGTACTTACATTAACAGCTACTCCCTCCGTCCCATAATATAAAAACGTTTTGTACAGTACACCAGTGTTCAAAACACTCTTGTATTATGGGAAGAGGGATTGGTTCATTGTGTAGCATTCTGCATCTTATCTCCCTCGCCCACCATTTACTAAAAAAAATCAGATCTATATTTAATCTTACCAAAAAGTTGAATACACATACAATGCCAGTGCAGAAGTGTAGCCCATTGCTCTTCTTAGTACATTTTGTCCTGTAACGCTTGTACTTCCAGGGATTGGTAGTTGATTATGTAGCATCAATCTGCATCTTATCTTCATTATCCTCTATCCCTTCCAGTATTATCATATCTATAATTACTCTCTACAAAATATAGAGTACAGGCAATGGTTATGAAGAAGATTTTGTGATGAAACTCTTGAGTTATCCTTCCCTTGACATGGAGATGGGCATAATAAAGCCGGTGTTAACTGTTAATGTAAGTCAGTCCTTCTAAAGCCTTTATCCTCAACTGCTGTTTAATTTGCTCATACTCCCTATCGTTTACTGCTGTTTAGTTTGATGTTTCTATCAAAATTCATGTTCGCAAGACCCGTAAGCTCCAAGTTTTACTTGTAAAACCAAATTCCTTATTCATACCATGCACATTACTCAATACTCCCTATAAGTATGCTTGTTTTTTGTGGATCTATAATCCAGTGTGTGGTGAAGCAG
The DNA here is from genome assembly GCA_021605205.1 of Aegilops longissima. Lineage (NCBI taxonomy): Eukaryota > Viridiplantae > Streptophyta > Magnoliopsida > Poales > Poaceae > Aegilops > Aegilops longissima. The sequence continues at coordinate 401,837,165 of CM038677.1, forward strand.
CCCATATTTGCACCTTGTCATCTCCTGTTTTATCTTACTGATGTGGCTGATGATATGAACAAAATGTCATGCACATTAACCAAAATAGATACAATGATTGTCTTTAGCCTTTATCTATGCTTGTTATGTTGATATGGTAATCCAGTAGTGTGGGGAAGCTCCCCGCATTATGAACAATGCCAAATTATGCTATTGATCTTTTGAACTTACCCTTTATTTTCTAATTTCTAATTAGATGGAATTGACAGCATATGTATCATCTTTGTTTATAGATGTGACGTCCGGATAATTAAGCTACAGTGATCCCCCGCTAAGGATGCCACGTCACCTCGGTTATTGTGGATAAACTCATGTCAGTTCGAAACCCAGTTCAAATTTCAAATTTAAAATAAAGGCAAATAATAAAATTTTCAAATATTAAAACTAAATGTTCCGGTGAGCCAAATAATGCATAAGTAGTAATGGTGGAGAAACTACATTGTTATAAAAGGTTTAAATGCACTTAGATAATTAAAATAGTAGTTAAAACAATTAAATAAATACATATTGGATTTTATTAAATATTAAACTATTTTGTTTTGGGTTAATAATTACTATGGCAGTAGTATAATTATAAATGCAATTTTAGGTACTAGTGATAATTTTAATAAAACAGAAACTAAGAGGAAACTAAAACTAAATAGAAAATAATAAAAACTAAAGAGAAAAGAACAAATCAGAAAAAGAGGAGGACCCCCCCCCCCCCACGTTGGGCCATCCGGCCCAGCTACCTAACCAACTGGCCAGCCCAGTCACGACCTATATGGCCTATCCTCCCCGAACCCTAACCCCACCTACCCCCACTCCCCCCTGACCCCCCACTCGTCCCACTCTCCCTTGCGCCTCCCGCTCTCCCCTGATCTGGACACGCCGCCACCCGGAGACCTCGCCGCCCGCCGCCGCCCGGACCCCCTCGCCGGATCTCCTCCCCATCGCGTGTCGTCCCCGTCCTCCGCCTCGACAACTGCTGCCCCGTGCCCTACGCCCCGCCGGTGAGGCCCCCGGCCTCCTCCTACTTTCCCCTCGTCCCCATGTACACGCCACGCGCTCGCACGCCCGGCCGTCGCCCCGCTTGCGTAGCCACAGCCCCGCCTCGCCACGCGCGCAAGTGTCGCGCCGTGCGTGCTCCTTGCCCGCCTGCTGCGCAAGCGCTCGCGCTCAGCGCCCGCGCGCCGAGGCATCCCGGCGCGCGCGCCGAGCCTCCCCACCTGCCAAGGGCGCAAGCCCCATTGTCGCTGCGGCCACCGCAACCACCGTGCGCACGTGTGCCCGCAGCCCCTGCGCCTCTGCTCGCGTCGTCCGCCCGCCGCGCTTGCCCCCTGCTCGCCATACCCTTGCCCCGCGAGCGCCCTTTGACGCTGGCGCATGCCATTCGCTCGCCCCACCTTCCCCTGCACGCGCCCGCCTCGCCGCATAGCCCTGCCGCGGCCTGGCCGAGTGCCAGCGCCCCCTGCTCCCCTTATCCCGCTCTGTCGTGGCCTCCCGCTTCCGCACACCGCCCGGTTACCGCTGCTGCGCCGCTCCCCACGCCAGGCCCGCGCCTTCCCTGACCGACGCCGTGGCCACCGGCCTTCCCCTTTTCCCACGCCGCGCCGGATCTGCCGCCCCTAGGCATGCGCCCATTCATGCTGGCGCCTGTCGCCTGCACGCCCGACCCGCTAGTCCTATGGGCCTTTGACATGTGGGGCCCCGCCCTGGAACGTTCTAATAAAAAAGGGAATTAAAACAAACAAATATATATATAATTAAATATTAATTAATCAAATAATTAACTAAATAATTAAATTAATACATTCTGTTTAAATTAACTAATTAAGATTAATTAACCTAATAACTAATTAACCCAATTAACTACTGTTGATTAGCTAAACAGTCCTTGACAGGTGGGACCCACCTGTCAGTTTGACCTGGTCAACGGTCAACATTGACTGCTGATGTCATGCTGACATCATGCTGATGCATTAATTAATTTTCGAATTAAATTAATTTATTAAATCCAAAAATTATTAAATCTTTTAAAATTAATATAAAATAAACCGTAGCCCGGATGGAAAAACTTTGCACATGAAAGTTGCTCAGAACGACGAGGCGAATCCGGATACGCAGCCCGTTCATCCACCACACATCCCTAGCATAGCAAACTGGTAACTTTCCCCCTCCGGTTCATCTGTTCGAAAACGCGAAACACCGGGAATACTTTCCCGAATGTTTCCCCCTTCGCCGGTATCACCTCCTACCGCGTTAGGGCACACCTAGCAACGCTCATTATCATGTCATGCATCGTCATGCATTTGTTTGCATTGTATTTATTGTTTCTTCCCCATCTTCTCTCGCTAGACACCGAGACCGACGCCGCTGCTACCCAGTACGACTACGGTGTTGACGACCCCTCCTTCTCGGTGAGCTTCGAGGCAAGCCCCCCCTTGATCACCAGATCGCCTATTCTTCTCTATCTTGCTTGCATTAGAGTAGTGTAGCATATTCTTGCTTTCCGTTAATCCTATTCTGCTGCATAGCCTGTCCTTGCTACTCTTGTTGTTACCTTTACGCAATCCTACATGCTTAGTATAGGATGCTAGTATTCCATTGTGGCCCTACATTCTTGTCCGTCATTGTGCTATACTATCGGGCCATGATCACTTGGGAGGTGGTCACGGGTATATACTATATACTTTATACATGATACATGTGGTGACTAAAGTCGAATTCGGCTCGTGGAGCACCATGAGTGATTCACGGATTGGGGCTGAAAGGACCTTTGACCCGCGACCCTCTGTGTGGATCTTTGTGGTGGAGTGGGGCAGGTTCAGACCACCTAGGAGAGAGGTGGGCCTGGCCCTGGTCGGCGTTCGCGGTTACTTCATAATAACAAGCTTAACGAGATCTTGATATTTGATCTGAGTTGGGTCGTTGACCTTATACGCACTAACCGCCACGTGGGACAAGATATGGGCAACCGGCGTCGTGGTATCAGCGAAGCTCTTTTGACGTCGGTGGCGAGCGCAAGCGGATTGGACTGGAACGCCTGCTAGGCTAGGTCTGATTTCGGCCGCCCTCGGAACGTGCAGGTGTGCAATGGGCGATGGGCCCAGACCCCTACGCCATAGGATTTAGACCGGCGTGCTGACCTCTGTTGAGCTTAGGTAGGGCTGCGATGTGTTGATCTTCCGAGGCCGGGCATGACCCAGGAAAGTGTGTCCGGCCAAAGGGGATCGAGAGTTTCGGGTAATGTGGTGCACCCCTGCAAGGAAGTTTATCTATTCGAATAGCATCTTCAGTAACAGGACGACTTGGAGTTGTACCTTGACCTTATGACAAATAGAACCGGATACTTAATAAAACACACCCTTCCAAGTGCCAGATACAACCCGATGATCGCTCTCTAACAGGGCGACGAGGAGGGGATCGCCGGGTAGGATAATGCTATGCGTTGATACTTGGTGAACTTACCATCTACTCTCTTCTACATGCTGTAAGATGGATGGAGGCTGCCAGAAACATAGTCTTCGATAGGATTAGCTATCCCTCTCTTATTCTGGCATTCTGCAGTTCAGTCCACAGATGTTGCCCCTTTACACAGATACCCATGCATATGTAGTGTAGCTCCTTGCTGGCGAGTACTTTGGATGAGTACTCACGGTTGCTTTTCTTCCTCGTTTCCCCTTTCCCTTTTACGGTTGTCGCAACCAGATGCCGGATCGAGGGCCGGCGCCACCGTCGACAACGACTCCTACTACCGGGCGCCTACTACTACGTGCAGCCGGCGGCGGCGACCGGGAGTAGTTAGGAGGATCCCGGCAGGAGGCCTGCGCCTCTTCGTCTGTATCGGTTTGTGCTAGCCTTCTTAAGGCATACTTGTTTAACTTATGTCCGTACTCAGATATTGTTGCTTCCGCTGACTCGTCTATGATCGAGCACTTGTATTCGAGCCCTCGAGGCCCCTGGCTTGTATTATGATGCTTGTATGACTTATTTTGTCATTAGAGTTGTGTTGTGATATCTTCCCGTGAGTCCCTGATCTTGATCGTGCATGTTTGCGTGTATGATTAGTGTACGATTGAATCGGGGGCATCACAAGTTGGTATTAGAGCCGACTTCCTGTAGGAATCCCCCTTCCACACTCCTTGGCCGAAGTCGAGTCTAGTCATTGAAAAACTTTTACTAACATGGTTGTGTGGCATACGGGCCCGCATCACCATTGGGTGGTATTAGGATCTTTTATTCCTCGATCTATACTCTGGGACTCTGATCGCTCTTCTATTCGGGTTAAATGATTTTACTAAATCTGACTATAGGTTCTCGTAACTACTTCCCCCCGGAGAGCCCCTTATTACAATGATCTCCTGCTGCACCAGAAGGTTCCGAAGATGCTATTCGTTGTTTTCCCGAGACGCTTGTGCCAACCGCTTTTGCAAATTCCCTACCACTATTATCTGTATGGATAACTGAACACACTTGCCTACATTCATGTCACGCCCAAGATGCGACCCTATCCTAAAGGAACTCGAAGGTCCCACCAAGGATAGAAGCGCATCTTGACGACGCTTTTGCAAGGTGGATATCATTACATCAACATTACATAATAGTGGGGATACATACAAAAGGCATACAATGCCACATGAATACAACATCACAATACATAAGAGCAACATCCGACTACGTATGAAACATAAACAGAAACTCAAACGACATCCACCTTGCTAGCCCAGGCTGCCGACCTGGAACCTATCCCCTGATCGAAGAAGAAGCAGAAGAACTCCAAAACAAGCAAACATCGCTCTCGCGTCATGATCATCGCATAACCTGTACCTGCAACTGTTGGTGTAGTAATCTGTGAGCCACGAGGACTCAGCAATCCCATTACCATGGGTATCAAGACTAGCAAAGCTCAATGGGTAAGGAAGATGTAAAGTGGTGAGGTTGCAGCAGCGACTAAGCATACATGGTGGCTAACATACGCAAATGAGAGCGAGAAGAGAAACAAAGGAACGGTCGTCAACTAGTAATGATCAAGAAGTGACCCTGAACTCCTACTTACGTCAGACATAACCCAGAAACCGTGTTCTCCTCTCGATCAACCCGAAAAGAGACACTCACGGTTACGCTTTACGGTTGGTGTATTTTAGAAGAGTTTACTTCAAGTTTACTACAACGGATATTAACAAATTCCCATCGCCACATAACCGCGGGCACAGCTCTCGGAAGTTTATACCTGCAGGGTGTCCCAACAGCCCATGATAAGCTCTCGCGATCAGCGAAGGATATTCCTTCTCCCGGGAAGACCGATCAGTCTCGGAATCCGGCTACAAGACATTTCGACAGCAATAAAACAAGACCAGCAAAGCCGCCGGGATGTGCCGACAAATCCCGATAGGAGTCTCACGTACCTCGTTCTCGGGGCACACCGGATAAGTCAAGCTACGAGTAAAACCAACCCTCGAGTTGCCCGTGGTGGCCCCCAGTTCTCTCGGTTCGGACCAACACTCGAAGGAGCACCGCCGGGGGGCTAAAATAAAGATGACCCTTGGGCTCAAAACCCAAGGGAAAAAGGGCATAGGTGAGGCAAATGGTAAAACCAATGTTGGGCCTTCTTTGGAGGAGTCTTATTCAAAGCGAACTGTCAAGGGGTCCCATAAATCACCCGACCGCGTTAGGGGCGCAAAATCCGGGAACATAACACCGATATGACGGAAACTAGGGCGGCAAGAGTGGAACAAAACACCAGGCATAAGGCCGAGCCTTCCACCCTTTACCAAGTATATAGATGCATTAATTAAATAAGATATATTGTGATATCCCAACAAGTAAACATGTTCCAACAAGGAACAACATCTCCATGTTCCAACAAGGAACAAACTTCATCTTCACCTGCAACTAACAACGCTATAAGAGGGGCTGAGCAAAGCGGTAACATAGCCAAACAACGGTTTGCTAGGAATGGTGTCAAAGGTTAGACGTTCATGGCAATTTGGGAGGCTTGAGCAGCAAGTGATAGGTAGCGCAGCATAGCGATAGAACAAAGCAACTAGCATAGCAATGATAGTAATGAGATCCAAGGTGACGGTCATCTTTCCTGAAATCCCGCAAGGAAGAAGAGCGAGTCCATGAAGAAGATGAACATATGAAGCCGAACCAAGCGTAGACGAACGAATCCTCACGATCGCAACGAAACAGGAACTAACAAGAAGAAGCACACAACATAGTAAACACACCACACATGAGAAAGACATGATGCACAACAAGCATGATGCATGACAAAGCTACATGAAGCTACTCATGGCAAGAGATGATGCATACAAGACCAACACATCAAAGCAAGTTTAAATGAGGCCGGAAACAACAAATAACAATTCCGGTAAGTCCTCATATGCAAATTTCAAAATTGGTCCAGAACTGAATAAACCTTATGTTCAAGTTGTTAAACAGCAAGTTAAAATGCACCACGATGATCTACACGAAATTCTAGTCAAGTTACATATAAAGTTCATTAACTTCGGAGCTACGGCCTGGAAGATATGAGCAAAACAAGATAAGCATGGCATTGATGCAAAATGCATCCAAATATCAAGCAAACACCTCAAAACAAGGATGCAACATGATAATATGAAACTACATGCAAAATCAAGCAATTTTTTTATAGAGCACACTCAAAACGGAGCAACGGTTCAACACATACACATGAAACAAGTTATAGCAACAATCTGTCCAAAACAGCAACTAGGCATATTGCAAGCATCAAAACAACATGCTACAGCATCTCAACGTAATAACAAAAGGCATGGGCATGATGTACAGGTAAAGCATGACAAAACATGAACACTGAGCTATCTCCAGAAATCACTAGAACATGCTCAAACACACATGGCAAGATTGCAAATAATAACAGTTTCAGACTTATCAGGAAATAACATCAGGTTGCAATGTTTAGAGCTATCAAACGACATGTTACAGGAACTTAACATGGCAAACAAAGGCATGGCATGAATCTACTAAATGCATAGATCAAATGTCCTTTACTGACCATGAGCCAAAAAGGACCAGAAGATATGATGGCACCCATGTAAACATAGCAAGTTATATTACAGATTCATACATGGCAGGAACAACAATAAGTAGGCATGTTGGTGAGCTTGAACCACTCACCACAGAGCAATACATGGCATGGAAAGGCAAACAAAAGTAAGAAGACATGTTTATGAAGCTAAGCATGGCAATAGAAAGTTCATAGAGTGCATGGATCACTAACAACAACCTTGGCAAAATTGAATAACATGTAAACAATCTGCCAGGAAACATTTTATAGCAAAAGTAGAGCTCGATTGACTCAAGCTATGAAACTCCATAATTGCAAACAAGGGCATGGATGGATAGAGAATAACCATATGTTCAAAACATCCTTACTGAAATATCTCAAAATAAGCATGGATCTCCCGGTAGCATCAAGTTTACATGGCATAAAAATATCAGCAGAACAGGGGCTGAAATCAGCAACATCATGAAGCCTAGTTTGCATGCTTGTGCTAGTCACCACAGAGATCACAAAAATACATGGCATGGCATAGTACAAAACACATGTAGGACTCCAGTTCATAGGGTGCACACATCAATCATGGCAAAAATGACAAAAGTGCATGTTCTGATAAGAATCTGAAACTAACATCACATAGCCCTTCTTCTAACAGCATTTCGGGCATCAAGGTGTGCTCAAATGTAAATTATGAAATGAGATGAAATGATGTACTCGTCGAGACGAACAATTTGACATATTACACGCGCAAAACGGAGCAATATGCAGAGAGCTATAGCATGATGAATATGGCAACATAATGCAAAAAAAATGGGACTTAGAAAATATCGGGGTCAACCTCGGGTTTGACCGGATCTGGATCTGAGCTGCACCGGGTCCGAGGTTCGCCGGAGATGGACGGCGCCGGCGACAGTGAGGAGGCGGAGAGGGAGAAGCGGCGAGGGGCGGCCAGCGAGGGCGCTTGGCGGGCGGCGCTGGGCGTGGGCCGGACGGCGACGAGGAGGCGGGGTCGGGCGGCGCTGTCTTGCGGCGGTGGCTGACGGCGGCGGGTCGGGTCAGTCCGCCGGCGACAGGCTCGGGCGGAGGCGCGCCTCGGGGCGGCAGCGGCTGGCGGCGAGGGCGGCTGCGGGCTCGGCGGGCGGGCGGCTGTGGTGGCGGGTGCCACGTGGCGACCTCCGGCTGGGCGGGCGGCGGCGGCTGGACAGCGTCCGGACGGCGGCGGACATGTCCGCGGCTGGGGAAGAGGCTAGGGTTCATCTGCGCGAAAAAATCGGGGGGAGACACCTATTTATAGATAGAGGGAGCTAGGAGAGTCCAAATGGAGCGCGGTTTTCGCCCACACGATCGCGATCGAACGACCGAGAGCATGGTGGGGAGTTTGCTGGGTTTTGGGCCACTTTGAAAGGGGTGTTGGGCTGCAAAGAGAAGGGGCTTTACGGTTACCCGATTAACCGTTGGAGTACCAAACGACCTCCAAATGGCACGAAACTTGACAGGCGGTCTACCGGTGGTATACCAAGGCCGCTTGACAAACCTCGGTCCATTCCGAGAACGTTTAACACCCGCACACGAAAAGAGGTCAAGGGGGGGCGCCGGGGAACATAGGAGCACCGGATTGCAAAACGGACAATGGGGAAAATGCTCGGATGCATGAGACGAACACGTATGCAAATGCGATGCACATGAAGACATGATATGAATTGCAGATGATGACATGGCAAAGAGAGACACGCAAGCACATGACATGGCAAAGACGGCGAATAACTGGAAGACACCTGACGCATCGAATCCGGGGCGTTACAATTCAATCCCATTGATCTTGTTATTAAAAGATGCCCCGAACTGCTCTTCGTTGTTCCGGGAATTTTTTGAGCTTACTGCCCTGCAGTTCTTGCCTAATGAATACCCCCTACGGATAATTCCTCGCACTTATCGAGTATCCGCTCATCCCCAGTTGTTCTGGTGTTTCACAAAAGTCTTCGAAGTGCCATTCGACCTTCCGTAAACCCTGAGTAGCATGTTGCTCTTGAAATTCTTGCTTGCTTGCGTTATGGTTATCCCCATAAGTATAGTAATCTTATTGGCATCCTTTGTCACTATCATCTTGAGTCCATCGATTCAATAAATTACGAATGCTCGCAATCCTCAACCAGATCCTAGAATTCATCCTTCCGGCTCAGACGCCATTTTAAACATGAGCTGGATCTCGACCAACCAAATTGCCATCGATTGTACCCCTAAGGCTGTTCAACTTATCCATCCCTAATCAGAGCATTGCTTCTGATATCTTATCTTGGAATTCATAATTCCTTTGCATTTGAGCTTTGAGTTAGTTAGTTGTTTCTATAATCTGATCTCCTTGCATTCTTTCTTCCTCTGGTTGAGTGCCGATACTCACATCAGAACCCTTATGGACCACCAGATCCTTTGTTGGATTTTGTCCGACATCGTCCTTCATATTCATTAAACTTGTGAGCCTTTTATCGGAGACATAATGCCTTTGGTAAATTGTATCCCTTGCTTTTGTCAACCATGCTCTGCTCCCGAGCTTGAGTTATTCGCTCCTGAAGTTGGTGGTATGTGTTCATAAGTTGCCCTGATGGGTTGAACCTATGCCTTCCCTAATCTATGTGAACCCGAAAGTTATACAGGTTATACACTACTGCCACTTCGTCAGATAACTTTTCAACACTACAACTTTGATAACAAGAATTGAATGGATGGTAATGCATTGGAGAAGTGGGAGTCAACCTTGAACTTTGTGTTCATGCCCATGGACACGATGTAGAACTTATCATGAAAGCTTCTCTTAAATTAAGTATTCCCTTGGTATAAGTTCATCTTATATCTGGGATCTGGCCTTTTGCAATCGTGGTTCCGACCATGTTCTCCTTTAAATACCATTTCTCGTGCAAGTTTAAGCACTTGACTTCTGCAGAGCAATACCCAATCCAACGTCTATTTTGATCTGTCGTCGAGTATTAACCCCTGCTATCTCAAGATTATCACCGAACTGCATAACCTCTTATGATTTCTTCATCAAGTACTACATCCTCACTGATTCCAATTTTTTCACGGGCTCCGAGTTATTAAACACTCAAAGACACCGATAACTGAACCGAGTCCGCATTAAGGTTCAACAACTCTTACTAATATTGTTTACTTACGAGTTTGTACCCGATCATGTCATTCCTAGCCTGTATGGCTATATCATTGTCGTGGTGATTTTAACTGTGCTACCTAGTCCTTATTCTCGGAGCACCACTTCGACGATGAGCTAAGCTTACGTCGATTTTCCTTGTAATATCATTTCACCTTGAATAGCAAACTTGATTTCGAGTTTGCGTCGTACCCATGGTTCCAATAACCTTTCGCTTCATCATTCCTTTAACTTGATGTCATCGCCGATCGATTACATCCTCATGAAATCTCTCGAAAAAATTTGTCGTGATCATCATGAACATTTGACTCCTTTCAGGATATCGATCGAATTCATGATGATAATTACCATCCTCGTCCCTTGGTAATTTGAGTTGCCACCGACAACATCCTTAGTTCCTTTCATCACAAACTTGTTCATGTTATGGAAGCAATTTTCTTTCCAGCTTGTATTTTGTTCTACCTTGAAGTAGTACTGTCTTTTATGTCAAGGATGTTGTGAGGATTGCTCCACCTCTTAAGAATTCTTGGTATAGTGATACTTCTCACCATCACCATTCTTTCTTGGTCCTCGTGTTGATTCCAACCGGGGTACCAACAAGTGAACGGTGCTGTTTGGATTCTGCCCTTCTAGCAACCCTATTGCTTTGAAGTTAATGGTCGGTCGTTCATTCTTAGACTATTGATTATTGAATCACAATTCTGACATTGGTCGTGCAACCCCACCCATATTTCGGGCGCACCTTTCAACCAATGTTTAATTTTGTAAGTTTTCCTCGAGCATATTTCATTATATCATTTGATCTGACAAATGTTATCTCTTTGTTCACATAATTGTGGAAATCCATCTTTTGGAAATCTCGATGAATTGACCTTAGCCCATCAGCCACCTCATCGTCCTCTCCTTGGTTTAATGATGAACCCTTTTTTCGGAGCCTTGCTTCCGTACGTCGTTTCCCGAGAATCTTGCAATGTCAATTCGTCATTGGTGTTGCACCTTTTCTTCTCAAGCATCCTGAGTCTGAGGTATCCTGACACCAATCAGATCTGAATCTCGGTCAGATATGATGGTTGGCACATATTTTCAGGAGTTATAACATTGATCCTCATATGACCCGGTAAAGTGATGTCATGCCTAGCACACCTGTCTGGAGGACCTATTGCAAGACTTATTCTATGAGTTGTTCCTGATGGATCCTTTGTGTATCCAAAGTTTGACCTTTGCTTGAAGAACATGTCAATGCTATCCCGAAGCATGTCTGTGGTACTCTGATTTTCAACATGAACATTTGAAGCCCAATGCTAAATGTTTCTTGCTCAATTATCCAAACACCGTTGTTTGAGTAATGTCATGAACATCCTCTCCCCTTACCTAAATGGTTTTCTACGTTATATCCTGTCATGGATATCATGCTATGTTTGTCCTTGGGAAGGATATATCCCAGAAATATGTGTTTAAACACATTTTTATTTCCATTGTTCTGATTAAATCTGATAGACACTTTTCCCTTTCCATTGGTTTGTTTAAACCCTTATTGTGATCTATATGATATAGCAGTAATAATTCCCTGCTGGTGCAACCACCTCGGTGTACAACTCTGTAAGTAAGACCCTGTTACTATTGTTGATGACATTCCGGTAACCACCGATGGACGAGAACTTTGCCTATTGGTCTGCCTCGTTCAATGAGCAGGAAAATGGTTCTCGTCATCCCTTGCCCTTGGTACCGATGTTGTTGCCGACATAACTGACAGGCTATCCTCTGACATGCCTTGCTTACATGATCGTGCAAGACGTTACCGCCCTTCCTACTTTTCACCCAAGTGGTGGGCCCATAACCCATAGTTCCACAGGATCAAAACCTGACTCTCCTGTACAACCCTGTTTCTAATGGTCATTCCTCACGCTTGGCTTCGTATTTAATTCACGGGCCACCTTCCTAGTGCTCTATTCCGGTATCAGATGCAATACTTACTCTCGCTGCTCTGAATCCCTTTCTCACTCTGATTCAGACTTCGAGCAACTACCTATCCGTTTGAAGCTTCTCATGGTATCTTCTTACATTGCTCTCGATATCTTCTTAAGTTTCAATTCGAGAGATACTTATGCTTCTTCCCATGATTTAACCTTCCGATGCTCAATCTTGTTAGAACCCATCCTTATAAAGTTCTTCCCCTGTTATCCTTTCATAAGTTCGGCGAAGATCCTGAAGGAAGGACGATAATTTCATCATGATGCGTTGGTGCATAGAATGAAAACATCAATGCTATGGATCGACCTCTTCGAGAAGAGCAACCTAGACCGAGAAGACTCGTTAGAATTTCGTAACCAAATCCTTTCCCCATTACTCGCCTCTTAAATCTCGAGACGAGATTTCTTGTAGTGGAGGAGAATTGTGACGCCCGGATAATTAAGCTACAGTGGTCCCCCGCTAAGGATGCCACGTCACCTCGGTTACTATGGATAAACTCGTGTCAGTTCGAAACCCGGTTCGAATTACAAATTTAAAATAAAGGCAAACAATAAAATTTTCAAATATTAAAACTAAATGTTCAGGTGAGCCAAATAATGCATAAGTAGTAATGGTGGAGAAACCACATTGTTATAAAAGGTTTAAATGCACTTAGGTAATTAAAACAGTAGTTAAAACAATTAAATAAATACATATTGGATTTTATTAAATATTAAACTATTTTGTTTTGGGTTAATAATTACTACTGACAGTAGTATAATTATAAATGAAATTTTAGGTACTAGTGATAATTTTTATAAAACAGAAACTAAGAGGAAACTAAAATTAAATAGAAAATAATAAAAACTAAAGAGAATAGAACAAATCAGAAGAAAAAAAAAAGAGGAGGACCCCCACCCATGTTGGGCCAACCAGCCCAGCTACCTAACCAACTGGCCGGCCCAGTCACGGCCTATATGGCATATCCTCCCCAAACCCTAACTCCACCTACCCCCACTCCCCCCGATCCCCTCACTCGTCCCACTCTCCCTGGCGCCTCCCGCTCTCCCCCGATCTGGACGCGCCGCCACCCGGAGACCTCGCCGCCCGCCGCCACCCGGACCCCCTCGCCGAATCTCCTCCCCACCGCGTGTCGTCCCCGTCCTCCGCCTCGAAAACCGCTGCCCCGTGCGCTACGCCCCGCCGGTGAGGCCCCCGGCCTCCTCCTACTTTCCCCTCAACCCCATGTACATGCCATGCGCTCGCACGCCCGGCCGTCACCCCGCTTGCGTCGCCACTGCCCCGCCTCACCACGCGCGCAAGTGTCGACGTGCCCCTGCTCCTTGCCATGCCTGCCGTGCGAAGCGCTTCGCGCGCTCCGGGCCAGCGTGCCGAGGCATCCCGACGCCTTGCCGAGTCTCCCCACCTGCCCCGGCGCAAGCCCCGGATGTCGGTGCGGCCACCGAATCTGCCGTGCGCTGCGTGCCCGCAGCCCCTGCGCCTCGGCTCGCGTCGTCCGCCCGCCGCGCTTGACCCCTGCTTGCCATACCCTTGCCCCACGAGCGCCCGTTGACGCTGGCGCATGCCCGTCACTCGCCCCAGCTTCCCCTACATGTGCCTGCCTCGCCGCATAGCCGCGCTGCAGCCTGGCCAAGTGCCAGCGTCCGAGTTCCCCGTGTCCCGCTCTACGGCGGCCTCCCGCTGCCGCACACCGCCCGGTTACCGCTGCTGCGCCGCTCCCCCGCCAGAGCCGCGCCTTCCTGGCGGACGCCGTGCTACCAGCCTTCCTGCTCTGGCGCGCGCGGATCGCCACCACAGGCGTCGCCCATTCGGGCTGGCGCCCGTCGCCTGCACACCCGACCCGCTAGGCCTATAGGCCTCTGACATGTGGGGCCCCGCCCTGGAACGTTTTAATAAAAAAAGGAACTAAAACAAACATATATATATAACTAAATATTCATTAATCAATTAATTAACTAAATAATTAACTTAATACATTCTATTTAAATTAACTAATTAAGATTAACTAACCTAATAACTAATTAACCCAATTAACTACTGTTAATTAGCTAAACAGTCCCTGATAGGTGGGACCCACCTGTCAGGTTGACCAGGTCAACGGTCAATGTTGACTGCTGATGTCATGCTGACATCATGCTGATGCATTAATTAATTTTTGAATTAAATTAATTTATTAAATCCAAAAATTATTAAATTTTTTAAAATTAATATAAAATAAACCATAGCCCGGATGGAAAAACTTTGTACATGAAAGTTGCTCAGAACAACGAGGCGAATCCGGATCGCAGCCGTTAAATCGCCACACATCCCTAGCATAACAAACTCGTAACTTTCCCCTCGGTTCATCTGTAAAAGCGAAACACCGGAATACTTTCCGGATGTTTCCCCTTCATGATATCACCTCCTACGCGTTAGGGCACACCTAGCAACGCTCATTGTCATGTCATGCATCGTCATGCATTTGTTTGCATTGTATTTATTGTTTCTTCCCCTCTTCTCTCGCTGACACCGAGACCGGCGTTGCTGCTACCCAGTATGACTACGGTGTTGGCGACCCCTCCTTCTCGGTGAGCTTCGAGGCAAGCCCCCCCTTGATCACGGATATCGCCTATTCTTCTCTATCTTGCTTGCATTAGAGTAGTGTAGCATGTTACTTCTTTCCGTTAATCCTATTCTGCTGCATAGCTTTGTCCTTGCTACTCTGATTTGTTACCTTTACGCAATCCTACATGCTTAGTATAGGATGCTAGTATTCCATGTGTGGCCCTACATTCTTGTCAAATCTCATTGTGCTATACTATCGGGCCGTGATCACTTGGGAGGTGGTCACAGGTATATACTATATAGTTTATACATGATACATGTGGTGACTAAAGTCGGGTCGGCTCGTGGAGCACCCGCGAGTGATTCACGGATTGGGGGCTGAAAGGACCTTTGTCCCGATGACCCTCTGTGTGGATCTTTGTGGCGGAGTGACAGGACAGGTTCAGACCACCTAGGAGAGAGGTGGGCCTGGCCCTGGTCGGCGTCCGTGGTTACTTCATAATAACAAGCTTAACGATATCTTGGTATTTGATCTGAGTTGGGTCGTTGACCTTATACGCACTAACCGCCACGTGGGACAAGATATGGGCAGCCGGCGTCGTGGTATCGGCCGAAGCTCTTTTGACGTCGGCGAGCGCGCGCCCGGATTGGTGAAAGCGCTGCTAGGCTAGGTCAGCTTTCGGCCGCCCTCGCAACATGCAGGTGTGCAATGGGCGATGGGCCCGGACCCCTGCGCCATAGGATTTAGACCGGCGTGCTAATCTCTTTGTTGAGCCTAGGTAGGGCTGCGACGTGTTGATCTTCCCAGGCCGGGCATGACCTAGGAAAGTGTGTCCGGCCAAAGGGGATCGAGCATGTCGGGTAATGTGGTGCACCCCTGCAGGGAAGTTTATATATTCGAATAGCCGTGATCTTTGGTAACAGGACGACTTGGAGTTGTACCTTGACCTTATGACAACTAGAACCGGATACTTAATAAAACACACCCTTCCAAGTGCCAGATACAACCCGGTGATCGCTCTCTAACAGGGCGACGAGGAGGGGATCGCCGGGTAGGATAATGTTATGCGTTGATACTTGGTGAAGTTACCTTCTACTCTCTTCTACATGCTGCAAGATGGATGGAGGCCGCCAGAAGCGTAGTCTTCAATAGGATTAGCTATCCCCCTCTTATTCTGGCATTCTGCAGTTCAGTCCACAGATATTCCCCCTTTACACAGATACCCATGCATATGTAGTGTAGCTCCTTGCTTGCGAGTACTTTGGCTGAGTACTCAGGGTTGCTTTTCTTCCTCTTTTCCCCCTTTCCCTTCTACCTGGTTGTCGCAACCAGATTCCGGATCCCAGGAGCCAGACGCCACCGTCGACGACGACTCCTACTACACCGGAGGTGCCTACTACTACGTGCAGCCCGCTGACGACGACCAGGAGTACTTAGGAGGATCGAGGCGGGAGGCCTGCGCCTCTTTCGATCTGTATCCCAGTTTGTGCTAGCCTTCTTAAGGCAAACTTTTTTAACTTATGTATGTACTCAGATATTGTTGCTTCCGCTGACTCGTCTATGATCGAGCACTTGTATTCGAGCCCTTGAGGCCCCTGGCTTGTATTATGATGCTTGTATGACTTATTTTATCATTAGAGTTGTGTTGTGATATCTTCCCGTGAGACCCTGATCTTGATCGTACACGTTTGTGTGTATGATTAGTGTACGATTGAATCGGGGGTGTCACAATAGACATGCAAAACCTGTCATCTCTCTGCTTGTTTCAGGGTGATATGCCTGATGGCATGAACAAGTCTGCTGAAGGCAGTGAGACAAACCCAACATATATTGCTGCAAAGAAGGCAAAACATCTTGAAGATAGCGAGACAACCCCAAAGTCTTGTCTTGATGCAGTGTTCAAGTTACTTGATACTAGCAGTCAGAAAAGCTCACAAAAATCGCTGCCTGAATCAGTTCGACTTGCTCAGTCACAAGTTTTAGAAGAAAGGCATTCAGCAACTCAACTTCGACTTGAAGTCCTATCTCTAAGAAAGATTGCGGAGAACACCAATGAGAACCTCATTGCCAAACAGCTACACCTAGAAGCTATGACCGACATGCTAGGTCAGTCTCACAACCTTGCTCAGCAGCTTGCGCATCAGTTCCCGCGCTAGCCTAACCTTTCTTGAACTGTCTTGGAAGTGGTATCGGTTTAGTATTATTTTGTTACGCTGCAATGGTGCCCAGTTTTTGTAATCCGCTTCTTCGTTGTGCTCTTTGATCACTTGTGGCGAACTTCGATGCCCAGTGGATGTAATATACCATAAATCCTTTATTGTATGGTGTAGGTTTATTCTAAGTTACTATGCCATAATTTATTTATTGTATAGAGTAGGTTTGTTCTTAATTCCTACTAGTTACTTCCATCATTCGCTATCTGAAAAAAAATCTGATGTAGTCGACCAGGCCGAAACATTTGCCTCTAACGGGCCTAGTTTTTAGCGGGCCACAATTGGGCGGCCTGCATCTTTCTTGGGCCCGAATGGCCATTGGGGCCTTCACACTTTGCGGCAGACCCACAACTTATTCCGGCCTATATTCGGCCCAAATTTTAGCTGGGCCTTTTGTGGACCCAGCGCTTAGTTTGGCCCATGTAGCGTTGGACCATTAACAGGCTGAATATTCTGCTGGCCTGTTACGGCCCAAAAGAAACCATGGGCCTTTAGCAGGCCGAAATGCATGTTGGGCCTCAATTTTCACTAGTCATCGACGGGCCTTCAACAGGCTGAAATGTAGACCAGGCCTTTTTCGGCCCAGTTATATGACGGGTCATTACCAGGCCAAAACATATCTCGGGCCTTAGTTGGCCCACTGATATCATGGGCCTTTAACAGTCCGAAAGCTCAGTACAGGCATCAACGGGCCGAATTATACGACAGGCCTTTAACAGGCCCAAAGTCACGTTGGGCTGAACTGTTGCCACCTTTATCACGGGCTGTTAGTGGGCCGGATGTCGCATCGGACCATATATGGCCCATGGACAGCACGGGTCATTCCTAGGCCGAAAGACACACCGGGCTGAAATGGGCCCATGTCTACATCGGGCCTCTAACAGGCCGAAAGTCACTAGGCTGTAATTGGGCCCAAATATTCGGCGAACAATTAACGGGTCAGATCTGGCTTCGGGCCCTAAATGGGCCTTTATTAAACAGACCATTATTGGGCTGGCCCACTAGCACCTAAGTATGTACTACGGGCCTTTGACTAGGCCAGCCTTTTTAACCTATATGGGCCTCTGTTGGGCCGTGCCACGTGTCGACGTATCATAGGCGCCTCCTGTCTAATGAATGGATGACATCTGTCCCAAGATGAGCCAACACGTGTTTCCTCCGGCCAATGACAATTTTACACGTGGAAAATCCGCATTGGTCCGGGCTGTTAGCGGGTTATCGGATCCAAAACCGGACCCGGTAGCTTAACTGCGACCGTTACGGTGTATGCCACGTGTCGGTCACCCTTAACGGAAGCACTTCCATGACGCGGCATTTATCGTCATGGAAGTGGACACTTTCGTGATGATAATTTTCGTAATGTCATGGAACACTTCTACGACAGCACAGGTATGACTATCTTGATTCTGTCATAAAATTGTCATGGACGTACATGCATGATAGAAAACTTGACCTACTGTGACAAACACGTATCATCACGGAAGTGTATTTTTTTGTAGTGCACCACGCCCGCGTCTGACCGCCCTGGCTGACCCATACCCCCTCCCATACCGGCCCGCGCTTCCCGTGTGAACCGGTCAGCGTCAGTGCCGCATTAATGCCTGGCCAGAGCGGAGGTGACCTCTCACTGGCGCCGGCTTTGAAGCAGCGCGATGGCCGAGAGAGTGCCGCTTCCCGGTGCACGCGACTGCTCCGCGTCAAGGCTGGCTAAAAGAAGTTGCGATAATATGGACTCATTTTGCCCACCGTTATGGATTGTTCCATCTATGAAGAACACGTGGGACTGGAACTATGAGACGAACATGTACCCGAGGTGGGCGTCTGAACCTCGATAATGTAGCACGATGAAGTGAAGTAGAAAGGCACAAATAGTATGAACATGCGTGGCATATAGGCATTTATCTCTTACTACCACTAAATGTTGTACGTGAAATGCATGGTGATGTTACGATGTACGTGACTAAGTACTCTACTGCTATATTAATTGGAGGCACATATTAGGTTTTATATTTGTTTACGTGTATGGCCCGAGACCTTCCAACTAGACGTGTCTTTCTCTCCGGGTCGCACTTTGTATTGTTCATACCACTAGTACTACTATGTGTGTCCTTCGACCTAGAAGTGGAAGAAGTGGAGACGCTCTACCACGTTTTTCATGTCCCACTCCTTTCGCCGATGTGTGGGACATCTAGCACGTGCCATGTTTGGCACTCCTTTGTTATAAGAGTTCAAACGCTAGCTTTCATCAAAAATAAAAAATAAATATAAATCAGCAGTGATACTATACCACGCGATTTCCTTGCTCCTCGATATCGGAAATAATACTTTCGTCCGCCGACATGTGGGACGTCGACCATCCTGGTCCACTTGCCATGCATACAAAACTCCAAGGAAGAGTCACCCCGGTCGTCGCGCCACAGTAATAATGACTAATGAGCCTTCAAATCATAGGCCCAACCTTTCGCACTGTGAAGTTGCTCGGACGAAGGAACCATCATGACTTCGTTGAATTCCGCTTCTTGAAGAAAACTACTGTACCAGCAGTACTGCTAGCTACAGTAGTACTGTACTCCAGGAGAGGCCTCCTTTGGTTCATAGGATAGGAATTTTATAGGAATAGAAAATCATAGGAAGTGAGATGACATGCATCTCAATTCCTATAGAGAAAGAGATGCCATTTGATGCATATGATAGGAATTTTTCCATTGAATCTAGGATAATGTACTGGTAATTTGCTCTAAAAACTACAGTAGTAACTATAGTACATGCTCGTAATTAATTAAACAAATGTACGGGCGAGACAGACACACACACTAACTACTAGTAATACTACTTCTCTAATGATGGCCAGATGCCATCTTTCTCCTTCCCGACTTTGTTGGCGACACCCCACCGTGCTTGGATCTCCGCCGAGCTCTCCACAGCAGCGCGTGCGTCCTCTTCTTTCTTGCGGCGGCGGGCCTCTCTTTTCTTGAGTCCTTTCCTTTTTGTGTTTTCCACTCCTTCTGTGCGGCTTTGGCCACCTCTTGATCTACCGCCCATTCGTCCTTGGCAGCTTCAAAGTCCGCCCACGTAGGTGTGAGGTCGAGGCGGCAATGAACTCGGCATGGCCGGATGACATCGCTTCCCTACCATTTTGTGTGCGGTCGTGGGTGGCGAGGAACTTGGCGCGGTGGGATGCCATCGCTTCCTTACCGGTTAGTGTGCGGCACGGTGGCATGAACGACGCTTGGTGAGAGCTCTGGGGTGGAGTGGCTGGACAACCGTATAGTGCATTGGTTTGTCAAGAACTCAAGGACAGAAGGCGAAATGTCCCAGTTCTCGCGCAGGAACTCTCATAGCGCGGCGTCAACCGTCGGGTCCAGCTGTGCCCCGATGGATGTTGTCTTCTTGGGGTCCGTCGGGTGGACTTGAAATTCGACTATTTCATTTGCTGGTTTAAAGGAGGTGGATTTGGGTCGCTTGTCCAGGATTACGTTGTCCCTATCCACCGTGGAGCGTAGCGCGGTTAACTCTTCGGCCGCGAGGGCTTCAAACAGTGCCTCGAGGGCCAGGGATGCGGTTTTGTTCTTGGCGCGGAGTGCTATGTCCGGATCATTGGCAAGGGTGATAATACCGTTGGGCCCGGGCATCTTGAGCTTCATGTACCCGTAATGAGGTATAGCTTGGAAGCGTGTAAGTGCATCTCGCCCCAATAGGGCATGATATCCACTATTGAAAGGGGCCACTTGGAAGGTTATCTCTTTGGACCGATAATTCTCCGGTGTGCCAAATACCACGTCGAGCGTGATTTTTCCCACGCATCGCGCCTCCCGAGTGGAAATGATTCCTCGGAAGGTCGTGCTACTTTGCTCTATGCGGCTCCTGTCTATTTCCATTTTATTAAGTGTATCCTCGTAGATGAGGATTAATCCGCTGCCGCCATCCATGAGCACTTTGGTGAGCCGAAAACCGTCCACAATTGGATTGAGGACTAAGGCGGCTGGTGCCCGGACAGTCCAGAATTTTGGTTCGTCACTGGCATTGAAAGTTATGGCCGTGTCGTTCCAGGGGTTTATTGTTGTGACTTGGCAGACTTCGGCGAGGTCGCGGAAGGCCCTTTTACGCCGATTGTTTGAAGCGGAGGTCTCGAAGACTGTCGATACGCTGAGGTCGTCAACTTCCGGGGGGTGTTGCTCTGGGGTATTTTTGGTGAGGATATCCTCGCCGCTCTTGGCCACTTGCCGGAGTTTCCAACATGCTCTAAGGCTGTGGGTTGGTTTGGACGAACCTACTCCGGGGCCAGCCTTCCATCTGTCTGCCACGGCTCATTGCCATTCGCCCACTATATTAACTTCAGCCCCAGCTCCCAGCCATAGCCAAAGACCCACGGTCATTCTCCTCTGATCCCTTCCTTCTGTTGGCACCACTCCAACCATGGCCTCCTGGCTCTCCAAAGCTCTCTTGGACGTACTATCACAGGAGCAGACGAAGGACATCGGCGGCTCCGCTCCGGGTGCGCTCCAAAGCTCTCTTGGACGTACTATCGTAGGAGCAGACGAAGGAGATCGCTGGCTCCCCCCCCCCCCCCCGGCCGCCATCCGTCGCCATGACCATGAAGCCGGCGCGCGTGCGCGGGCGCATCTGGCAGCGAGGAAGAGTAGTACATGGTAGGTCGTCGCCGCTTTGGTCCCAGGAAGGCCACCGCTCCTCCACTCAATCGACACCAAGCTTGGTGAGGTAAACATTGGCAGCCGATTAGCTGCTTGACAGCGATGTGGAGGCAGAAATCTTCATAACCTTGTGCTCTGGAGGACGAGGTTATCGAGGCAGAGCTGGACAAAGCCGAGGCAGTTGAGGAGGAGGCAAAGGCAATAGCCAGAGCGTCAGTTCTCGGGGCTCAAGGCCGGACATGGTGGTTGAGGGAGTCCTGGACTAAGGGGTCCTCGGGCGTCCGACCTGTTATTCATTGGGCCGGACTGATGGGTTGTGAAGACATGAAGACCGAAGACCATATCGTGTCTGGATTGGACTCTCCTTGGTGTGGAAGGCAAGCTAGGTGACCAGTTGTGAGGATTCCTTCTTATGTAACCGACTCCATGTAACCCTAGATCTCTCCGATGTCTATATAAACCGGAGAGCATAGTCCGGATAGGACACATTCATTACCATATACACATAGGCTAGACTTCTAGGGTTTAGCCATTACGATCTCGTGGTAGATCAACTCTTGTAACACTCATATTCATCAAGATCATCAAGCAGGAAGTAGGGTATTACCTCCATAGAGAGGGCCCGAACCTGGGTAAACATCGTGTCCCCCGTCTCCTGTTACCATCGATCCTAGACGCACAGTTCGGGACCCCCTACCCGAGATCTGCCAGTTTTGACACCGACATTGGTGCTTTCATTAAGAGTTCAACTGTGCCGTCGACAAAAGGTTTGATGGCCCCTTCAACCGTCGATGATGACGCTGTCCAGGGAGAAACCTCTCTCCCCGGACAGATCTTCGTGTTCGGCAGCTTCGTACTGCGGGCCAACCCGCTTGGCCATCTGGAGGAGATCGACAGCTACGCCCCTGGCCATCAGGTCAGATTCGGAAGCTTGAACTACGTTGCGGACATCCGCGGAGACTTGATGTTCGACGGATTCGAGACCGCGGCAATCGCTCCCCGCCGTCCCGATGGACATGGCTTAAACCTGTCATCGGGACGCATCCAAGAGAGAGCTCCTGCAGCAACTCTGGCCTTAGATCCGGAGCAGATCAAGTCCCACGAAGATGGGAAGCTCAACCCATCGTGGGGCTACCGATTCTGTAGCATTGGAGCCGCTCGCAGATTCCACTGCGTGCGGCATCTGCATCAACGGAACCCCGGACTCTTCTCCGTTGTCGAGTTCTGAACCCTGCGAGCCCGCAGATACCGAACTCGATTGGTTATCGATCTCCAAGTTCAGCACCACAGATGTCTTCCAACACTCGCCCATGGGCGACCTACTAAACTCATTAAAAAGCCTATCCCTGGCAGATGACTCGTCGTCGAACTATGTTTGGTTCGAACTTACGGCGGATGATGGAGAATTTTGCTTCCCACCCGCCACCCACTTTATAGCCACTGTCGAAGACCCAACCAACATGCCTGACCCCCGCTTAGAAGACATCGCCGGTATGGACGACGATGAGGGGCAGGACCAGAGCTTTCTACCCGCTAGACACGGGATGGCCACTTCCTGGTATGATGTGTGTATGATAGACACACCCGACGACGCTCTTGACGATGACAAGGAAGAACCGGGCGAGAATAAACCTCCTGGCACACAGTCCAAACACCGGCGCCCACGGCGCCGCTCCAAGTCACATCGCCCAAAAGAAAACACTGCTAGCACCAGAAAAGACAACACTCTAGACAATGAAGACCCTGTTGAGGTAGAATCCAAACAGGAGGAACAGGAAAGCGAGCAAGACAACCCTAATGAATAGGCCACATATGGAGACTCGGAGGATAGCAATTATCTCCCACTCTCCGAGGAAGAGGAGATCCTCGGCAGCGAGGACTTTATCATGCCTAAGGAACCTCTCGGGAAGGAACGCTTTAAACGCCGGCTTATAGACACCGCAAGGAGCCTAAGGAAGAAGCAGGTGCAACTTCAAGCAAGCCAGGATTTGCTCAATGATAGATGGACCGAGGTCCTGGCCGCCGAAGAATACGGCCTTAGCGGCCCAGACGAAAGCCACCCCAAGAGTAGGTGGCTCCCTCGATACGATGGCAGGGTGTTGGAGCCCACATCACCATCAAACAAAGCGGTGGGCCGACCAAAATTTGGTCCGAACAAAGCAGCAGACCAAGAAGCACACCATACCAACCCATTCGGCCGTCAAAACAAGAAGTCAACACACAGATCACAGGGGCATGCCCCGACCGGCGATGATGGTCACCTATTCGGACACAATAGAGCCAACCACGCTCGGTCCAAAAACCGTAAGCGGAGTCCACTGGAGGTACTTCACAGTGTGGCCCAACATAGAGGAGCCGCACACCTCTCTGCTTCACCGATGAGGTAATGGAGCACGAATTCCCAGAAGGGTTTAAACCCATTAACATCGAATCATACGATGGAACAACAGATCCCGCGGTATGGATTGAGTATTACCTCCTCCATGTTCACATGGCTCGCGGAGACGACCTTCATGCCATTAAATACATACCTCTCAAGCTTAAAGGGCCAGCTCGCTACTGGCTAAACAGTTTACCAGAAAATTCTATTGGTAGCTGGGAAGACTTGGAAGACGCCTTTCGAGATAGCTTCCAAGGAACATATGTCCGGCCACTAGATGCCGATGACTTAAGTCATATTGTCCAGAAGCCCGGCGAGTCAGCCAGGGAGCTCTGGACTAGGTTCTTAGTCAAAAAGAACCAAATTGCCGACTATCCGGACGCAGAAGCCCTCGCAGCCTTCAAATATGGCGTCCGGGATGAATGGCAAGCGCGTCACCTCGGCCAGGAAGGACCCAAGTCCATGACAACCCTTACCGCTCTAATGACTCACTTTTGTGCGGGAAAAGACAACTGGGTTGCTCGTAAAAGCAACAACGCCAGCGACTCAGGCACTTCCGAAATTCGAGACGGCAACGGTAAGCCAGGACGAACCGAACACAACAGTCGCAGTAATATATGCGACACAGCGGTGAACGCCGGAATTCACAATCCGAAGTCCGGTCAACGGAAGAAGCCACTCAAGGCAAACCAGGATGGACCATCCACCCTTGACAGGATATTCGACCGACCTTGTCAGATTCACGACCACCCGGATAGGCCAGCTAATCATACCAACAGAAACTGTTGGGTCCTCAAGCAGGCAGGCAAGCTTAACGCCGATCACAAGGGCAGGAGGCCACCAGGCGATAAAGACGACGGGTCGGCTCGCCAGCCGAACACCAGGTGCCAGAAACACTTTCCCTCTGAAGTTCGACCACTCCCAGAATGGAAATAACAGTTCGGCTTCCACCACCCACCTACTGTACTGGCAAAGTTTACACCACGCGTACATCACTACGCACTCAAGATACCATGGATATCGATGGAAGACAATATGGACAACCCTGCAAGAATCCCGTAACATTTTTATCCATTTTTCTTATTTTTCTGTATCATTTCTTAAAAACAGGTGATCATCAGGACATCATCTACATCGGACTCTATAGGAGTTCGGATCCGCACACTCACCTAAGGGGCCACTCCCGTTAAGGATTCCCCTCCCCGAGGACGAGCGGCATAGACGTGCGACAGCAGGTCCAAAATAAGCTTTTGTAGACCACACTCTTTCTTTTGAGCCTGTACCATGCCCTTTTCCTCTGTTCCCAACCCCGAGCGTGTCAAATAGCTGGGTTGTGGTTTTTACTCTTTATATATATTTACCATTGGCATATTTCTCCGCTCCCAGTAAACTTTATCTGAACTAATCTTTCATGCTCTTTCTACAATGAGTCTGGTCGTAACGGCTGCCTTACAAAACGCGCCTTGGCATAACTTGCCAGGGGCCCGGTATGGGAACAAACGAGTCGCCAGTCAAAGTCCGAACAGCTCTATAGCGTACTTCGGTGTCGCGAGTTTTGGCCTTATATGCATCAGCTTCGAATCATTGTCTTTGGTCAATAGTTGGGTTGCCCGGCTCCTGTGCTTGCTACTCTACGTTCCGCTCTATCGCCTAGGGTAGTAAAGGGAGAACTACTGCGATTGTGCCCTGACCTAGACCAGATGAGCACCTCAGTAGAGAAAGCCGAAAACTGACTGTCATGATGCGGCGAGAGCTGGTCAACCACTTGATGACTTATTCGAATCTTTAGTGATTCTCCGTGTCACACGAGGGATCTTTTTTAGATCAACATATGTAAGGCACTATCTGCCGTATACATACCAGGGGCTATGTCGTAGCCCCACCATAAAACTCCCATGGCTAAGTGAATGTGTTAACGCCCTATAGTCCGATTGCCTCGTTTGCCGCATTATCACCTCCTTTATGGACCAAGACGCTGGATGAAGAGTGATTAAATGCTTTTCCGAACACCCCCGTACTTCCTACGAGGGGGCTGAAGCTGACGACTGGAAAACTTTCAGATTATACTAAAACGGCCGCACAAGAGGAATTCAAGCTTTTGAGCAAAATATAAAGAGACTAACTATAAAGTTGTCTGTTACATCATTATATAAATCACTCGAACATTATGTCTTTCGAGCATTGACCCTCTATCAAGCGGGCGGCATCTAAGACGTCTTCAAAATAGTGTTCCGGCTCATAACGGTCCTGGCCCTTGGGTGGACTCCTCGCGCAACATCAATGACCTTCATCTTTCCCCAAAATGTTTTGACTCGGGCAAGGGCCCTCCGTGCACCCTCAATGCATGCCGACTGCTTCACAGCGTCGATATGTGGCACAACGTCAACAAGCCGCCACACCAGGCCAAAATAACTACTCGAAATAGGCTCACTTGGCCACAACCGGATTATGACGTTCTTCATGGCGTCACCAGATATCCTATGAAGCTCGGCCCACTGGGACATCTGTTCATTGAGCAACAGAGGGCGCTTTGACGAACCAAATTGTGTACAAAAAAGCTTCTCCGTTGCATATCCCTCTTGTGCGTGGTAAAACTGTGCCGCATCGGAAGAACTCTTCGGTAAGTCCAAAAATTTGTCCGGAGAACTCCATACTTGGTTAAGCGGAACAGAGTTCGGATCGCTGAACTTAGTCTGCAGCAAAAAGGGCTTGCCATCCGCAATCTCCCCAGCCTGCCGGATCTCCTCACAGGCCGCTCTGGATTCAGACCATGCTTCTCTCGCCTCTCGTAAGGCCTTGTCAAGTTCAGCCGTTTTGGCTTTATTTTCCTTCTCAAGAAGTTCACTGCGGCCAGCCGTATTCTCTAACTCGTGCACCATGGTGGACATCTTCTCTTTGTCTTAGCGCCGTGCAGCTTGTTCGGCTTTCAACTCAGCCGTTGCCTTTTCAGCAGCCGCATTACTAAGCCGGGCCTGCTCCTTGGCCCGGGCCAGCTCCGCCCGAAGGGCCTCCACGACGGCAGCACCATCTGCATTCATGCACATTTTATATAAAGCTGTTTTTAGAGTCAGGCTTAAATTACAAGCACATTGATGTATGGAATGCTCGGAATATATACCTTGCGAGTCGTCAAGACGCATGTTGATAATGCAATGTCATCCTCCCCAATATCCAGCTTTCGCTAAAGTTCGGCCACTTCCGTATTTCGGGTACCCGTAGGAGGGGAGGCAACCTGTATTCCAAGTAAAATCAAGGTTAGTACCTGAGCATATCTTTTTGATCCTTCGATCGCTTATTTTGGAAGGCAATCAGAGTCTCAAGGGCTACTGCATATACAACAGGTGCACTCTATCAATAAAATTCCATTGGCAAAAGTACATCACAAACCTCAAATCCCTTTAGGAGACTAGTGAAGGCCTCGTTCGACCTGCTCTTCGCGGATAAAACCTTTTCGACCACCGTAACCATCAAGGCACGATGCTTCTCTGAAATGGACGCTCGCCGCAGCAAGTTCATCAGCATTTCCGGCGCTCCGGGGTCTTCGGACACCGCCGCCGGAGTACGACATTCCTTTGAAGGAATCCGCTTATGCGCCTCCAGAATTTTCTCCTGCTGTAAACCGGACGGTTCAGGGCCGTCATTCTTGATACCCGAACCCTGAGTAACAGAGGCACCACCTTCAGGTAACGCCTTTTTCGCTTCCTGTGCTGCTTGACGATCGGGAGGAGCCCTTCGGGACGATACCTCGGTATCATGCCCCCTGTTGGGCAAAGAGGCCGGAGATGGCATGCCACTCTCCATCATCTCCGGAAGAAGGTCTCTCGAGGAGGAGGACGATTGGGAGACAACAAGCGTTAACCTGTGTGGATGTGCATATGTCAGGTGGTTACTTCACTAATAGGAAAAGAATGAGGTACGTTTAAAGTACCCCAGCCTCACTTACGGTTTGGCCAGAGGTTCGCCCTCGCCAGAAAGCCTTATGGCAGCATCGCTCGCCCAGCCCAAACTACCCGACGTTGGCATTTTTCCTCTCTTGGAGGGCTTCCCCTCCTGATCTTCGGAAGCAACCCTCTTTTTGCCATGGAGATTTTCCTTCGCACATGTGCCCTTGGGCAAAAGAGTTTCGGTTTCCCGAACACAGCGTCTAATTCGTCCTTTGGACGGGTATCACCTTCGGTCTCCCGGCTCTCGCCCCCTCTGCAGACACCTGGTATGGTGTGGGAATCAACACTCTCATCAGCAGGGCGGTTGCGGTGTCTTTGGGAAGAGGCGCCGGACACCAGATTAACACCGCCTTCTTTATCCAGTCCTGTATAGTGACGGATTGTTCAGTATCTTGTCAAGAGATGCTTGAATGGAAGGTGTTCGGAGTTTGAGTACTTACCGCGGTCCGGATGATTGCAGTCAAGGCCGACATCTTCGGTGGTGTCCGGCCATTGCTCTCGCTCCCCGAAATATAATTTCCACATTCCTTCGTGCGTGGTGCCGAAGAAGTGCTGAAGAGACCGAGGCCCTTCTGGATTAAACTCCCACATACGGAGAGGCCGCCCGACATGGCGGTCCGCGGACTAGCATTATGAGCAGCGTTCACAAGACCGATGCCCTTCTCGGTAAGGCTTCAGATGCGACCTTCTAGGGTCTGCACTTCATTGACGGATCCCCAGTCCAATCCCTTATTGACCATGAAGCAAGCTGGATTGGAGGACCGTGTCGGAACGCAGGCGTAGCCATCCACTTGGAGCCCCGCGGCTCATTGATATAAAACCACCCCTGCTGCCATAGGTCAGAAGACTTGGTGAAAGATCCTTCAAACCAAACCGCGCTGGCAAGCTTGCCTATTATAACGCTGTCGCACTCTACCTGCTCCTCCTCTGTCACCTGTGGCCTCATGTCAAAGGTCTTGATCCACAAACCAAAGTGCGGAGGAGTCCAGAGGAAGGCCTCACACGGGACGATAAATGTCGAGATGAGGAGAATAGAGTCCGGGGCCAGGTCATGAAAGTCTAGCGCATAGTAGAACATGAGCCCCCAGACTAAGGGGTTAAGCGGGAACCCTAACCCATGGAGGAAGTGGGACACAAACACTGCCCTCTCGCCGGATTTGGGGGTAAGAACGACCTGCCCCTGTGCAGGAAGCCAATGAAGGATTTCCGGGGTCAGATACCTCGCTGCGCGGAGCTTCACAATATCCTCCTCTATGACAGAAGAAGCCACCCACCAGCCTTGACGGCTGGATCCCGACATGATTAGGGCTGGTGGCGATGGGAACCCGAGGGTTGGAACTTGGGGTGGTTTTGGGTTGAGGAAGGAGCAAGAACAAAGGAAGAAGACGAGTCTGGGACCCCAAATATTAAGCGTATCCACCTCGATCTCGAAAC
Organism: Aegilops longissima; assembly: GCA_021605205.1. Taxonomy (NCBI): domain Eukaryota; kingdom Viridiplantae; phylum Streptophyta; class Magnoliopsida; order Poales; family Poaceae; genus Aegilops; species Aegilops longissima. Next base: position 401,866,530 of record CM038677.1, read on the forward strand.
TTACCTATCTCTAGAGAGTTGTACCCAGGGGACGGTTGAGTTACCCGCGCCTGCATTAATGAAGATCCCGTGAATAAGGGAACACGATCTCTGTCTCGGCAAAGACGAGCCAGTAAAACCACGTCCCGAGACGTGGGGCGACGTGCCAGCCAACGGTTGGAAATAGTAACCGGGCAGGCGTGATTCGATGTCATAAACAGTTATCAATAAATTAGACTCGTAGAATATTGTATTTTCTGCGATTATATACACATGTCCGGATATACCTACTACATCCAAAGACTATTCCGGAGTTCGGAAGGAGGGAACCCGCCTTGCAATGCCGAAGACAATCTGCGCGCCAGACTCCTCGTCATTGAAGCCAGGTTCAGGGGCTACTGAGGGAGTCCTGGACTAAGGGTTCCTCGGGCGTCCGGCCTGTTATTCATTGGCCGGACTATTGGGCTGTGAAGACATGAAGAACGAAGACCATAGTCGTGTCCGGATTGGACTCTCCTTGGCATGGAAGGCAAGCTAGGCGACCAGATGTGAAGATTCCTTCTTATGTAACTGACTCCATGTAACCCTAGATCTCTTAGGTGTCTATATAAACCGGAGAGCATAGCCCGGATAGGACACATTGATTACCATATACACATAGGCTAGACTTCTAGGGTTTAGCCATTACGATCTCGTGGTAGATCAACTCTTGTAACACTCATATTCATCAAGATCAATCAAGCGAGGAAGTAGGGTATTACCTCCATAGAGAGGGCCGAACACAGGTAAACATCGTGTCCCCGTCTCCTGTTACCATCGATCCCAGACGCACAGTTCGGGACCCCCTACCCGAGATCCGCCGATTTTGACACCAACAGTGGTCGTGCGCCGGTGACCATATATTAGGTTCATAGTAGGTTTTAGTACGGTTTGTGCAAAATATGTAATGAATTTCGTCCAGTTTATAGGAAAAGTTTTCAAAATGTAATGAATTTCATTCGGATAATTTGAAATTTGCCTTGTTTGCATGAATTTCATCCGGTTAGTTCATATAGTTGTCGAAAGGTATGCGGGCAGCATTGGATGGCATCCTCTGGCATCAGTGTCCTTGGACAGATGCCGGTGTAAATTTGTGGGTCAGCGCTGGAGATGCCCTAACTATCATGCTATAATGGCTAACAGTGTTCCATTATTTAGCAGGGAACAGTTATCCCTCGATCAAAATCAGATCCTCCGTGTTTCACAATCCTCCCACATAAGAGTGTAGACGCTTCCTTATATAAAAATGGAGCAAGTGGACGGCATTGTAGCATGTCATATCACTCAAACAAGCCTGCCTAACGCGCGGGAAAGCCCTGCCCTCGTCATTTTCTTCTAGATTTCTATCGATCGATCGCACGAAAATGTTACGCTTTGCAAGTTCAAAAGGAAAAGGCGGCACACCTAAAGCACGCCTGTCACATTCGCATCACGCCCCCGACAGTCCGGCTCACACGTGCTCACCAGAGGGGACACACATTGTCTTGCATTTTCACTGACATGTGGGACTGCAATTGAATAAACCATTGATAGCCGAAATCTAATCGCTCGGCGGGCGTCCGCTGAGAAGAGAGAGACGGGGGAGGGAGGAGAGATTGCCCGCCCTCCGCGCATAGACTCCGAGAAATATGGTGGTAATGTGAGGTGGGCCATGCGGGAGTCCGGACCACTTCCGAGCCCGCTCGACTGCCTGGCCCACGAAACCCCCCTCCAGCGCTCCCCCTCGGGCGCCCGGTTGCCGCGTTCATAGCAAGTAGTACTAGTACAATACTGGGCTATAAGCCCGCTTATGTGGAGGATAGAGAGGCATTGACAAATTCAAGGAGTGGGCTCTGCAAGAGCCCGTCTCTACACGTGCTCCTAGGTATAAAAAACTAATTCTAAAAAAAGCGGTATAAAAAACAATTGTGTCTAGAAAAGAAAGGTAAAGAACATTTGAGAGGAAATAGATAGAGAGAAAGTGAGAAAAAGTTGTGCACATGCCAAGTTCACTAGGCTGCCGTGTTTCACACTCCTCCGTCGTAATAGTGGAGACAATAGCTTTCATAAAATCTAAACAATCAATACCCGTTGCTCGTCCTCGATATCATAAAGAATACTTTCATTCGCCTACATGTGGTACGTCGATCATCCTGGTCCACTTGCCATGCACAAAATTATCCTGGTCCACCCCGGTCGTAGCGCAGGCCCAACCTTTCCCACTATAAGTTGGTCGGACGAAGGAACCATCATGACTTCGTTGAATTCCGCTTCTTCAAGAAAAATTATTGTGCCCGCAATACTGCTACCACACGCGTAGACTGGACGACACTGTAGCACGTCATATTACTGAAACCCACTAGGCCAAACTAGCCCGCCTAGGATTTGTACTCCCTTCCTTTCAAAGTTAGTACAAAGTTGAGTCATGTATTTTGGAACGAAGGGAGTACGTCTCTGTACTGCTATGATTTTGTGTTCTCAAAAAATATCCTTCGTCAGTCTAACGATTAAGAGTAGAAAGAGGGTATTTCTCTCTCTCTCTATATCTCTCTCCATCCCACAACCCCTCTAGCACACGTACACACTCTCTGTAGCCACTCCGAAAGTACGACGTCACTACACATTCACGCATGTTACAAGTACGTGCCAATTTTGTTAGCTATTAATGTGAGGCCTCCTTTGGTTTAGAGGAATCTTGTAGGAATTTCATAGGATAGGATTTCTATAGGGAAATTTTTTTGTAGAGACCTTTGGTTTATAGGAATGGAATCATATTCCTATGGAGGAATTCTTCCTATCCTCCACATTTCATAGGAAAATAAAAATTAGCCTAGACTCAATGGAAAAAAATTCCTATGATGTGAATCAAAGGGAATCTCCTTTCCTATTCCTACTCATAGGATTTAAGATACATGTCATCTCATTTCCTATGACTTTCCTATTGCTACGATTTTCCTACCCTATGAACCAAATGAGGCCTGAATGTATCCGTGAACCAACTCTTTGAGTTTGATGTGAATTAATGTGTAATTGTGGACTATTGTCTGATCGATCACTAAGCCTAAAATTTTAGGAGCTTGGGCTATTGGCTGATTGACGATGGATCAGACCTATAAGCGCACCACGAGCTCATCAGCCCCAACGTTTCTCTTCGGTGAGTGTTTTGCGAGCACTATAGCTCGCATAGTAGCTAGCCTACTAACACCAAGAATCATCAAACAAGCCATGCTGATATGATAAACAATTCAAACTTACATCTAAGCATGCCATATATTACATCAAAAGCTAGTGAGATACATTTGTTTCCATAACTCGGAGAGGTTTCGCATGATTCACTATCAAACAAAAGTAGCCAGCACCATCCACACAAGACAGTGCACTAGACCTAAGATGGTTTGATGACACACATCATTCTGGTAATTAAACACAATGCAAACTACCTTGAAGGATTAGTGCGACCAACTATTTCTTGTCATCGATCTCTCGAGCAATGACCACAGCACGGACATCGGCATGGGAATCAATCTCTGGGGTGATGTCCACAGGATGGACCGCGGCATCGGAATCGATCTCTGGAGCGATGTCCACACGACGGACAGCAGCAACGGAATCGATCTCTGGGGCGATGTCCACAGGAAGGACCGCGACATCGAAAACGATCTCTAGGGCGTTGTCCATAGGACGGACCGCGACATCGGAATCATCAAGGACGTCCACCGACACCTGCACAACCCTAACATATTAGCAAGAACATGCAAATGATCAAAAACCACAACTATGGTAAGCCATTATTTTTTACCTTGTGTAGCTCACCGAGGGATCCCATCCCTCCGGGGGTCATCTCCTCGATGGGGGCCATCGCCTTCTCAGGGAAATACTGCTTCTCAACGGCGACTATCTCCTCAAACTCGGCCTTGAGCCTCTCATAGGTGGCCATTAGAGTTTCTGGGGTAGGCACGGTGAGGCCCTTGCTGTTCTTCCAACTTTCTTTGAGGAGTTCGTCCGCCAACGTCGTCAACTCTTTGGCCAGTGCTTGTTTCTTGGAGTTCTTCGTCTCCATGGGTTGGCCCGCCAACATGGCCAACTCGTTGGTCGGTGCTCGCTTCCTGGATATCTCCGTATCGAGTGGATTGTCCGCCAGCAACTCTTTGACTAGTGTTCCAGGATCCATCAATAAACTGACAAACAAAAAGCAATCAAAAGGAAACCACAATCGCAATGAAAACGAGAAAAGAATAGGCTGTGAGAACCGGTCGGTGCTTCGCAAAAAGAAGATTCTTGGAATAAAAATATAGTAGCATAACTGATTCGCCCACCTTTCCTTCATCAGTATATAAGAATAATCGTAGAAGTGAGTAGCCTGGAGTGAGGTTTTCGTCAAGAAAGGGGAGAAAGGGCTTCAACGAGCGTTCCAGTGAAATGATGGTTGCTTCGTCCAGTCCAACTTCGAGGCCACTTTACCACTGCTGGTAAAGGTGTGGGTTTTGTGATATGACGGGTCATGATGGCCACACCGAGGTGACCTGTGAGTCTCGACTGTAGCACCTCGCTGTCATTTGGTGGATGGCACACGGGCCCGGATTCTTTGATATCCCGCATGTAGATAGAGCGACTAGTTATATATTGTACAGTAGTAGTTTGGACGACAGACGAGGAGCTCCGTCCTGGTTTATTGGTCCCTATGATAATCTGTGCCAAATTTTGACTATAAATTTAACTAAACAAATGTTCATGCATGTCACAAAAATTTACATCATTGAAAACTATGTTCAAATACTAATCAAAGGATATAATTTTTGTTAACATGCACTAACATTTTGTCAGTTAATTCTTTGGTCAAAATTTAGCAAAAATTACAAAGGGGCCCAATAAATATTGCACTCTCACATTTTGTTTTGAGGATACTCCCACATACAAAATATAAATAATAATGCATGTTGGGGCGGCCCACATTTCCGATAATTTTAGCCATGGGCTTGTTCACAAGTTGTATGAGGAGGTGGTTGTTCACTTAATGGAGGGTCTAGTACCAGACTTGAATGATACAAAGTGCGACCTGACACACCGTAACACCACTTGGAATAAGCAGGTAGCTATCTCAAAAAACAATCAACAACTCAAAAAATACGGTGACCTGGCATGTACACAGTTTTAAACGATTGTTTTGATGCATGAAAAAAGAAACTACCCCACTATACGTATATATATAGGCCGGAGCCTCCGTGCTTTCTTGCTAGGATTGCTCTATTCACACACTCTCATCCTCTCTAGATCTAAACAAGATAGCGGTGGTAACACTGTCTTTCTATCCTCACCGCTGGTTACAGATCCGGACGTGTCCCCCTCCGTCGGTGAAGGGGAGGAGGGGCAGCGTTTAGGCCATCGTTGACAGCGAGGGAGGAGACTCATTGCCGGCCGCACCATTATCTCTGGCCGAGCGCCTACGCGGGAGGTCCTCCGATTCCTTCGTCGTTGCCCTAGTGTGGGCGGATCCGGCCTCCCGCCGCCCACCTATCCACATCCCGACGACCTTTAGGTATATCTTCCTTTGAAACCGGCCTAGCTCTACTTCCCCAGCCCGCTACATCGTTGCATGTGCATCATTTTCTACCTCTCAGCCCCTCTCGATCAAATGGTCCAACGTCACCTTTTTTTCTATTGTTAGAGGTAAAGCTACATCATGGAGTCAAATCTTGTACTTGGTTTAAACAAGAAATAAAGGGGGGAAATTTAGTATGTACATCAGACTTGGTACAAACAGGAAGGAAAGTGGGTGAAAGTAGTACAGACTGGTCATCCAACTGGTCTCTTGGTCGAGAAGGGAAATATAGGGGAAACATTGTACACAGTGGTATGACCAGGACTAGATTTTCTATCCCCACATAGGAGTAGGTGGCTAGAGTGAAAAAAATGGGACCAACCCAAATATGTTTCTTGGATGTTTGTTTCTCGGGGCAACAACCTCTGAATCACCACTTTATGCCCGGTTTAGGTACATGGTCTTTGGACTTGGTGCACCTTGTCCCATGCCCTTATAGCAAATATTTAGCTGTTCTTAATCTAATGCCCCTAGTAAAATGAAGCCATGCCATTGTTATAAGCCATGACAAGTTTAGCCAATTGGTTTTGCCAGTAATTGTTTGAGACTTTGACTGTTTCATCTGTAGCTTTTTCTGCAAACAGGGATATCCATTTCACCTCGTTGCTATTGCGAACTTTTCGTGCACTATACAAAACACTTCTTAAAAGAAGTGACTTTTGTGATATTTAACTGGAATGTCAGAATGGAACCGTTGGTTCATTTCGGTGGAACTGCAAAAAAGGGAGATCTGCGTTCGAATCTTCATCATCCATATTGGCACCATAACCTTCCTTTAGGTAAGAATGATATTTAATGCATGTGATCATCTCTATTTTGCGACTGCCATGAGAAAATAATGCTATTGTTTACTACTACACTTGTACTCCCACACTGACAAAACCAATTCTGAAATAGAAGGCCAATCATGTACTTGGTTTCACCAACTAGTGAGGAGAAAGAGAAATAGAGCATGAAGAGGAAGAAGAAAAATAATAAGAAGGAGGAAATGAAGAAGATCACATGATGGTACCGTCCTATGTTATCCTGGCATCTTGCTAGTGGTATTGTATTGTTGTGTTGCTACTAGTCTTAGTTTACTTGTGTAGCGACCTGACCCAAAATCGGTCAAATCTCTGTGTCTGTACCATCCCAAGATCATGTTGGTACTCACAGTACATCGATGAAATAATCAAAGTTCAATCACACCTGAATTTATTACACGATTCTCATATAGAGTCTTTATTACAATAGAATAAATTCGGCCAGAGGCCAACTCATGAGACTTAAACTACTAAAGCTGCGGAAGCGTGAGAGCGAAATAGCGAGTCCATCCGACTCCAAAGGGCAATCGCCAAGCGGGCGTAGCCTCACTCTGATCGAATATATCTACGCAACATAAGGCGTTGCAGCCGTGTAGGTCAGCTTTTTGAATAAGCTGGCAAGTCATGAATAACAATAATAAAATTACTAATACTATATGCATTTTGGCTGTGGGGCTCTAAGTTTCATCATTTTGCGAAAAGCCAATTTTTCCCTACTACGATGGACTTGCTTGCAAAATACTACAAAATTGTTGGTAGTTATTGAGATGGTTCCGCCAACCAATATCTCATTCCCAAATTATTAAGTCATAACCCCTCAATTAATTTATTAATTACAATGTTGAGATTTCGAATACTTCCAAGTTCGAGGCTCAAATTGTCCGTAACAGGGACACGGCTAATCGATTAGATCTTTAACTCTGCAGAGGTTTGCGCACTTTACCCGCAAGAATCATTCCCTCCTTTTAAGTCTTCGCACTTCAGGTGTTTGAAGGCGGGATAGATAAACAGGGTCTTAGAAGAGTTCTTCGGCCCTTTGCCGGTACCCATCAATCCTACCGTTCTTCTACATCTCGTAGTACCGTCCAGCCAGCGTCACTACTAGGGTTGACACAGCGAGCCCATAATGGCTTGCGGCTGCACAGTAAGCTTCCGGTCAATGGGGCATCCATCCGTCTCTTCGTGGCTGGGTGAAGCTTTCCAAGATGTCATGGCACTTCTCCATGCATCGGCCAACCACTGGGTTCTCCAGGTGCCGTCAACCGTCCTCCACCCGAGAGTGAATTTGAAGTCCATCTTGATCTTGAAGTTCATGGGGTTGTCATCATCTTGACTCTCACATCTTGCTTATGAATTCACTCAACCAATCCCGTCTACGAGCATAGCAAAATTAAACTACTACGTCCCGGGTCATGGTAACAAGGGGAATTGGTTCATCCTACCACATGATACTACTCAAGATTTATAACTTCAAAATTTCAACTACTGCATGCATGGTGGGGAGGTATAACTCTAATGCAATAAAATCATAGGTATTGAAAGTATGATCAATGACTTGCCTTGCTGACGATCTTCGTAAGCTAGGGAATCGTAGTAGCAACCTTCGCACTCCGGAAACTCTACCGAGACAAACAATAATCACAATAAGCATATAGCATAAGATCACTTAGCACAATAGCATAGTAATATAACACACCAAAACAAACGAATCAAAAACCCAAAGAAAACTCAAGAAATCCAACTCAAATTTTTCCTACTTCAAACAACAACTAGAAATAGTTTTACATAACAAAAATTTTCTTAACATAACCTAAGCATGTGTTTATGTTAACTAAACAGAAAAGAATGCATTAAGCAACTAGGAGCAAAAAGAATCAATTTAAAAGCTATTATAAAACTCCTATTAGGCCTAATTCAATTTCTATTAAAAAAATAAAATAAAAGTTTTATTTATTATAAATAAAAGTTCATGCTATAAAGTGGCAGAAACTAACCTAGAATAATCAATCACATGTGAAAAATCAATTTGTTTGCTAATTAAAATAATAGGAAAACAGTAGCTAGTTAATTAATTAAGAACAACAAGATTCTGTTTAAAACTATTTTTATTAATCCTAAAATGCCCAAATTAATTCCTACGGTTAGGTAATGTCAAAACAAAGTTGGGACAAAAAGAATCATTGAAAAATAATTTTCCTAACTCATTTTATGGCAGATTTACTATTCTGACTAAATCTAAAATAAAGCAATTTTAAATAATTTTAACATAGCTAATTATATTTTCTACAGAAACTATAAGAAATTTGCAAACCAACAAAAAAAGAATCACTTAAAAATATTAAGTAGATTAAAAGTTATGAATTTTTCAAATCTCAAACTATTCTGTTAAAACAGAAAAACGAAAATAAAGAAAAATGGCCTAATGGGCCTAACTAACGCACTGCGCGTAATATAACTAAAACGGGCCCTAGGGTTAAACAAATCGGGCCGATCTAATAAAAAAACCTAACTAAACTAACCGGAACGAACCGGGGTAAAAAGTCGGTTTTATTTAAAAGAGGATACCCCTTCGGGGGATCTAATCCTAGCCGTCCAAGCGAGATCGGACGGAGGGGGTGAAGTCCAGTGGATCACCGGAGTTCGACGGCGACGGCGGCTCGGGTGGCGAAAAGTCGTCAGCGTCTCGGTGGTCGGGAGGTCGGCGGGTGCTCAGCCAGGTGCGGACGGGCTCGAGGTCCGTCTGGTGGAGTCCGGCGAGATCGGGAGGGCTAGGCGCGGCGGCGAGGCAAATGGCGGCGGTGGCGTGCTCGGCTCCAGCAGCGTGAGGAGGAGGAGAGGTCGGTGAGGCGAGGGGGAATGGGGTGCGGGAGGGTATATATAGGCGGGCGACTTCTTCGAGGGGCGAATCGGGAGATCGAATCCGGATCCCGGGATCCGGCGAGTGGCGTGGGCGAGGTGGCGTGGGCGAGGAAGAGGAGGTGGTGGCCCACCCGTCGGTAGTCTGAAGTGCGGTCTCGGTCGGTCGACCGACCGAGCCGGTCGGCCGAGGGCCTCGGTCGGTTGGCGCAGCTGGGCTGGCTCGGCATTGGTGGGCGGGTGGGCCGCTGGGCGCTGAGTGCCTCGGGCTTATTTGGCCGATGCTTTGGTGGCGCTGAGGTTTTCCTTTTTCCAAATTTTATTTTTTGAAAATAAAACAGAGTTATAAAATATAAAATATAAATATTTTATATAGGACATATATATATCAAAATGATCGGGGAATATTCCTATCATTTGAACATTTTCGAGGCAAAATCCAAAGTTTATAAAAATCATTTTTCCAATATTCAAATAAAACTCAATTTTGAATTTCAAACTTTTGGCAATGTTTTCCTCTGATATTTTTGGAGTGTCATGTTTACTCCTCTCATACTTTTGCTCAAGTATTTATCGGGCATAGTTTTTGAAATGATTTCCACTTGCCAAAATTTGAATTCAAATTCCAAAACTCAAAATCTTCTGAAACTCCAAATGGCACTCAAATTCATACAGAATGCATAGATGCTTAGCTATAATTGTAAAACATTCCAAATAGGAAATTTGGGATGTTACAAACCTACCACCTTAAGATGAATCTAGCCCTCGAGATTGGGTTAACTAACAAATAGGTGCGGGTGGTCTCGAAGAAGGTCTTCTTGGCGCCCCAGTGGCTTCCTCTTGGAGTGGTGACTCCACAAAGCACCTTACAAAACTTGATGACCTTCTGCGGGTGACTCTACTCGCAGTCTCGAGAATTCAGACGGGTTTCTCCTTATAAGTCAGATCACCATGTCAAGCTGTATGGCCTCCAGGGCCTTGTGTCTCTCAACGGAATATCGGCCATGTCGGCATGACACTTCTTGGTGAGAAACATGGAAGACATCATGAACTCGGACAATCCTTCCGGCAATTCCAACTTGTAAGCAACTTCTCCACGACGTTCGAGGATTTTGTTAAGGGCCAATGAATCGGGTGCTAACTTTCCTTTGACACCAAACCTCTTGATTCCATGAAGTGGAGACACACGAAGATATGCTCGGTCTCCGCTTCGTAAGTTACTTCCTTGCGTTCTTGTCGGCATAACTCTTACATCTCATTGTGCTATCTTGAGTCTATCCTGAATCAGCTCGACTTTCTCTTGGAATCTCGATAAGATCGGAGCCTAAAAGCGATCGATCTCAACACCATCCACGAGAATGGTGTTCGCACCTCCTTCCGTATAGAGCTTGAAGGGGCCATCTTGATGGATTGATAACTGTTGTTGTATGAGAACTCTGCGTACGGCAAATTATCATCCCAGCTAGACCCATAGTCTAGCACACAAGCTCTCAACATGTCCTCCGAATCTGGTTGACTCTCTCGGTCATCCATCATCTGCGAATGAAAAGCTGTCTTGAATTCCATCCTCGTACCCAAAGTTTCATGCAAGCTGATTCCAAAACTTTGAGGTAAAGCTGTGTTCCTCTATCGACACGATACTCCTCGGAACTCCATGCGAGACATCGATCCTGGTCATGTATATCTTGGCCAACTTAGCACTGGTATATGTAGTCTTCACGGGAATGAAGTGAGCTACCTTGGTCAAACGATCAACCACTACCCAGATAGAATCATAACCTGAGCAGGTTCTGGGTAATCTGTGATAAAGTCCATTCCAAGTTTTTCCCATTTCCAATCGGGAATCGGCAAAGGTTGAAGTAACCCTGCTGGCCGATGTTCTGCCTTTACTCGTATCGCATTTGCTATGTACTCGGCAATATCCTTCTTCATACTGTCCACGAAACTTTCCTTCAAATCCAGATACATCTTGGTGTTACGGGGTGAATCGAGTACGGTGAATCATGAGCCTCTGAAGAATTAGCTTCTGAGTTCGGGATCATTGGGCACATAAATCGATCCTCGAACCATATAGCTCCGTGTTCATCCTTACGAACCCTTTAGCTTTTCCTTCATTCATCTTTTGCTTTATCTCATCAATTTCCTTGTCCGACTTACGGGCTTCACGAATCCTTTCGGCCAAAGTGGACTGTACTTCGAGTTGCCACATATCCTCTCGGAACTATCTCGATCGGAGATCTCGAGGTCATCGACTAACTCTGGGGTAATCCTCCTGCTTGTCGAGTATTCACATAACTCTTACGGCTCAAAGCATCTGCTACAACATTAGCCTTACAGGTGGTAATGCAATCTCATGTCATAGTCCTTGATTAATTCTAGCCATCTCCTCTCGCTGAGGTTCAACTCTTTCTGCGTGAAAATATACTTCAAGCTCTTGTGATCTGTGTAAACATCATAGCGGTTTCCGATGAGGAAATGTCTCCAGTCTTGAGGGCATGCACTCGGCTGCTAACTCCAAATCATGTGTGGCATAATTCATCTCATGAGGTCGTAGCTATGGAGGCATAAGCTACAACTTTTCCTTCTGCATTAGTACTCCTCCGAGTCCTTGGCGAGAAGCGTCTAATAAACCTGGTATTCCTTGTGTATGTCCGGCAAAATCAGCTTTGGGCTGTGACCAAGCGTTTCTTCAATTCCTGAAAACTGGCTTCACAATCCTCGGTCCAAACATACTTGGCTTCCTTCTTCAACAGCTCGGTCATGGGCTTGGCAATCTTCGAAGTTCTCAATAAACCTCCGATATATCCTGCAAGTCCGAGAAAACTGCGGATCTCCTTGGTGAGGTGGGCGGCGCCAATCGGTGGTGACTCAACCTTGGCGGGGTCAACTGCTATTCCTTCTCCTGAAATAATATGTCGAGGAATCCAACTTCCTTCAGCCAAAATTCACATTTGCTGAACTTGGCATACTGGCGATGTTCTCGAAGTTTCTCGAACTAGGCATAAATGTTCCTTATGCTCTTCCTCGCTCTTGAGAAAATCAGTATATCATCGATGAACACCACGACAAACTTGTCCGGATATTCCATAAATACCTTGTTCATCAAATTCATGAAGTATGCAGGAGCATTAGTCAATCAAATGACATCACGGTATACTCATATAAACCATACACAGTAGTGAATGCTGTTTTGGGTATATCCTTTTCACGGATCTTCAAGCGATGATACCACGATCGAAGATCGATCTTGGAGAATACCTTGGCTCCAACTAGCTGATCAAACAGATCATTAATCATCGGCGGAGGGTACTTGTTCTTGATGGTCACTTCATTCAGCGACGATAATCCACAACCATTCTCAAGGTTCCATCCTTCTTCTCTACCAAAAAACTGGAGCTCCCCAAGGTGATGAGCTTGGCGAATATATCCTTTCTCCAATAACTCATTAATTTGGTTCTTGATCTCTTTCAAATCGTTCGGAGGCATCCGATAAGGTCTCTTGGATATTGGGGCTGTGCGGGCAATAACTCAATCAGAAATTCAATGTCCTGTCCGGTGGCATTCTGGTAATTCCTCAGGAAACACATCGGAAAATCTTGCATTCTGGCACTTCCTCTGAACAACTCCGTGAGAATGCACTGATTCTTCATCGGCTATGCACGGCTACATACTTGATCCTCTTACGCTCCGGGGTGGTGAGCAGAATAGACTTCTTGAGCACGATCTATGTTTCCTTCAAACTTCGTCAACCAATCCATGCCTAGGATTACATCCAAGGTCTGGGTTTCCAACACTATGAGGTCTGCGGGAAATTTATGGTTCCCGATGTTGAGGTTGCATGACAGCCTAAGCCGCCATCATTTCTCCTCTGCGGGCCCGGCGAAGGGGCTTCTAAGGGTTTTAGTGGGCAACCCGTACTTTTCCACAACTACCCTTGATATGAATGAATCGTTGCACGAATCAAAGAGTACCAATCTGAGCGTGAATTCAATAAAACTTACCAACCACGATTATCGGCTGATCATAGGCGTCCTCCACGTCAATGTGGTTCACCGAGCACGAAGGAAAGGGTTGGGCTTCTTCGCTGAGCTTCCATTGCCGTTTCCATTCCTCTGCTTGGCCTCCGGGCAGTCGGTGGCATAGTGCCTGTTTTACGGCACTTGAAGCGGTGATGTGGCTCGAGATCCTTTGAGCCGGGGCGAACGATCTGGTTGCCATTACCGTTTCCATTGCCATGGCCATTGCGACTTGTTGTCTGGTTGCGGTTGTTCCCATTTCCTCCATGGTTATGTCCTCCATGGTTGTGATGGGTATGCCCTCCTGAGTATGGGGCATAACGGGGCTTCTGCTGAGCTCCTGAGTTGTGCTTCCCCTGGCTGTACTTCCGCTTGCGGCTATCAATCTGTTGCTGCTTGCCTTCAAGTATGGTGGCCTTGTCTACCAGCTCCTGGTAGTTGGTGAAGGTAGCCACCATAAGCTGCATGCCCAGTTCATCATTGAGTCCCTCGAGAAACTTCTCCTGTTTTGCGGCATCTGTGGCCACATCATCCGGGGCATAGCGAGCTAACTTGCTGAACTCATCCACGTACTGCACCACAGTACGGTTTCCCTGGCGTAAGTTGCGGAACTCACGCTTCTTCAGACTCATGGCTCCGGCTGAAACATGGCGGTGCGGAAGGCTGTTGGAACTGATCCACGTGATGGTGCCGATGGGATAAGTGGCGGTGTAGTTCTCCCACCAAGAAGCTGCAGGTCCATCAAGTTGATGTGCAGCAAAGCGCACCTTCTGCGCATCGGTGCATCCAACGGTGATTAGCTCTCTTCCGACCTTGCGGAGCCAATCATCGCCACAATCGGCTCGGTGCTGCTAGAGAACGCTGGCGGATTCAGCCTCGAGAATCGAGTCAAGTTGTCAGCGGGGTGGTGGCGGTGGATTGTTGTTGTTGTTACGATTACGGATGAGTATACGCATGAGGGCATTCTGCTGCTGGAGTAGCTGGGTGAGCTCGGCGGAAAGCCGTGTCACGTCTCGGAGGCATCTGGTGTTTTGGAGTGGATGAGAAAATTAGAATAGAACAATGGTCTAATGAGAAATAACACTACCCATATGAATGCACAATCATAAACGCACCAATCATTTATTCATTCCACTCAAACATGGTTCAATCTCGATTACAAAATGATCACGACTAATCGAAAATATCGGCCTAACTGATCGACGAAAAAGTAAAATAACATGGTGGTCGACTAAAAGTCTTCATCAATAATCCTTGCGTCCTCAGTGCGATGTCCTCGGTGTGGCGTCCTCGTGGTGGCGCCTCCTCTTGCGGCTTCCTCGGTGGAACTCCTTCATAATCTGATCATTGCTCACGAGGGTCCGTCATCTCCACTCGGAAAAAGGTCCTCTCCCAAGTCCATCTTTTCCTCTATTGCGGCAAGCTTTATCTTGGTCGTCGACTCTCTCCATGAAGTCGCGATTTCTTCCTCATAGTTAAGGAAGTCTGCGTGTGCCTTCTCCTCCGAGTTCAGTTCACGGAACAACAGCCTCTGTGTACCTTGAGTTCTGGCGATGCGGATCTCCCGTTTCTGAGGAGACACTCCAAGTCCTGGACATAAGAGAGAATGGAGTCGTCCTCACAGTGCGGATGATATCTCCATTCCTTGCTCTGCGAGAAACCATGGCGAGTCGATGGATCGAGCTCGGCCTGTACTCTTCTCGGAGATGTCCAAGTGCGATAGATCGCCATGTCCCTTCCGAGGATCCGGTTGAAGTCGGTAAACTCAAAGTCTATAGGCTCTGTATGTCCTCGAAGGTTCTCCTGGAATATGCACTTCAATCTGTGGCGGGTATCCGTCGGAAGTGCATAGGTTGGCTTCCGGTGATCGAGGGCGAGCAATCTTCAGCTTCTTCACCATTTGGACCAGCTTCTGCCGAAGGGCATCGTCTCATCGGGTGGCAAAACTCCGTAGCAAAACGGGGTGAACTCGTGACCATCTAGAATGTTGAAAATCGGAGAGAAGTTAGAAATGAGCAGGGAGAATTACGGAATGATAAGGATAAAAAAATAGTCTCTTCCTATGGCTTTCCGATCCTAGGGGTTCGTCCTACGGTCGGCGTGTGCTCGATACCATCTCTGTGGCGACTGACCCAAAATCGGTCAAATCTACGTATGCATACCATCCCAAGATCATCTTTGGTACTCACGGTACATCGATGAAATAATCAAAGTTCAATCACACCTGAATTTATTACACGATTCTCATATAGAGTCTTTATTACAATAGAATAAATTCGGCCAAAGGCCAACTCATGAGACTTAAACTACTAAAGCTGCGGAAGCATAGACGAAATAGCGAGTCCATCCGACTCCAAAGGGCAATCGCCAAGCGCGGAGCGTAGCCTCACTCCTGATCGGAATATATCTCTGCAACATAAGACGTTGCAGCCGTGTAGGTCAGCTTTTTGAATAAGCTGGCAAGTCATGAATAACAATAATAAAATTACTAATACTATATGCATTTTGGCTGTGGGGCTCTAAGTTTCATCATTTTGCGAAAATCCAATTTTTCCCTACTACAGTGGACTTGCTTGCAAAATACTACAAAATTGTTGGTAGTTATTGAGATGGTTCCGCCAACCAATATCTCATTCCCAAATTATTAAGTCATAACCCCTCAATTAATTTATTAATTACAATGTTGAGATTTCCGAATACTTCCAAGTTCCAGAGGCTCAAATTGTCCGTAACCGGGGACACGGCTAATCGATTAGATCTTTAACTCTGCAGAGGTTTGCGCACTTTACCCGCAAGAATCATTCCCTCCTTTTAAGTCTTCGCACTTCATGGTGTTTGAAGGCGGGATGATAAACAGGGTCTTCGAAGAGTTCTTGGCCCTTGCGGTACCCATCAATCCTACCGTTCTTCTACATCTCGTAGTACCGTCCAGCCAGCGTCACTACTAGGGTTGACACAGCCAGAGCCCATAATGGCTTGCGGCTGCATGTAAGCTTCGGTCAATGGGGCATCCATCCGTCTCTTCATGGCTGGGTGAAGCTTTCCGCAAGATGTCATGGCACTTCTCCATGCATCCCGGCCAACCTTTGGGTTCTCAGGTGCCCGTCAACCGTCCTCCACCCGATGAGTGAATTTGAAGTCCATCTTGATCTTGAAGTTCATGGGGTTGTCATCATCTTGACTCTCACATCTTGCTTATGAATTCACTCAACCAATCCGTCTCGAGCATAGCAAAATTAAACTACTCGTCCGGGTCATGGTAACAAGGGAATTGGTTCATCCTACCACATGATACTACTCAAGATTTATAACTTCAAAATTTCAACTCTGCATGCATGGTGGGGAGGTATAACTCTAATGCAATAAAATCATAGGTATTGAAAGTATGATCAATGACTTGCCTTCTTGACGATCTTCGTAAGCTAGGGAATCGTAGTAGCAAGCCGCACTCGGAAACTCTACGAGACAAACAATAATCACAATAAGCATATAGCATAAGATCACTTAGCACAATAGCATAGTAATATAACACACCAAAACAAAGCGAATCAAAACCCAAAGAAAACTCAAGAAATCCAACTCAAATTTTTCCTACTTCAAACAACAACTAGAAATAGTTTTACATAACAAAATTTTCTTAACATAACCTAAGCATGTGTTTATGTTAACTAAACAGAAAAGAATGCATTAAGCAACTAGGAGCAAAAAGAATCAATTTAAAAGCTATTATAAAACTCCTATTAGGCCTAATTCAATTTCTATTAAGAAAAATAAAATAAAAGTTTTATTTATTATAAATAAAAGTTCATGCTATAAAGTGGCAGAAACTAACCTAGAATAATCAATCACATGTGAAAAATCAATTTGTTTGCTAATTAAAATAATAGGAAAACAGTAGCTAGTTAATTAATTAAGAACAACAAGATTCTGTTTAAAACTATTTTTTATTAATCCTAAAATGCCCAAATTAATTCCTACGGTTAGGTAATGTCAAAACAAAGTTGGGACAAAAGAATCATTGAAAATAATTTTCCTAACTCATTTTATGGCAGATTTACTATTCTGACTAAATCTAAAATAAAGCAATTTTAAATAATATTAACATAGCTAATTATATTTTCTACAGAAACTATAAGAAATTTTCAAACCAACAAAAAAAGAATCACTTAAAAATATTTAGTAGATTAAAAGTTATGAATTTTTCAAATCTGAAACTATTCTGTTAAAACAGAAAAACGAAAATAAAGAAAAATGGCCTAATGGGCCTAACTAACGCACTGCGCGTAATATAACTAAAACGGGCCCTAGGGTTAAACGAATCGGGCCGGTCTAATAAAAAAAAACCTAACTAAACTAACCGGAACGAACCGGGGTAAAAAGCCGGTTTTATTTTAAAGAGGATACCCCTTCGGGGGATCTAATCCTAGCCGTCTAAGCGAGATCGGACGGAGGGGGTGAAGTCCGGTGGCTCACCGGAGTTCGACGGCGGCAGCGGCTCGGGTGGCGAGTGCGTCGGCGTCTCCGGTGGTCGGGGAGGTCGGCGGGGTGCTCCGGCGGGTGCGGATGGGCTCGGGGGTCCGTCTGGTGGAGTCCGGCGAGATCGGGGAGGGCTAGGGCGACGGCGGCGAGGCAAATGGCGGCGGTGACGTGCTCGGGCTCCGTGGCGTGAGGAGGAGGAGAGGTCCGCGAGGGGGGAATGGGGTGCGGGAGGGGTATATATAGGGCGAGGCGACTTCTTGGGGCGAATCGGGAGATCGAATCCGGATCCCGGGATCCGGTGTGGCGAGTGGCGTGGGCGAGGAAGAGGAGGTGGTGGCCCACCCGTCGGTGAGTCTTGAAGTCTTGGTCTCGGTCGGTCGACCGACCGGAGCCGATTCGGCCGAGGGCCTCGATCGGTTGGCTTGGCTGGGCTGGCTCGACATTGGTGGGCAATTTGGGCCGCTGGCTGGGTGCCTCGGTAGCTTAGCTGGGCGATGCTTTGGTGGCGCTGAGGTTTTCCTTTTTCCAAATTTTATTTTTTGAAAATAAAACAGAGTTATAAAATATAAAATATAAATATTTTATATAGGACATATATATATCAAAATGATCGGGGAATATTCCTATCATTTGAACATTTTTCACAGGCAAAATCCAAAGTTTATAAAAATCATTTTTCCAATATTCAAATAAAACTCAATTTTGAATTTCAAACTTTTGGCAATGTTTTCCTCTGATATTTTGGAGTGTCATGTTTACTCCTCTCATACTTTTGCTCAAGTATTTATCAGGCATAGTTTTTGAAATGATTTCCACTTGCCAAAATTTGAATTCAAATTCCAAAACTCAAAATCTTCTGAAACTCCAAATGGCACTCAAATTCATACAGAATGCATAGATGCTTAGCTATAATTGTAAAACATTCCAAATAGGAAATTTGGGATGTTACAACTTGGAAGACTAGCAAGATGCCCGTGCGTTGCACGTAACATCTAGATGCATTTGTATGAGTACTTTATCTTGTGAGAGATAAGTATGAACGAGGGAAGGCCTTATTTGCAAATGTGGAGAGGGCTGTGGGTACCTTTTTGCAAAATTGCCATAGTTTCCTTCCTATCCGTTAGATATAAATCGGACGGCCTATATTGCAGGATGGCAGGCACACCATCATCACCAACTCTGTTTTTTATAAGAGTAGAGTAGAGATAGATAGAGAAATGCAGCAGAGTAGTACTTGGGTTGATGACACATCATACAAATTAACTGGATTCTGGATGCATGTGTGACCCAGCTCTACACGATCAACAGTGCCAAGGTGATCTTGCTGAAGCCGAGGCCTCAGTCGAGGCCATTCAAGGGCTCTGGCAACGTCTACCTTACATGTGAGACGATCCTCCAAGGAGCCCTTCCACTTCTGTTGTGTCTCCTACAAGGTCACTTAATTAATTAGGAGTACTTAAGTAGCACTAATTTATTGCTGCCTAATTTTCCCGTCGAAGTTAAACAAATCTTTAGTAGCACCCAATGCTGAATCATGTCGTGTCTATGTGTGTCTGTGGAGGTGAATCATGTGGTGGAGCAGGGAAGGAATCTTGGTAGTGTCATGACATAATAGTGCTATTGTTTTGCATGTCAATTTATTGCCATTGGTTCAATGAGGCAATGTTTTGCGTATTGTCCATCATGAATTTGATGCTACTGTTAAAGTATATGCTAATGTATTTATATCCTTTCTCACTAAGCTAACGAAGGTTTTACCTTGTTCCTACTTGTGCAAACAGGGATCATGTTGTGCCAATCGTACATTTTAGTGGAACTACACAAGACAATACAATGAACTGTATCCCAGCCAGTGCTTTAACTTTGCTGGAAGTTCTTCATAATCTTTCGATATAATCTCACCACTAGTAAACAAGAGTGATTTCAACCATACATTTGAAGTGGACAAAAATATATACTATTGAGTGATTCCAATGAGTGCTTTATCATCTCTTCTGGGACTACATGAATAAGATTTTTTGCTCAGGTTGGTACCAGCCTAAGGCATTCATCCATATTAGTTTGATGTCATCTCTATTTGTATCGTGCTACTGTGTTGCTACTGTCATGAGAAACTCCTTTTATCTTTGCACGTTAAAGTTTTGCAACCTATGATACATGGCAATGCTTTGATTGTTGAGCTAATTGGCACTGGTTTAAATAAACTAATACCTCTCTTTAAGCAAGACTACTATGTTGCCAACTTTACCCATTAAGATAATGAGGGTGATTATATTTGTTAGTGAATGTTTCATCAACTAGTCCCACTATTACAGTAATATCATTCTCTCAATATATGTGCCAACAGGGATGCTCGATTTTGGTGGAACTGCACAAAAACTTTGGGTGCTTCATTTCCTCGGCTGCTTCCTTCCTTTCCTGTCAGTCTCTTATCTCGGCTTGCTTCCTTCCTGTCAGTCGCTTCGCTTATCTCGGCTTCCAGTCAAAAGGAAATAGTAATTGATATGCTACCTCACACAGGTTGGTACCGTTATTTATCCTGATTATTGTGCTTGTCATATGTATTGGTAATTTGGTAGTGTGAACTGTTTGCCGATTTCATGAAGGAGTAACTTGGAGCCTGAACTCGCTGGCAAATCATTAAATTGGGCGATTTCAGTAGAACTGCACAAAAATATCAGATGGACAGATACTTATGTTGTTGCTATGTACTCCAAAGTTCACTCAGACAAGCATCGATGTTAACAAGAAGAATTGCCTATATTCATTCGAGTATCAACCGGCGCCAACCAGTTGTCAAACTTCAAGTATTAGGAGAGTGAACGCCAAAAATATTGGTTGACGCATAGCCCAGAAAAACATAGTCCGGTCTTTGGCCCCAACTTGTGCCTTTTGGTTATCGGCAAATACGGTAGCAAACTATATGGCATGGAGTAAAGATTCCAGACAAGTTGGTTGACGCGTATATTCATCTGGCACTTAAACAGTCTGCACGCCAGGGATGCTCCATTTCAGTTGAACTGCACAAAAAATTTGGGTGGTTCATTTTATCAACAACCTCCTTTCTTGTCTGCAATGTAGTTGGCGAGCTACAGGACCAAGATGAGCCAGTAAACTAGTTGGATGAAAGTAGTGGCCAAGTTGCTCAAACCTCCCTCGGCATCGAGGCCACTATCTCGAGGATAAACCTACAAGCAAATTTCAGATTGTCTGTGCTGCCACTTATGTACTCGAATGTTTACTCCTACAAGCATTAATTTTAGCAAGAAGTACCTCCGAGTGAACAACATTTACCAGTATGTACCCTAGGTAATTAAATTTTGTCCATGGATGATATTGGTTGTGATCTCAATCATTTGGATGCATAAACATACTGAACATGTGTATATCTGAATCTTTTAGTGAATCATCTGTGAATATTGTCTTGTGATCTATCAATCATTTGGATGCATAGACATGCTGAACTTGTGTATATATGAATGTTTTGAGTTGTTGATTGTGAATGTTGGCTATGAATATGAACGTGTCCTGTGAACCTGAGTTTGATACGAATGTTTACCTTTTCTGTTGTACTTGTGTGTGAACCTGTTAGTATGTCTACTATGGGATTTTTTACGTGTGGGTGTCAACGGCACACCTTCTTCCCGAGAAGCATTGCACCTGCTTGTTAGGGAAGCAACGACGCATTAGCTCTTTTTAATCTTTTTGCTCTGTCTTCCCCCTCCCCCGCTCAACCCCTGCCGTAATGTTTTTGGCCTCAAAACAAACATAGTACTGTGTTGTTTTTGGGGCTTGATGAAAAACCGAGTGCTGCTTTCTGTAGGTTGGCCCGCCCAGCAAATGGGCTGCTGGTCCACCATGGACCGGGAAGCTAAAAAAACAAGTTGTATGGTGCAGAGGCAAGTAAAAAAATGCCATCAAGAGCCATCCACTGAAAAAATTGCGTCTGATGTGCTTATTATGTCGCGCCGCCGGCCCCCCTCTTTAATCCATTTCGCTCCATGCCCCAACCGGCAGCACATGATAGAAGTTTATTTCCCCCTCGCACCTGCCTAAGGATTAATGAAGCGCGGCATCAAATCCAACACCGGTGATGGTTGCTTATCCAAGTGATTTTCAGATAAGAAACTGCATGTTTCAGAGGCAGAGCATTTAAAACAACAGGCACTTTTCAAACATGGATAACAGAATGTTGGAAATTTTATTCATTGTAAAAAATGGAACTAACAACAAGTTAACATCATGATGATCAACATTCAAGTATAGCACATCTTCATATAATGCAAAGTCAAAAAGATATGCTATTTTCAAAATGGCAAGACAATGTTGAGTGCGTGAAAAACTGGGTAAACTAGGGATGAAATTTTGGCAAGTGTTAGATATTTTTCAACTGCACTGGATGGAATCGAACCTGGGCAGTACAGCTTTTGGGTGAGAGGGTTGCAGCCACTGTCCTAGTGCGGTATGTTCGAAAGAATGAAGGCGCCTTCCCCGACTCCGGTTCTTTCCCGTCCGTGTGCGCTTGTCGTGGCATCGCCATATGCCGTTTTCAACATGCTCAACAAACGAGAGGAATCCGGAGAGGAATGTACGCCGAGAGACTGACAGTGAGGACCCACCAGGTCCAAGCCGTACGCAAGCAAGTGCCCCATTGGAAAAAAGCTTCCTCCTAATTGTATACTAATGTTGGGGCCCACGGGTTTGTCAACCTTAGTCAATAAACGAAATTAATTTCCAACGATGACTGTCATCGGGGAGATTTTTTTTCTAGGGGTATCGGGGATCTTTTTTTTGTTGTTGTTGCGGGAAAGGGGTATCGGGGATCTAGCTGGTATCATTTTTTTCCAGAGGGTGAACAAGTATCAGCTAGGCATAGGTTTTGTTTTTTAACATGCATAACCCACGACATAACGAGGTAGTGGTTTCAACATATTTTTTGAGGTCCATCATGTACGTATCGGCCTATGGGCCTCCCAGCGTAGGTTTTACTTTTTCTTAAAGATCGGCAACCCAATGTATTTTTTTAATAAAACGCAGATCTCGGTTCTATTTATCTACATATAAAAATAATAATGATGTGTCCAATTTATGTTTTCCCTTCTAACCACATTATATATATTTATATTATTACTATTATTGTAAATTTAGTAGAGACTTATACACATCCCACGTCTTATTAACTTATAAAAGTAAATGTTTAACAAAAGTTGGCAAGGAAAATCCTCGTTGTTTTTGACTCACAGGCAAGGAAAATCCTGGTGATTGCGTACAAAAGCTTGCGAAGATTTTAAGGACCAATGTAATAATCACGCGCTCTTTTTTGTTTTGAGCAATAACTCTCTAATTTGTTAATTTTATATATAAAAATGTATCGCTCCAATTGATTTTTTGATATTATTTGCTCCTTCTACCCTAACATTATATATAGAACAAACCCAGCTAATTCGTTTATTTCAAGAAAGTGCAAATGGGCTAGGATTTATTATAAAATATTAAATGGGCCGCATTGACGCGAAATTATTCGTTCACCCAGCGCGGCAAATGGACTGTAAATTCTAGAAAACATGGGTTAAATATATGCCACATTTTTGCAGGCTGACATGTGGGCCAATAGGTCGAAGCCTACGCAAGGCATTGTCAACTTCTTCAACAAATGATTATGACATCCACAACCATTGGATTTATATCCAACGGCCGGCATGCAGCTTCAATCTCTCATCTTCTTCCTCCAGCGTCGCCGGGACCGCCTGCTCCGGCCTCCGGCGGCTAGCGGCTCTGCTTAGCATGCATTGCTGCGAAGCGCTATCCCACTGTCGGCTAGGCTATCCCTACACACCTCATGTTATTCTCCACCAACTACAGCCCCACGCCGCACCAGAACCACTTATAACCCTTGTACTCCTCTCAATATGTGACTCCACTGCCGCATTCTCCCATCTCTGGGTCATTCCCGTCCGGGGCCTCGCCGTCGTCCACCACCTCGCTGCGCTTGGCGCGGCGTGATAAACAAACGAGAGTCATCGGAAGAGGGCTATACATGGAGATCCTGGCGGCTGGGACCCACGAGGTCCATGGTCGCATGCAAGGAAAGTTCCTCCTTATTAAGCTGAAAAAAAATGTTTCCCCCTGACAGCTGGGACCCACTAGCTGTATCTTCACACGGAAGGAAGTGCCTCCTTGTTATGCATAAAAAACTATTCCTCCCGATGACAGCTGGGACCCGGCAAATTTGTTGATTGACTTGTGGGCCTACTAAGCTGACGTGTACGCAGGGCTTTTTTAACTTAATCAACAAATTATTCTAGCAGCTGGACCGTTGGATGTTAATCCAACAACCATCTTCTTCTTCAACTCTCTGTTCTTGCTCCCTGTCTCCGTGGTAGCGGTCTTTGCCGTACACTGAACCGATCAAGTTTCCCACTCCTCTCCATCTGTGACTCCGTTGCCGCGTCTTCCCCATCTCCGGGTCGTTCCAGTCTGGGGCCTTGCCGTCATCCACCAGCCTTGGTGCGCTCAGCACAGTGTGGTCAACATGGTCAACAAACGAGAGTCATCGGAAGATGACTGTACGTGAGAGGCTGGCAGTGGGGATGCACCACGCCCATGGACGCATGCATGCAACTGCATCCTTTTTACCCTGAAAAATAATGTTTTCTCCCCCTGACAGCTAGGACCCACAAGCTACATCTTGGCACGCAAGAAAGTGCGTCCTTATTACGGGCAAAATAAATGATTCCTCCCTGACAGCTGGGACCCAGCAGCTATATCTTCGCACGCAAGGAAGTGCGTCCTTATCCTCCCTGACAGCTGGGACTCACCTGGTCGAAGCATACGTACCGTTGTATGTCTTGTCGCGAACGTGTACATACATACTGGTCGATCGGTCGCTCTGCAACGATCAACCATGGCCGAGTTAGTAGCAGCACATGTCATAGTAGAGCCCCCCACATAGTAGTTCAGGCTATCCCGTCTAAACCGTGTACACGTACATACAGCCACATGCCAAAAAATACGGCCACATACGTACATATGAGCGGGGTCTCAAAACGCGTACTCACGCATACGGACGGCCAGGGCTGTTCATCTTCAGCTAACCGGCTGGGTCAGAACGGACGAAACAACGTCGTGTTCACCAGGAGCCAAGTGACTGGGTCGGAACGCGTCCTGTTCATCGAGAGGCAATAGACTGGGTCAGAATGGGTCGTGTTTAATGGGAGCCAACTGGCTTGGACGGAACAGCTGGAACGGGGTCTGGCGTACCACAGAACGGAGGAAAACGGCCTTGTGTTCGACCGTGTATGATCAAAACAGGGTCATGTTCATCGGGAAGGGTCTGGCGTACCGCAGAACGGAGGAAACGGACTTGTGTTCGAGCTCCTACGGTCTAAACGGGGTGCTGTTGATCGGGAGGGGTGTGGCGTACCACAAAATAGAGGGAACGGACTTATGTTGGAGTGCCTATGGTCAAAACGGGGGTCTTGTTCACCGGGAGGGGTGTGGCGTACCGCAAAACGGGACTCCAGGGGCTACTGTTCATCCACCGTCTACAACCTGGCTCCAGCCTCCACGGGCTACTGTTCATCCACCATCGACCTCCTCAAGCCTCCACCTGCGACTGTTCATCCACGGCTACTGTTCATCCACAGGCTCCGGTTCATCCAGCCTCCACCGCTCCTCCACTGGCTACTGTTCAACCAGCCTTCTCCACGGGTTCCTGTTCAACCACCCCTCCACAGGCTACTGTTCATCCAGCCCTCCACCGGCTACTATTCATCCAGCCCTCCACAGGGTCCTATTCATCCACCCCAACTGGCTCGATTGGGGTCATGTTCATCCAGCGGCAACGGCCTCTACTACCACGGGGTCCTGTTCATCCAACCCCCTCCGAGAACTATTCACCCAACACCCAACAACGCTCACTGTTCATCAAGAGGCAGCAGGTTCGATCAGCTTCAGTTAGTAGCAGTAGTGAAGGAATCTCTCAATCGGGTTCAGTTAACAGCCAGATCGATCGATCGCTCGCGTTCGATAACGTAGCCCCCAAAGGTCTGTCGCCGGGTTCGATGGCGACGCCTCGCTCGAGTTCGATTAGAGCCCAACGCCTCGCACCCGCCCGTACATGTACGAGAGAAACACGCAATCCTTCAGTGCATTGCTCGGCCCCGACCACCCACCGTAACCGGGAACTACCCGATATTTTCCTCGCCCTCGCTTCTACCAAGGTTTTTCCATCATGGACGGCCCAAAGAATGTCATGCAATTGCGTCTCCGGCCCGCCCAGGACGAAAAGCCCATTTTTTGTCATGATTTTTTGTCATAGAAGTAGGAGCCCACCACATCTATGATGATACCTGGTTTTGTCACAATTATCGTCATAGAAGTGTCATAAGGATGACAAGAAAAAAATCGTTCGGCCCAAAATATCACGGACGTGTCTTTTTTTTGTAGTGTATAGGGGATCGCAACAGTTTTCGAGGGTAGAGTATTCAACCCAAATTTATTGATTCGACACAACGGGAGCCAAACAATATTCATGAGTATTAGCAGTTGAGTTGTCAATTCAACCACACCTGAAAGACTTAATATCCGCAACAAAATATTGAATAGCAAAGTAGTATGGAAGTAACGATAACAGTGGCAAAAGTAACAGTAGCAGTTTTGTACTGATTGTAACAGAAGTAGCAACGAAAGTAACTTAGCAAAGATCAATATGTGAAAATCTCGTAGGCATTGGATCGGCAATGATAATTATGTCGGATGATATTCATCATGTAGCAGTCGTAACCTAGGGTGACATAGAACTAGGTCCAATTCATCAGTATAATGTAGGCATGTATTCCGTATATAGTCATACGTGCTTATGGAAAAGAACTTGCATGACATCTTTTGTCCTACCCTCCCGTGGCAGCGGGGTCCTAATGGAAACTAAGGGATATTAAGGCCTCCTTTTAATATAGAACCGGACCAAAGCATTAGCACTTAGTGAATACATGAACTCACTATGGTAATCACTGGAAATAATCCCAATTATTCTCAACTTGGGGTATGCGGATCATAACTCGCAATAGGTGCCTACAACTTGCAAGATAGGATCAAGAACACAAATATATTCATGAAAACATAATAGGTCCATATCTGAAATCATGGCACTCGGGCCCTAGTGACAAGCATTAAGCATAGCAAAGTCAAAGCAACATCAATCTCAGAACATAATGGATACTAGGGATCAAACCTTCACAAAAGTAACTCGATTACATGATAAATCTCATCCAACCCATCACCATATAGCAAGCATACGAGGGAATTACTCCCTCTCGGCGGTGAGCATCATGAAATTGGGAATGGACGAAGGTTGCTGATGATGATGGCGACGGATCCCCCTCTCCGGAGCCCAAAACAGACTCCAGATCTGCCCTCCCGATGGAGAACAGGAGGTGGCGGCGGCTTAGTATTGTAAAACATGATGAATCCTTCTCTCTGTTTTTTCTCCCTGAATAGGGTTATATAGAGTTGGAGTTGAGGTCGGAGGAGGTCCAGTGGGCCCAGAAGCCCTCTGGGCGCGCCCCAGGGGGGCGCCCCCAGGCTTGTGGCCTCTGGGTGGACCCCCTCTGGTTAATTCTTGCGTCAGTATTTTTTATGTATTCCACAAAAAATCTCTGTAAATTTTCAGGTCAATCTGAGAACTTTGATTTCTGCACAAAAATAACACCATGGCAATTCTGTTGAAAACAGCGTCAGTCCATGTTAGTTCCATTCAAATCATGCATATTAGAGTCCAAAACAAGGGCAAAGGAGTTGGAAAAGTAGATACGATGGAGATGTATCAACTCCCCCAAGCTTAACCCATTGCTTGTCCTCAAGCAATTCAGTTGACAAACTGAAAGTGACAAAGAAAAACTTTTACAAACACTCTTTGATCTTGTTGTTGCAAATATGTCTAGTCAATATTTAGGTTTTCAGCAAAGATTATGAACTAACCATATTCACAATAACATTTAAGTCTCACATTTACTCATATCAATGGCATAATAAACTAGCGAGCAATAATAATGAATCTCGGATGATAACACCTTTTTTAAAAACAATATTGATATAATATGACAAAATGGTATCTCCCTAGCCCTTTCTAAGACCGCAAAACATAAATGCAGAGCACCCCTGAAGATCAAGGACTGACTAGACATTATAATTCATGGCAAAAGAGATCCAGTCACACTCATACTCAATATCAATTAATAACAAAGCATACAAATGACAGTGGTGCTCTCTAACTTGTGCTTTTTATAGGATGATGACTCAGCAGTAAAAGTAAATAGATAGGCCCTTCGCAGAGGGAAGCAGGGATTTGCAGAGGTGCCAGAGCTTGGATCTTTTAAAACATAGATAAATATAATTGTGAGCGGTATGCTTTCATTGTCAACATAACAACCAGAAGATCTGACTATCTTCCATGCTAGATACATTATAGGCGGTTCCCAAACAGAATGGTAAAGTTTTCACTCCCCCTCCACCAACAATCACACTCCACGGCTAGCCGAATTCACGGGTGTCGTCCGTACCAACAACAGTCCTGGGGAGTTTTGTTTCATGATTAAATTTTGATTTCATTTCGAGCATGGAACCAGTCATCCCGATTACCAGCAACTTTCTCGTGTGCATTCTGTTAACCATTCACGTGAAGCCACGTGTCTTCGTTTTAATGGCTATAGGAGGTGACATGTAGAAAGCTCCTTGACCTTGACTGAACGGGAGGCGTGCGAGCGGAGTCAGTCTTGCAGCTGACCAAGAGGCGTGCAAGCTGTCCTCCAATGCGCAGACTCACGAGGAAGCGTCACGAGTTATGCCTTCTGCAGCTCCTTGGGAAGCGAGCCCTTTGACTTCCATGGCCGCCCGCCTTCCTCTCCATTAATGGCGCCCGAGCATTTGTTTATCTGGCGGCCCTTGTTCGCCTCCCATTCCCCTCCCTCCCGGAGACCTCCACCAACGCCATGGCGCAGAATTATCATCTGCTACAAGTCTTCAAGTTTGGTGAAGTCGACTCCAAGTCGGAGGAGATAGAAAATAAGGAGGAATGGGGCCTCATGGACATGGCCTAGAACGAGCCGGCCACGGCGGTTGCTGCCCGCTCCGCCCCAGCTCCATCCCAGCGCCGCCGGCCTTTCATCCGGTAGCATTGACGGGCTGGTCGCTGAGCACTATCACCGAGCTGGAAGCCGCGGGCGTCAGCGAGGTCTCATCGGACCCGCGCGAGCTCGTGTACATGCCAGCGCTAGCGCCCGTGCTCGTGCCCATGCGCGCCCCTCCACCTACCTTGGCGCCGGGCCCCGTGCATTTGGCTCCATCCGCCGCGCCCATGCCCCTGCCCGTGCGTGCCCCTCCACCCACCGCGGCGCCGGTCCCCGTGCATTTGGCTGCACCCGCCGCGCCCGTGCCCGTGCGAGCGCCCCCCTCAACGGCATGGGACGCTGCCGTTGACCGCTACCTCTTAGCGGCGCCAGTTGCCTTCCTTCCGCGCCCCGCCCGTCGATTGCGCAACTACATGATGTCTGGTTTACAAGTGAAGAACATTTTGTGCTGCCTTGAAGACTTCAACAACAGCGTCCCGGAGGACGACAACGACAACGACGGCGCGGCACGCCGCCTCCGCCACCGCCGGAAATAGTTTTTTTGGGGTTTAATACTGTATCGCGAATTCTCGATCGTATGAATATAAATTCGCAGTGTGACTGAATGAAAGATATGGTTTGAACGAACTTGCATTTTTCTCTCTTAATGTACAGACTTATCAAACGATTTTATTTTGAAAAAAATGTCAATGGTTTTTAAATATAAAACACTCATCGCAATCATTTTAGTTAGAACACCCGTATGCAAACCGACAGCTTCCCCAGGAAGCCAAGGGAAAATGTGCCGAGCAGGATTTCTGCAGCTCTTGATTGCAAACATTTTAGTTAGAACACTCATATGCAAACCGACAGCTTCCCCAGGAGTCCAAGAGAAAATGCTATCGTCACTTTCTTCTTCCTTGCATATGCTAGTTTTTGCTTGCCTTGCAAACTTTTTTGCTTATAATATGCCTATGCATAGGAAGTATGTTATACTTCGATGTATTTGTCACGTGTTTTATAATGCTCTCTTTGCGCTTCAATTCTTGTCTTTAATGTGAGCATCATTAAAATTATCAATGCCTAGCTAAAAGGCTTTAAAGAAAAGCGCTTGTTGGGAGACAACCCAATATTTTTACTTGTTGTTATTCAATAAATAACCCATCTAGCTTCTGTTTAGATGTGTTTTTATGTTTTAATTAGTGTTTGTGCCAAGTATACACTACAAAAAAATACACTTTTGTGATGATACGTGTTTGTCACAGTAGGTCGCGTTTTTTGTCATGCATGTACATCCATGACAAATTTATGATGAGAATCAAGATAGTCATACATGTCTTTGTCATAGAAGTGTTCCATGACATTACCAAAATTATCATCACGGAAGTGTCCACTTCCATGACGATAAATCGCGCATCACAGAAGTGCTTTCGTCAAGGGTGACCGACACGTGGAATCCACCGTAACGGAATGTCGCCAAGCTATCGGGTCAGGTTTTGGATCCGATAACCCGTTAACAGCCCCGACCAATGGGAAAATTTCCACGTGTAAAATTCTTATTGGCCGGACGAAACACGTGTCAGCTCGTTAGTGGGTCAGATAGGCGCCTATGATATGTTGACACGTGCCACGGCCCACCACTGGCCCATTTAGCTTACAAAGCCGGCCGTTTGACTTGGTCAAAAGTAAACGGGCTGGCCCATGAAAAGCCTGTTAACGGTCTCTTCACAAATAGCCCATTTTACGGCCCGTTAACTCACGGCCCATTAGGCACTAAAGGAAATCGGCCCAACAACGTCATGTGGGTCGTCGAATATAACACCAGCCCATTTCACTCTTGGCCCATGTATGGCCCACGACGTCTTTCGGCCCATATGAGGCCTTCGTATCTTTCGGCCCTTTACAGGCCCACGGTGACTCTAGCCCATAATGAACAGTAATTTTTGTTGTACCCGTTAACGACCCGTGATTTACATGGGTCGTTTCCAGCCCGTGTTAGCTTTGGCCTATTGATGGCCCATCGTTCTTGGGCTCCTTTTGACCCTCGATTACTCCGGCCCGTTCTTGGCTGTTCCCCTAATGGGCCAAATTGGCCCATGGCAAAATCGACCCGTTCTTGGCATGTTCCCCAAATGGGCCAAATTGGCCCATGGCAAAAGTCGACCCGTTACTAACTGTTACCCTAATGGGCCAAATTACCCATGGCAAAGTCGACCGTTTACGGCGGCCGTCCTATATTACGGCCCATTAACGACCCGTTATGCTGTGTGAAATTAAGCTTTTGCAGTCCTACTGACACTGTTAACGGCCCTTTACCATCTTTGGGCGATACCAATTACGCCGATTACGGCCCATGTAGACCCATTTATCAAGCGGCCCGAGGCCCGATTCTGAGCCCATTTATCGACGGCCCGAGGCCCACCGATTACATGCCCATTTATCGACGGCCCATAGGAGACCCATGGATCCTACGGCCCGTATATGGCCCATGGGTAGTTGCGGCCATTAGCAAACCAGGGAAAAAGAAGAATAGGAAATAAATAAGGCCAAAACTAACGCTAGGCTATTAAGGCGATTGCACAGATTACATCCACTCGGCATCAAAGATCGCCACCAGTGCAAATATAGGGAACACCCTACACTATACAAAAATGGCTTGCTGTTTTCTTCACGGTGGCTGCGTTAAGAATAAATTTTGTATCGCACCAAAACAAATTACAACTATATAACAAAAGGAAGGTTGGCATAAAACTTAACAGTCTACCAGATAAATGCACCACGAAGTTGAAGCTAAGTTCATTTGACTGGTATTACGTTTTCATCTTGTATTGTCTAATGGAGCACCATAATTCATTTCCCCTAGGCTCCTGAACAACATAGCAAATGTCTGATAGTCTGGTTTCAAAACCATGCACATCTTGACGACATTAAGCAATGTTTCTCCTTGTTTCACAAAGGGCCTCTGTTAGGGAATGGACTTGCGTGCGGGCGCAGATACATCATTGCTTTGAGCTTGCATATCTTGATCATGAGGCAGTTTGGGCGATATTGCCTTAACAACCAACCCGGTATTGCGCAGAGGCGTGCTTTTGGCCTTTGTTAGTGGACAGTCTTGACCCACTGCAGACAAGAGGCGACATTGCGGTTATAGTTGCCTCGCCATCTTCAGAAGGTGGCGGTTCCACCATTTTTTCCATAGCACGTTGAAAAGTTGAGGTTTTACATTAGTAGTGCCAGAACAGAAGATATTAAGGAGGCAGCAAGACCAAACAAAGTAGCTTTTGTCTATATACAGAACTTATTCTAGTGAACCCACGTAAAATATTAGTTGTATTTTATTGCAAAGTACATAATAAAACCAGGTTCCAAACATATGACCATGTACCATCGCTAATGTATTGTCTATTTCTTCACATTGTATTGAGGGCTAAGGATAAAGAGACGAAGTTTATAATAAGGTAAGCATAGTATGACATCATTCATATCACAAAACAACTAAGAACAGACAAATAGGCAATTGCAACGTTGTGTGGGCAAGTCCAGCACGGAACTAGATTACGGGTCAAGATCAAAGGAACATCACTCCTTCCTTTTAAACCTTGTAAGGTGCAATGATACGCTAAGACAATTGTGTATAAAATTGAAAAGAGTAATAGACATTGGATGCAAACCATGCAGTTCAAGGCACAAGTCGAGTAAGTAGTAGTGAAAAGGCATGAGGATTAAGGACTTACAACAGCGGCTTTGGTGGTGTAGTCATGCCCTTCTTCTTCTTGGTGTGGCAGTCCTTGAAGATTCCACAACATTTGGTTCAAGTACTTTTTGGTCCTTGCGGGCTTTCCTCGCATTTTGAACAAGTCAATATAGATCGATAATATGATACAGTGAAAAGAGTGAAACAGCAGCTAATTACAAGAGCCTCGCGATGTGCAATATAGCTACGAGATCCCGTAAATGCATTGGAATTTCACTTTCGTATGGTTGGCCTTGTTCTTTGAACAGTTCACCTACAAGAAGATAGATTTGTGTGGCACATGCGTCAATAGGACTTCAACATGTGATCGATCACTTATATATAATGTACACGATACTTGGATCGGACCGGTGTTTAACAAGGCCCTCCGGTCTTCATCCGATATATTTTCCTTTGGAGATGTTTGGGAAAGTTCACTGTTAGCCTTGCCTTCAAAGTGAGTTTTCCTCAAGTTATACCGATACTGTCGCAGAGCATACTTGAAAACATGGGTGCAAGCTTGTCTAGTTGCAGGATCTTGGCTATCCAACTTGAACCTCATCTGTTGAAAATTATGTGAGTCTCATAATCAGCAACCTAGAAAGTATGGGACAGAGCAAGACGATATTACTAGTTTCCATACATAACCATACTTACAGATTAATGGTCGAGGAAGGTGTTGAACTGGGTTTCGTCTTTGTCATTCCTGTACTGAATCCATGTTGGGAGGATACGTACATGACATCTAACGGCAACCGCTGCCTCTGATACTAACTTCGGTGACTCTGTAGCATCACGTGGCCTTTTTAAACCTGCCTCAAAACGGATCTTCATTCTTCCTCCTCTAGATTTAGTTAACCTATCAACCATTATCCCTGATGTTTGTTTCCTCTTGCGCCTAGGTGCTAGTCTAATAACGAACATAGGAAGTGTTAGTGTACATCAAACTGTGAGACTACATATAAAGAAGCATGCAACTGTAACTTGACTCCAGCAACTACCTTCTTGCTGTTGAAGCTCACAAGGTTCATCTGATATTGCTAACTCGTCTTGTGTCAAGAGTTCTTGGGAAGTAGTGTCAGGTGGCAAGGGAGCTTGGGAACGTGCTTGCTAGTTTCGGTTGGCCTTACGAGTATGTCGTGCAGTTAGTAATCTTGTGGTAGGTGTTGCAAGAACTAGGGTTGTCTCTGCTTGTTTGGTGGCAGCTATTTGTTTCTGTTTGGCTTTTTTTTGCAGCTCGTGTAGCATGGGATGTCGTGTTTGTAGAATTTTCCATTTGGACTTTCACCTTCTATTGCACCATCGATTACCAAAGAGAATCTGCAGGATTCATCCGCTTCTCATTCCCTGCCATTCTGTATTTCTTCCTCTTTCTTCGTGCCATGTTAAGTCAAGCCGACAAGAAAAACGAGTAACAATTTAGTTCTTCAGAACAAATTGATGCGTGATGCAGACGAACTGAACTTTGATGTTAGACAACCACATGATAGGAGGATGTAATATGTATGAAAAACAGGATGGAAGAGATAACCAGAACTATGATGTGTAAACTAAGAAGAAGACATTTCATCAAATTAGAAGCCATGCAATGGA
Source organism: Aegilops longissima (assembly GCA_021605205.1). NCBI lineage: Eukaryota > Viridiplantae > Streptophyta > Magnoliopsida > Poales > Poaceae > Aegilops > Aegilops longissima. Next base: position 401,900,711 of record CM038677.1, read on the forward strand.
AGGTAGACACCATATGAAATATGCTACAAATATCGCTCTGCCAAGTTAACAGTGTCTCAGCATAAATGGCATTTAAACAAATGTGAAGCAGTACAAGAAATAAATCATATGCAAGATGCAAACAACATCACACTACCATGTTAGAGGTCTCTCGTCATTAGTGCCATTGCATATTCACAGCATTGCATATTCACAGCTTATGATGTGTAAACTAAGGAGAAGGCATTTCAACAAATTAGAAGCAATGAAAGCTAGACACCATATGAAAGATGCAATGAATATCAATCTACCAAGTTAAAACTGTCTCTTCATAAGTGCCATTTCAACAAATTAGTAGTACAAGCTAGAAAAGAATGTGAGATGTAACCTATATCACACCCCGAAGTCAAACATGTCTTATGATAAGTGATTGTTGCAGGTTACACAACAGTAGTAATTTGATGTAAGAACATGGTGTGATAGACAGATATTGTATGTTCTAGAAACAGGAACACGTGTCTTATTCAAATATAATGTGTAAAGTAAGCAGATGGAATTCACCAAAATTAGAAGCAATACAAGCTAGACATCACACATAACATGCAACCACATATAACGATTGCCAAGTTAGAGGGAGCACCGGTGATGCTGCACTAGGGAGGCGTGCTCATCATAAACACAGCTTTGTTGAGTGTCTATGCATGTGTTGTCTTGGAAATCATCTTGGGGATGTGGAGGGTAGAAACTATAGAGGCCCTCCGTTTGGAAGGAGCACCTTTATCCGCTGCCTTGCTAACTTCCTTCCGCTTTATTGATTTTGAATTGTCAAGTAAAACCGACAAGAAAAAGCAATAAAATTCTCTCTTCGAGAACTCATTCATGCATGATCTTGACAATCACTACTTTGATGTAAGGCAAACACATGATACCAGGATGGAATATGTACGAAAAACAGGACGGCATGGCATGTTCACAACTGTTTGTGTAAACTAAGCAGAAACCATTCCAGCAAATAAGAAGCAATGCAAGCTAGACACCACATGAAAGATGCAACCAATATGACTCTGCCAAGTTAAAAGCGTCCCATCATAAATGGAATTTCAACAAATTAGAAGCAGCGCATGCTATAAATCATATGAAAGATGCAACTAATATCACAATGCATATACTAAAGGTGTCTCGTCATATTGGTTGATGTGGGATACAAAAAAATAGTTTTATGTAAGGACATGCTTAATAGACAAATGTACTATGTACTAAATACAGGAAGGCATGTCACATTAACTTGGTATAATGTCACATTTACGGGAGTATAAGCTAAGCATACTAGCACATGCAGTTTAACAGATTGGAAGAATTACAATCTAGACACCATATGCAACATGCAACCACATATCACGCTGCCAAGTTAGAGCAAGCACTGCGATGCTAGTGTAGAAATGTTGTAATCAACTCTGAGCTACGTTCATTATCTTCATCTAGCATTTTGTTTCTTGAGAATCATGTCGGGAGGCTAACGCTGCATTCTTTAAATGAGGAATAGTCCCCTTGCCTGCCTGCCTCGTCATAAGTGATTGATTAGGGATACACAAGAACATTAGTTTGATGTAAGAACATGGTTAATACAGATGTACTAGTATGTACCAAAAGCAGAAAGGCATGTCATATTCAAAGGTATAATGTGTAAGCTAAGCGGATGTAATTTAACCAAATTGGAAGCAATACAAGCTAGACATCCATTTGGAGTGGTGAACATGATCATCTAGGACACGAGAGCCTGGTGGGGCGGGCTGCTTCGCCACCATCGTGGCTTTTAGTTGGCTTCGGTGATGCCTGTCTTTCTTGGGCTTGTCTTTGGCTCGGCCGATGCCACGACTAACTATTTGTCTTCCGGTGCTCACGGGATGGTGGTTCATGTAAAAAATATCTTTCCTTATCTTAATAAAGACCAACTTCGGCCTTTCGAATACAAGCTACACACCATATGGAACATGCAACCACACATGACACCGCGAAGTTAAAGCAAGCACCTGGGATGGTGGTTCATTGCGAGCGGTCATCAACTCCAGAGCAACGTTTACCGTCTCCATCTGCTGACACTGCACCCTTTAAAGCGTTGTGACGTGCCGCGCCTAGCCGCATAGAAAGTTGGCACGACTTGTCTCTTTTCTTTTTTGCTTCCCTTTCGGCAGACTCTAAAATACCTTGCATAAAAACACAATAGTGAGAGTATGGATGAAGTGTGTGTGCAGAACTAGTGCACTGTAAAAGTAGCAGATAGCAGGTGGCTGAAAAATAAATGACAGGAGACATATGATAGCTCTACAACATTGCATGGCAAACAAATTAGATTCTACTCCGTATGATTTTGTAATATATGAGCACAGAAATGCAGGTACTCCTCCGCACACCACCACATGTGGTCATATCTAAGATAACGATCATTGAAAATAAATTGTTCGATCGATTTTTTAATGAACCGTCCGATCTATAAGGGCAGGCAGATGGCCTTCGTCTACCTCCCGCTTGATGTGATGTTGGCGATCTTTCTCGAACCGCCGGCGACCACCGCCGGACCCATGCCTCGCCGCCCGCCTCCCATCGACCTCACACCACCGCCGTGCTTGGCAGCGCCCCAAGCCACCCTTTAATCCCGGCCGACCTCCGGATCGGGCGCCCGGTGCTCTAGGCATGACGCCCTAAGATAAACACCAAGCGCTGCTTCCCGGCGTAATAGTTGTACTAGCGCTGTTACGCTGGGAATGCTTCCGTTAATTGGGAATCAACTGGCGAAATTGAAATTCAGAGGCGACGGACCTCTAGCTAAGGTGAAATAGTATATGAGGAGAAACCTTGTGCATGGCGAGTTACTAGGAACATCTAGTATCAAGAAGAAGCGGTCAACTAGTGTCTTACGTGGGATGAATACCATGCAAGCAGAGGCGTAAGATTTGCACGAATAAGGAAGAGGATTACCTTCTTGATTGCGGTGTGTTCACCTCCACATGTTAAGCGATCTTCTTCTTTTTACCGGGAAACCGATGTTACGGAGGTGCAGGCTTGGGCGAACCCATGGCCAAATTGTTGACTGTGTTGCCGTGGCGTATGTCGGCGGAGGGGAAGCAGATCCGAGGCGGCGAAGGGCGGCGTGGCAGGAACAACTCGGTGCGGTGGAGGTGGCGATGTTGGGCGGCAGCGGTGGCGCAGGGCGGCGTGGTTGAACTGGCTCGAATGCAGACGGCTCGGCCTCGGCTTCAACTACTAGCCATGGGGCGTTGCGGTTGAGGTTGCGGTGGGCGGCGGCGTTGGGGTATCGGATCGGTGTGATGGAGGAGGCGGCGGTTGATGGGTGGGATGGGGTGGCGGACGGAGGGCGCCGGGTTTCATGGCTGGTGGAGAGGTAGTTTTGGTGCCCACGGAGTACGAATGGGGAATCGGACGGGTGGGGGAACCATGTTTGATCCGGGACGCGCTTGTTTTTGGCTTTTGAGCAGAAGATGGGACGCGCTTGTTTGAAATTTGGGAAAGTACAAACTTTGCCCCCTCTTAAATTCGGACCCTCTGCGGGTCGGGGTAGGATGGTAATCCCAGGTGTCCCAAATAGTGGGCGGGGGGCGATTTGGCCGCGTGCATGTGTGCTTAAGCGGCCATTGTGTATGAATGTTTTTGGAGGCGGTTGTGTGGCGTCTAGATGAAGCTACAAACCTACCCGGTTTAGACCTTTAGGCGTCGGGCGGTAGGTTTCACAGGTCGGAGTTATTAGAAAAGTAATTTCCTTGTACTACCAAACATTGGTCTCTCGCGGTTTGAGGTAGTAGAGGCTCTTTGGCGCTTCTTTCGAAATTTTGAAACACAAGCATTCACGTTTAGAGTACTCTTGAACTATGAGGATTGACCTAAATAGACAACGTTATATTTGACCTTGTATGTTTGAAAACCTCATTAAATTATCCGCTTCCTTTTGAAATTTTGACACTTGAAAATCCTATAACTACGATTATTTTGGAATGGAGGAGCTAAATTTGAATCTATTTTGTACACGACTACATATGCTATTATGTACAAAATCGAGCAAAGATTGGTACCCCATAGTTTAGGTATGGTTTACAAATGCCATGATATCAAATTCAAATAATTGAATGGACTTCATGTTGAATTCGATTTTTTAAACCACCTTAGGTTGAATTCAAATGTATGCTAGTTCATAGGTAGCTATTTATAAATGTCCATTGTGTAACTTTCATTATGTATAATGTGCTTTACACACACAACATGAACTATACTCACGTTTATATTCGATTGCTAAGCGATGCATTATGCGGAGTTCAAAATACTAACTATGTGGATCAATTGTGTCGAATAATAACATAGACATGCTCAAATTCGATAGAATCTAGATGTACGATGGATCAATGACCGCTCCTTACACGAATTGCAAATATCATGATCCCATCCTAATATTTGGATACAATTTATATCTTTAATCAATGTGTAGAGCAGTCTTTCACGTGTAGTTTCACTCTCGATCGGTGGTCTCTCACACATGCTCACACACTCTCTCCCGAGGTGTCTTTCTCGCACACATGCTCTAGATATAACCCTCCCTCCCTCTCGTAACCATTTACAACTGTTTTCACTAACCTTTATCACAAGCACTCTTCCTCTACTTAAACATACACACGCACAATCCTCATCGACCCTTTCTATATACATGGACCTGCCTCGTGTCTCATGTCGCACATTATCTTTACGCGTGTCTCTCACGCATTATCTCACACCTCTCTTCCTAATCGTGAGTATGATTCTAGCGAGCATTTTGTAGGATGCCCCTTAAAGTTAGGTTGGATGAATAGTAATATCAGAGATAAAGGGGTTACCTTAGTCCAAGAATCTAGGGTTACAAATCCTAGCCGGCTTTGTCAGTGGACACAGAGTCCTTCACAATTCTGCTATCTTTTTCTTGTACGACTAGTCATCCATGGGTCTTCCTAAATGTGTCATGGGCCGACCAATGTGGCGCAGGACGGAACCGAACGAAGGGCCTCACCTCGACCCACCGGACCTCACGCGGTGACACACCCTCTGCCCCCACGTCTCATTATCTTTTCACACCCACACATAACAACACAAACACCACACACAAAATTTATCCTGGTGCCTCTATTCCCCCCCCCTTTCATATACACACTCAAGGGAATGGAATCTCTTGTCGTGACGTCATATTCGTCTCTCTCTCTCTAGACCACTCTCATTTCTCGTGCTATCTCTCCCACGCCCCCTCCCCCCGTCGGCCCCTCTATCCATGCCTCTCTCAAATAGTAATACACACACATACCTCTCTAGGCCCCGCCAAATGCATCAACTACACATTCACACATGTTACATCACGTACCCGATCTAAAAAGCCCTATCTTCACGTTTATTTCGCATACAACATTCCTTTTGAATAAAGTGTGGCCAAAAAATTATTTTAGAGGTTCTACATATATACAACATTACAAAGTTATATGGAGAATCTGAACGCTAATTTGCATTGCATGGTGCCCACAATGATATTTATTCCGACTTTGTGAATTTGTATATTTTATACTATATACAAAGTTAGTCATAATAAAAGAAAGCGAAGAGCATCTCTCTCTCCATCGCATACCCCCCAGACGCCCCTTTCACGTATGCACACAAACTATCTCCGGTCCTCTAAAAGTAAGCCCCGGAAAAATCACGCGTGTTTCATCTTTCTCTCACGATATATGCAATGCGATCATTGTATTTAAAGTGAAAGCACGATACATACATTGGACTTCATAATCCACTCATTACGGTCACCATTTACGTTTAGTGGTTATTATACGATCGCAGGCTCACCGTACAACTTTGTATTTGCTCATGACATGACTAGTTGACCAGTTAAACGCTCCACGTGGCACCTCTAGTGTTGCATCGCATTATCTCACTAACATCATGCCCACTTGTCGTCTTGTATCTACTCTACATCTACACTATTATAAAATACATAAAATACAATCTTATAAAAAACAGAGTTGGTGATGATGGTGTGCCTGCCATCCTGCAATATAGGCCGTCCGATTGACGGATAGGAAAGAAACTATGGCAATTTTGCAAAAAGGTACCCACACACCTCTACACATTTGCAAATAAGGCCTTCCCTCGTTCATCCTTTTCTCTCACAAGATAAACAAGTCATACAAGTGCATCTTGATGTTACGTGCAACGCACGGGCATCTTCTTCTAAGAATGAAAACAAGCGACAAAAAATATTTTGACGGTGGTTCAAAGTCATGAACACGGGCACAGCGGACAAGGTGGCCTTGTATTGGTATCTTGAGCCGTCTGTTTTGACACACATGAGCTGGTGTGGTGATTATACACACGCATGCGCATGCACACGAACTCCATCCACGCAACACTCACACAAACACATGCACCCACGCACGCACGCAACACTCACACGCATACACGCAGCCACGCACGCACGCAACACTCACACGCACACACGCATGCGCATGCATGCACACACCGATACACCACACGACCAACACACACTCTCACGCTCAAGTGCTCAACCTACGTGCATGCGCACACATCGAGCCACAGCAGACACATACACAACCAGGTGATTCCGAGCACGGGTTGGAGCCTTGTCGCGCTGCGTAAATTTGTGTTTATCGACCTTTTCCCTATGCGAACCGACAGGTGGGACCCACAATGAACATGGTCAATTTAACTAGTCAACATGGCACCACGCAGACTATTTGGCGGTCAGCGAGTGCAATCCGATGTTGAACTGTGAGCAAGTGACGGATAATCACCGCAAAAGCGTATATAGTGACCGTAATCAGCTTATTCGAAGTTCGGTGACCGTATTACGCTTTTCTCTCTGTAGGCCCTCAAAACTACATCTCTACGTTCTCGCATGTTACATCTAACAACTATGCAATACAGCACTACTACTACACTCTAACACAATAAATCATATGTGTTTTTAGTTTTACTAGATATCATATTGTTACTTATAATTATTCAGTTTGCATACATTAAAATTGCCTTTGAAATGTATGGCCAGTATCATCTACCGCGTGGGAAAAATCCCGCCCTTTCCTGTTTAATCGGGTTTGTATCGATGGATCGTGCGAAACAACTATAGTACTATACAGTACAAGTGACAGTTCACTGGGCCGTCGTGTCGTCTACTCCTCCGTCGTAAGAGTGGAGCGCTCGCTTTCATAAATCTTCTAGTCCCGTTCACCAACATGTGGGACATCAAGCTACCGGGTTCACGTGCCATACCGGAATACAGTGCAGAGCAGCCGGGGTGAAGCACCCCAGTCATGGCGCCGGCGTAGAAATGAGCACTGAGGTGTCAAATCACAAAGCTGCACCTTTCCCGCAGTTAAGTTGGAGGGGCGAAGTAATAATGCTAAAAAAAGAAGTTGGAGGGAAGAAGCAACCATCATTTGACTCGTTCTGAATCCGCTTCTCCTCATCTTCTTCAACTTAACCACGTGTTGCTTCTACCGTTGTTACGCCTCATGTGGGACACGGATCAGCTTGGTAAAGCAACGACACGTGGGACCGCATGTTAGCAAACCGCCGGGACAACGTCCTCGAAAATAAGAAACCCGCCATCCAGCGGCAAAATCACCTCCTTTTACTAATCTTTGATTCTATAATTTTTAGATCAATATAATTGAGATTTGTATAGATAGCACACAGGAGCAAAACCAAGTGAGTGCGGTTAAGGGCATCCAAATGTGTAGCCAAATGTGAAAATAGCTTTTGGCATCATGGGAACCATTGTAGGCGGTGTTGCCAAAGCCAAAAGATGGAACCAAGCTCACGATTGATTGATTGAAGGAATAGAAAAATGCAACGTCTCTCCTCTTTCTCCCATGCTTGGGCGCATGTAGTACAGTATAGAGCATAGAGTCTACTCCCTATCCTTCTATCACAAATCACAAAGCGGTGAGGCGTCAAATCACAAAGCACGGACAAAGCAACTATCATTTCACTCTTGCTGACTCCGCTTCTCCATCATCTTCTTCGAGAAACCATCTCACCGCACTAGTACTCCTAGTAGTAGTACTAGTAAAGGACTTCTGGATGCAAATAAAGGCGGTTGTCTCGGCTTGCGGCGACACTTATGAACGACTTACCGTGGTCTCCCTCAATGGCGTTCTCCGTCGAGCACTTCGCCAAACCACAAAAAAAAGTCGGCGTCACCGCAATGGGCAAGGAATTCAAATATAGTTACTACCTCCATTTTTTGTACACAAGGCCAGTATATCAAAATAACAATTTGCAAAGGGCCACTAACACTAATCGAGGCAAAATTGATGGGGTTAGCAACCAAGGACATTAATATCCCTGCATGCATGCGAAGTGAGAAGGTTCGTTTGCATGGCGCTGCATTAATCAAGCGATGAGGGTGAGATGGTTAGCTCTTTGGTCTTCGAGAAAAAATCGCATTAATTGACCGTGAAGCGAGGTTTGTATCGATTAAATCCCGCGAAGGAAAACCCGCCTTTCTTTTTTAACACTAGTACTCCTAATGCGTGCACGTACTTATCCTGTTTGGGTCTAGGCCTTGCATTGCCAAACTTAGCCACACATTTTGCCAAGCTTGCCTAAAGTTTTCAAAATGAGAAGGAGGTACACTTGCGCAAGACGGCTATCGCGGTCGCACCGCACCCTCATCTGATCGCTCCTGCACGCCCGCGGTCGCACCGCACCCTCCTGATCGCTCACGCCGCAAACCCAACCAAGGGAACGCACCCTCAACGACACGTGTTGTCGCATGTGAACAAACCAAACTCAGCCATCCTATCGCTGACACATAATTTTCGTTCATAGAGTATGTTTATCCAACCGCATGTTGGGGAGTATCCGTCTGACCCGTGCGGTGGTGCATTGGGGAAGAAGAAGAGGTGAGGAAGAAGGAAAGAAGGGTTAGGAGGCGAGGATATTCATCCAACCGCCTGAAATGGTAGACTGACCCAAGTCGGCGACTTGCATAACAAATAGTATGTTTTACACAGCAAAAGATCCATAAAAAGAACAACATAAAGAAAAATTATCACTGCTCGCGGAAAGAGACGGCCTCGTCATCTTTGGCTGCCGGCGCGAACCAGTCGTCGCTGCCGGCGTGTGTCTCGCACCGTGGTTGTCCTCGGCCTCTAGCTACTCGTTCAAGCGGGCGTCGGGCGCTTCTGCGGGCGAGAGCACAGCCAGTTCAAGTCGAGGGCGTCCGGTCCGCTGCGCAGGAGGGCCTCGATGGCAGCGGCATCCGCGCTCAGCGTCGAGTCGAGCCTCCACCGCCCGGTTCAAGTCCAGACTTCGGTTCCGCTGCGGAGGCGTCGATGGAGCGGCATCCGCGCGCTCTGCGTCGAGTCGAGCCTCTGCCGCCCGGTTCATGTCCGGGGCGTCCGGTTCCGCTGCGGAGGGCCTCGATGGCAGCGGCATCGCGCGCTCCGCCTCAAGTTGAGCCTCCGCCGCCCGGTTCACATCCACGACATCCGGTTCCGCTGCGGGAGAGCCTCGATGGCAGCGGCATGCACTGCGCTCGCGTCGAGTTGAGCCTCGCCTCCGGTCCTCCTTTAGTATCGCCATGTTGAACCGCTGGTCCGCTTTGCACCATGGGGACTCGGACGCCGCACGAAGTCGACGTCCATCGTCTCATACCCATCGGGGCCTTCGCGCGCGACCTCTGCGATGAACATTGGATCGGCTTCCTCCTCCTCGTACCTTGGCTCCAGAGAACTCGGGATTGGCCCGCCGCAAAGCGAGCTTGGGAGCGGAGTGCGTGGCGCCGACCGCCGCCGCGATTTCAGCGCGGCGCTCGGCGTCGACATCTTGTAGTAAGTGATCTTGCGGCGCACCATGGCTTTCCGGCGAACTAGGGGCGCTTGATGCGGGCTAGGGGATCGAAAGGTGGGGAATGGGCTGGAGATTTGGTGTGGTTTTAGGGCGTGGCTGGCGAGGCCGATCGCGAAGGTTACGGTGTGAATAGTAGTTCGGTGACGACCGGTCAATCGATTTTGATTGTACATCTCTCTTGTCGCGTTCGACTGCAGCCCGCACGCTGGACCTCCACGTCGCTCACCGAATGGTGCGCGCCGTCTTGCGTTTTCGCCGCTTGTGGGACCGCAGTTGAGAGCAAACCGGCGTCCCGGTGGGTGGGGCCCTTCCTCCCCTTCTCCAATACTAATTATCCACGTTGCACTTCGTAAAACCGTAACATTATTTACGTAGCATTGCCCCCCCCTCCGCGTCATTTATTATACCACCACTCCCTCCGTTTTATGCGAGTAAATAAAAACAGAGGGAGTATACTACGGATGAGGATCCCCTGACGTGTCCGAACCCACTGAGTAACTGACATGCGGGGCCTAGCAAGCATGGGGTCCGCCAGTAAGTGACCGAAAGGGAGGGTAAGGCAGGGATACCTACGTCAGAGGATGCACTTTCAATTATACTACTTTGACCAAATGTTAGAGTAATAATACTCCCTCCATTCCTAAATATAAGTCTTTGTAGAGATTCCACTAGGTGGACTACATACGGAGCAAAATGAATGAATCTATACTTAAAATGATTCTATATACATCTGTATGTGGTTCATAGTAGAATCTCTACAAATACTACATTTCAGAACGGAGGGAGTATATGACATGCAACTTACACAAATGTTAGAGTAATAATATATGACATGCAACTTACACAAAGCATACAGGGTCTAATGCGTTTTTTGAGGCTAACTTTGACCAAATGTTAGAGTAATAATATATGGCATGCAACTTACACAAAGCATATGGTCAATTTCGTATGTGAAAGGAGTTTCCAATGATATAATTTTCACATTATACATCTCATGTACTCCCTCCGTCTAGGTGTGTAAGTCATCTTATGAAAACCAAATAATCCCAAAACACGTAGGCGCGGTGCATTAACTTCTACCTCGTTTCTTGTTTCTTGACATATGAACCAATAAGAGATGAGGGTGTGCATGCTTTTAATGACCTGAGACTATCAAACATGACGTGCAGTGGTTAGTTCATTGCATGAAATACTATTAATTAGCAAATAAACATTAATGTCTCTCGTTTTCCCCTCCTCCTTGGTCATGGTGCACAGCCTAAGATGACTTACTCAACTATGTGAAAGGATTACTATTAATCTTGTCAATAGTCAAATTGGAAACCATCTCGAGTACAAGTCTAGGAGTACGTACGAATCTAACAATATTGATTGGGCGTTGTTGAATGTTGATACCTTTTTCATCATAGTAGAGATACTTTGACTACACATAAAACTTATACTCCTATCATAGTATGTAAAGTATAAAGGATAGGAGGGAGTATATTGTACGTTCAAAAACGAAACGAACATTGAATACCCTTTATATATGATTTGCTATCCGCGGTTCCAAATTTTGAATTCGCCTTAGGTATCACGTGCCCCCACTCGTTCCCTCTCGATTTCATCTCGGGGTCCGGAGATCTATTGAAAGAGGACTAGAGTGGGTACATGCGAATGATACTCGACAGAATGTTCAAATGAGGCATGCGGGAGGATGGACTCGACTGGAGGGCGACATGATCGATGGAGAAGAGGGTTGGAGAGGAATGAGAAATAAGCAAACGCCACATGATTACACTTGAATGGCTCAAATAAACAATAAGTTGTCTCGCTTGGCCTACATAGTGAAAGGCCTAGTGCGCAACGCGGAGCACTGACGCTCGAATATGGCCGGGAAAACAGGGAAACCAACATAGCGCAGACTAGTCCAATGGAGGAGCTGGCCCACGACCTCCTCTCGCCACCGACAACCGTTCATGTGGATCGTTGGGGCCAACAACAGGGCACAGCTCCAGCACCGCCTCTGGACAAGGCGACCGCGGTGAGCGACACGCTCATATCGTCGATAGACACGGTTGGGTTCAGTGTGCCAAGGGTGGCGTTAGTGCTGTGGCACGACCAATGGTATGTTTGGTTTGTGCCCAAGGTTGCCCCATCAAAGCATTGGGTAGCCAAAATTTTGGTTGAGGTATTGGTTGCCCATGATTTGGCCAGCATTGGCAAGAAAAATGAACTAGAGTTGGCTAGAGTTCATTGGCATGCCAAAGAACTGGCAACCATCCAAACAAAGACCAATCTTTGGGTCATGACCAAAATTTTGGTAAGGTGCACTTTGGCCACAATCCAAACACACCCCAACACCCGGCTCGTCGAGGATGCACGGGGCGCCGCGACGCGTCCGCAGAGTGGTGTAGCGCGGCCAACTGCATCCTCTAGACCTGAGACCATGCCGGGTCGTCTTGCTTTTTCAATGACATGCGGGGATCGCATTTGAGCAAAGGGCATCTCCAACGTTGCCACGACCGCGGTGACTACCACGGCACACCAAAGCCCTCGTCCCTCGCGCCGTCGCGCGGTGCGTTCCCATCCGGCGCCAGCTGCCCACATTCATGTCGTCCGTTCGTATGTCGTTGTTAAGAGGCTCGGTGCCGAGGAACCAACTCCGGCGACTTAATAGCGCACCGGACGCTTGGCCTCACGGAATGCGCTACTTAAAGCGGCAGCGCCCAGCTAACCTGCACACCATAGCGCATCGTCCTCCTACGGCACCACATCCGCCATGACCGCAAGTGCGAGCGCTCTGCGGGAAGCTTGTCTTCGGGATGAAGCTCGAGGTCGCCGCCATCGCTCAAGTCGCCTCTCGCGGACGCAATAGCGATGTAGCCGGACGCGACGCGACCGCTGGCGGTGGCTACGCTGGCGGCCGACAGACGGAGCACCGTCGCCACGCGTCCTACTTGCCGTCGTCAACGTCCGGCACCGCCGAGGTCGGGACTCCTCCGAGGATGAGTAGGGCATGGGGCGGCAGGGCATGGTGTGCCAACTGGCGGTCCGTATCCGTGTTCTACTCTTCCTGCGGAGACCGCACCTTCACTTCACGGGTCTTGAACCCGCCCCGTACATGGACGTCGGTCACCGCCGTAGAATAGGTTTAGGGTCGGGTTTATTTTATTTTTCTGTCCTATAAAAGTTCGAAATGTAATGAAAACCTGCCGTGTTTGCATTAATCTCGGCCGGTGTATATGAACTTTCACAATAATGTACATATTGTAGGAGTACTAGCAAGATGCCCGTGCGTTGCACGGAAGATCAAGATCTTGTGGGCGAAAAGGATGAACGAGGGAAAGCCTTATCTGAAAATGTGGAGAGGAGTGCGAGTAAATTGTCATAGTTTCCTTCCTATCCGTTAGATATAGATCGGACGGCCTATATTGCAGGATGGCAGGCACACCATCATCACCAACTCTGCTTTTTATTGAACCGAGACAAATCTAAAAAACCCAACTAAGCCAACCTCCCAGCATATCGCGCGGGAAAAGACCCGGCCGCGCTGTTTTAGTCAGGATTACCGGATTACTAGTAGTAGTATCGATGGATCGCGCGAAGCAACATTTTTTTTTGAGGGGGCGAAGCATCTAGTTTAAAAGGAAAAAAGGCGGTACACTCACAGCACTCCTGTCGCGGTCGCATTGCACCCCACACACGTTCGGTCCTGCACACGGCTCACGCATAAGCGGGCAGCGCTTGGTTTGCCTCTTCAACGACACATGGGACTGCACTTGGAGAAACCGACCATGCGCCAAACTCCCCGCCCACCGCGAAAATCCTCCCCCCACACACAAAAATTCCCCCAAATTGATTCAACCGCCCTTCGCCAAATATTCCCCAAACCCCCTCCCCGTCCCCTCCACTCCATTCGCTCCATGAATGCCGCCCTCCCTACACGCCGATCGTCGGCGCCCTTGATTCGTCGAGGGGACGACGGCGATCCTCTCGCCCCTGATGCGCTCTCGTGAGACTTTCGTCCTCTAGGCGCGCCGCCACCTCAGCTACGTTCTTGTGGGCGCGACGGCGGTCAATGCCGCCACATTGGCGGCGTTTGTGTGGAGACGCACGGCGGTCAGCTTCTCCCACGATACGCGTATTCTAGGCGAGGCCCCATTCATGTCGGTGTTGCGCTGAATGTTAGGCGATAGACGCTGTTAATCTCCTTGTTTGCGAAGTAGTTTCTTGTCAATATGCTCGCTTAAGAAGCTTCCTTGCCAATTCGCACTCAATCGCTTAGCTGAGATGGCATGCCAAGGCCGATTAGTTGCTAAAATATCCTGCCATATATTTATTGTGGCGTGATTGCCATGGTCTAATAGGCAATCTGTTAGGTGAAATAGCTCTACACCGTTTTATACTCGATCTTTGTTGCTGCGATGGCCTTCGATAGTTCGATGGCTGTGTGCTCGGCCTCATTGACTGCTGAAACAGCCTGCCATAATTTAGCACTCAAATATGTTTGCTGAATTAGCTTTACATATATTTCGTTACTTAGATCTGCTCGTCCAAATATCTTGCCATAGCTTTAGACATCAACCTAGGTATTTTTTTTCTGGACATCATAAAAAAGCATATATGTTTTTCCTGTAGTATCTAGTAGAAGAACTAATTTGTATGTCTAACAGATGGACAAGACTTGGATAACTTCGCTCGAAGATTCTCCGCTGCATATGTCGAGGGGTTGAAAACTTCATGAACTTTATCGAGCTGAGTACGGTGGTCGAAATCAGATGTGCTCTGCCCGTGTAGCAGTTGTATGAATTCAGTTACAAGACCCAGTCAAGCGTGCAAAATCATCTACACTTGTATGGGATGTCGGTCACATATACTAGGTGGGTTCATCATGGTGAAGCTGTGAGCGTCAATGTTATTAACTACGTGGAAGCAGCAGATCACCATCTTGATCACTGATGCTCGGTGGAAGAGGAGGAGGAGGTGGTGGTGGCGGAGCCAGTGAGTTTGACCAACATTGAAACAATGCTACGAAATGCTCGTGCATTCCGTGAACTTTCACTGCAGAAGAAAAGCGGTGGGCCCGCATGTTGGAACAATGCAACGTTGTTGTCACCCCGGAAATAAGTTGTCGGTATTCTCAGCTATGGTCACCTTTCTTGGTGAAGACATCTGAGCGGATGACCAACAAATCATCCGATGCGATGTTGGCGGCTTTCCGCAAATCTTTCCGAGATCGTCGAGCTGCCACACACCTACTGATAAAATGAAGAATTTCCTTCGTGCGGTTGGAATTGGATATGATATGATCCATGTTTGTAAGAATAATTGTGTTACATTCCGGAAGGATTATGCCAACTTAAGTGAATGCCCGAAATGCAAATCATCAAGATGGAAAGATGGCGATGATGTGAAGAGGGTTCCTCATAATGTTACGAGACATTTTCCAATTACACCAAGATTGCAGAGGTTGTTTCATGATCTTTGAAACAAGAGAGGATGCACTTGTGGCATTCTAGGAACCAGAGTCAGAGATCGAATGTAATGAGCCATCCATCTCATGGTAGTGAGTGGAAAAGCTTCAATGATAAACACAAAGAGTTTGTCTTGACCGGAGAAACATTAGACTTGGCTTAGCTTGGATGGATTTAACCCATTTGGCCACAGGCGCCACATATAGCATGTGGCGGTGCTTGTTATCCTTACAACATGCCTCCTAATGTCGCACCAAAGAATCAAACTACATGATGGCCTTGCTCATCCCAGGTCCAAAAAGTCCTGGAAAGGATTTTGATTTGTTCATGGAGCCTCTTGTGGAGGAACTTCAACAGCTATGGAAGGGTGTTCTCACTCGAGACCTATATAGCAGCCCACCAGCTGATTTCTTTCTGCGTGTTGTTGTAATTTGGTGCATCCATGATTATCCGGCTTTGGGCACTATGTCAGGGCGAACGGCACATGGTTACAATGCATGTGTTCGTTGTGACAGGAATCTGCTGTCATACGCAATACTTAGCAAGTCTGTTACATTGGACACTGTCGTTTCCTTGCCAAGGACAAGACGCATCCTAGAAAATACCGAAGACATGTGTTCAATGCAAAGCATGAAAACCGTGATGCGCCAAAGAGGCTCACCGCGACGAGTTGCAAGTGGAATTAGAGAAGGTCAGGCATATTACACCAGGAAACCATCCTGGTAATGGTAGCGGGAAAAGGAAGCGTGGCACCGTAGAAGAGAGATT
This sequence comes from Aegilops longissima, assembly GCA_021605205.1. Lineage (NCBI taxonomy): Eukaryota > Viridiplantae > Streptophyta > Magnoliopsida > Poales > Poaceae > Aegilops > Aegilops longissima. The sequence continues at coordinate 401,916,808 of CM038677.1, forward strand.
ATTGTTTACCCACAGGTCCACTTTGTGGGACTTGGAGTATTGGAAAGATTTGGATCTGCGGCATAATCTCTATGTGATGCACATCGAGAAAAATATATGTGACAGCATTATCGGCACACTTCTTAACATTGAAGGCAAGACGAAAGATACCTTAAAATCTAGGATTGATTTGACACACAGGTATCGAGAAAGGATTTGCAGGTGCAAGATGAAGGTAAACCACGGGATATGGCACCGGTGTATACGTCTTGGACAAGGTAAAAGAAAAGAATTCTGCGAGGTCCTCTCACGTGTGAGATTCCCACATGGATTTGCTTCCAACCACGAAAGGAGAGTCGGTCTGAGATGGAAACAAGGTACAAGGGTTGAAAACTCATGACTGCCACGTCCTACTTCAAAGGGTTTTACTGTTATCCTTAGAGGATTGGGCATACGACTTATCTGAGCGATTGCGAGTTGGGACAATTCTTGAGGAACTCTGCGGTAGAAATATCAGGATAGATGCTTTGGGCGTCTTAGAGACAAGATACCAACTATCCTATGCGACCTTGAGAAGATATATCCTCCGACCTTCTTTGATGTGATGGTGCATTTGGCTGTTCATCTACGATGAGGCACTACTTAGAGGTCGATGCAGTATGGCTGGATGTACCCTATTGAAAGGTGACTAGGCACTTTCAAGGGCTATGTTAGGAACGAGCTAGACCCGAGGGTTCCATTGCAGAGGCCTACATTGCTCTGAAGCATTGACATTCGCTCAAAATACATTGAAACAATTGATCGACTTAGCAAAGAGGTGGGTGAAGACAATCCGGGCTCAATGTTTTCGATTATTCATTAGGAGTTACGAGGAAGAGTCGACAAGAGGACAAACCTAAAGATTTGGACAAAATGGTTTGGTATGTGTTGAATAAGCGTCCCGAGATACTACCTTATATCAAGTAAGTGCGAGATTGCAGCTTATACATCGTAATCTACTAAACTTGCAGCACATTCTTATATATTTAGATGTTTGACGCGATCACTATGTTGTGCAGCATCTACAAAGAGGAATTCTTGCCGCAAAATCCAAGAAACATTGACAAACTGGTTATGGCAGGATTTGCGAAATGGTTCAAGAACCATGTAAGCTTTTGAAGTGCCTTGTCGGTTTTTTAATATATTGAGTACATAAGATGATCACTTGTCTATTTTCTAACCATAGGTTAAGAAGATGCGGGAGGATAGGCTGGCAGTTGATGATGCCCTTTACTCACTAGCAATGGGTCACGATACTCGGGTAAGACATTATGAATCTTGCGTTGTTGGAGATGTGCGCTACAACACCCTTGCACGAGACGAAGGCGGGAAGACACAAAACAGTGCCATCATGAGCACGGATCGTATGACAAAGAGACAACTGAAATGTATGCAACATAAGCGACATTGTTCGATTGCGGTATATCTCGATTCGAGGATCATCGGTGTGTGGTTACATTGTCTTTGTCGTTGGTATAACCTGTTTTCGAGGATCGCAAAAACCGAGCTGATGATTATTTCAAATCCATCAATGTCAAGGCGGCGTACCGGACCAACGAGCCTTTTATTTTGGCAAATCAAGCAACACATATATTTTTCTTGGAAGACACATTTGCACGTAGCGATGGTGGAGAGTATTGCAAAGGTTTGAGCAGAGGAATTCGTTTAATGAAGTTGCACAACAAGATGATGCTTACATTGCTCACGATGTACAAGATAACACAGATGTTCCTAATATCTTTGAGAACCATCACGTCAATGGCGCTTGGCGAAAAAGATTGCTGTCGTCTTGTGGACATACAAGAGTTGATCAAGAAGAAGCCAATGTTAGAGGACGTTGAGGACGAAGAAGAAGATGACACCATGGGGAATTACGATTCAGACTGATACACATGGTGAAGATGTTGACGCTGCTGCTGCGGATGATGATTACATTGCTTTTGTCGTATTTGCCTGTCAGAATACATTTTTTTTATACTATGTGAAATTGTGTTTGCTATGATAACTGAAACCTGATGAACATGTTGTTTAGTATTTTGTTGTGAGAACATCACTTGTTATGTATGCTGATTTGTGTTTGGTGATTGTATGACAACTAAAACATGATGACATTGTTGTTTAGTTGTACTCATATTTGGCTGTGAAACTTGAATTTGATGACATAGTTTGTTGTTGGACTGCAATTTGCTCGGCGTCTTGAATGAGAACAAAGCTGACCCGACAGGCCTCTGCTATTTATTTATTTATATGAGCAAAGGGATACCCCTGATTTCCGTTAATAGAAATCATTAGATGTTCACAACACTACGCCCAGCTACTGCTACGGGTTTCATTCATTACTAGTTTCAGCAAAGTGCTCATGTCGTAGCCACTGAATACATCACGAGTGCTACATACGCTGCAAATAAAGAGACAATCATCCTACAGAGCACGTAGATTTTGCCCATTATCTTCACAAGCTCTCTCATCTCCTCATTGCTGTCAAGGCCGTTCAACAGCTGTTGCTTGGCCATGATCAGAGGAACTGCATCTTTAACCTTTTGCTCTGCATCTTCCTCTTCTGCCGTTCCTTCAGTTACTTGTCCAACACCCCAACCTGCTGGTATTGGGATTCCTCGTCTAACCAAATAATCAGCGTAGTTGCATTCCCCCACATCAGCAACTTCCCGGGAATACAAATCACACGAATCTTCCCTTTTCTGCACGAATCAAATTGGAAGATCATCAACCAAACTATTAAAAAATTCAGCAACTGAAAGCAGCAGAACAACACTTAAACATATTATTACCCCATGATTCGGGCATTTGTAGAAGACTTCGGCCGGGGTTGCGGATTGTGGTTGAGACGCGACGGATGACTCTGTGTGATTTGCAGCAGTGGCACCACACCAACGGCAGCGGGTTGCAATGAGCAATCGTCTGCGGTGCGGCGTGCGGCGGGGTGTGATGAGACCCACAGGCGATGGTGCGGGTGGCGACTTGGCGCATATCTGGTTGTTACTGCTTGAAGAGCGGTGGACGAGCAACCGGCGGACATGGTTGCTTCGGCGAGCTTCGATGCTAAGCGAGTAAGTAGAGAAGAGGAGAATCGAGCGTTGGATATGTCAATTTCATTACTTGCGAGTAGCATAGCACCATATATAGTCATAGTCTAGGTTTGGATTGAACCAGCCACGAGAACACGTCTTTCTTTTTTCTAAAACTCGACAACGTCTCTTTCTTGGTACACTAGCTTGTTACATCGCCTTCCCAAGTCTTTGATTTTCTTTCCCTTTTTTTGCAAGGAAGGAAGAAGGACAAAATTGAGAGTTCCTCGGACTCGAACCCAAGACCTCTCGGTTGAAAACCAAGGGTGCTAGTCACTTATGAGGTGACGTTCCTGTGAGGAGGACGCGATTTAACGCATTTCCTCGTAGTTTTCTTCCTATATATAAAAAAGTATGCTACTTGGTGTCCACTTAGTCAAAAAACAATTGTGCCAACCTTGACCGTTCGATTGACATTCAACGTTTGTCGCGTTTCTTTAGTCTCTTCTTCCTCGAGCCGCCAAAGCCAAACCAGCACCGGCGGGACCGCCTGCTCCCGCCTCCCACGGCTGGCTATGATCTTCCCCGGCTCCTCTTCGTTCCCGTCCGAGGCCTCACCATCGTCCTCCGCCTAGGTTCGCTCGCCACGGCGCCGCCCTCCGGTGTTGTCAACATGGTCAACAACCGAGAGGAATAAGGAGATGACTGTACATGGTGAGGATGACGAGGGACCCAAAGAAGACTGTGCAGTAATTTTGTTTTTCGGGACGGAGAAGGGTATCAAGCGGGTTGTGCGGGACCCGTGGCCCGTCTAGCCTGTGCTTTTATTTCATATGTTTAGCACATGACCAGCCCAGTTTGTTTTTCCTTTACGAAAAATGGCTAGCCAGCTATTTTGTTTTTGCGAATAACCAACATAGGCCTACTTGCTTTTCTACGCTCTTTGGGAAATCTTTCAAGGCGAGGAGGATGCATTTTGCCCAGAAAATGGGCTATAAGTAATAAGAAATGGGCTATAAGTAATAATAAATGGGCTATAAGTAATAATAAATGGGCTGTAAAATGAAAAAATACAGCAAGCAGGCAATTAGTTCCCAAATATTGTTTTCTTTCATATTTTGATATTTTAAATTTCATTGTTTTTGTGGGTAAAATTTCATTGAATTTAAAATAAGGTATATTTATATTTAAAATTAATTTGAATCGGCTAGAAATTTCAGTTGTATGCTATTTGGGACAGATTTGGAGGCTGACTTGTGGGTCTACTAGGTTGGCGTGTACTTTGGCTTTGTCAACTTAGTCCACAAGCGATTCAAATTTAGTCCTAAGCGATTCTAGCAGCGGTGGACAGTTGGATGTTAATCCAGCGGCCGTCTTCTTCTTCAATATCTCGATCGTCTTGTTCGGCCGCCCAAACCAGCTCGGTGGGACTACCTTCTCCACCTCCGTGGTGGCTGTGCTACCCCGACAGCCGCACCGCCCACCCAACTTCATTGCTGGCCAGGCCATTCCTCTACTCACCCACACCTCCTGTTATTTTCCGGCGACGACAGCCGGACCAGTAAACCCTCGTACTCCCCACCGCGTGGGCAACCATTACCGAGTCTTCCCCGGCTCCGTGTCGTTCCCTTCCTAGGCCTCTCCGTCGTCCACCGCCATGGTGCTCTCGGTGCGGCCTGGTCAACATGGTCAACGAACGACATCCATCGGTCGTGAACTATACGCGCAAAATAATAATTCCTCCACCTGAGAGCTGGGACCCACCGGAAGGGCCTCTGTATTTCGCGAAAAAAACGTTCCCCCGGCTGACATGTCGGACCCACCAGCTATATCTTCACACGCAAGGAAGAGCCTCCTTATTATGCACAAAAAAAATGAATACCCACCCTGCTAGATGGGACCCACCATAGTGGGAGGATGACTTGTGGGCCAACTAAGTTGACGGGGACGGAGGGCTTTGTCAACTTAGTCAATATGAACGATTCTAGCTCCAGTGACCGTACGATGTCCATCCAACGGCCATAGTGCTTCTTCAACCTCTGGTTTCTTGCTCCAGCCGCCCAAAGCAGCGCCGGTCGTGCAGCGTGCTCACACTGTCGTGGCGGTTGTGATGCGCGGAGGCCTCACCGGCCCCTACTACTCCCACCGCTGGCCCAGGGTATCCCTCTAGTCACCCACACCCCCTGTTATTCTGCGGCGACGGCAGCCTCACGCCGCAGCCGAACTAGTGAACCCTCGTACTCCTCTCCGCGCGGGCTACCACTGCTGCGACTTCCCCGGCTCCGCGTCGTCCCCTTCCTAGGCCTCGCCGTCGTCCAGACCACCGCCCTGGTGCTCTTGGTGCGATGTGGTCAACGTGGTCAACGACCGACTTCCATCGGAAGAGTACTATACGTGGAGAGGCTGACAGCTGGGTCCAGGCAGCCGCAAGGAAGTGCCTCCTTATTACACGTAAAATAATTATTCCTCCACCTGACAGCAAGGACCCACTGGACGGGCCACCTTATTTCGTGAAAAAAACGTTTCCCCCTGACTGCTGGGACCCACCGGACGGGCCAGTGTATTTCGCGAAAAAAATGTTCCCCGCGCTGTCAGCTCGGACCCACCGGAAGTGCCTCCTTATTACGCACAAAAAAATGAATACTCCTCTTGCTAGTTGGGACCCACCATGGTGGGAGGCTGACTTGTGGGCCTACTAAGTTGACTGGGATGGGGGCCTTTGTCAACTTTAGTCAATATGAACGATTTTAGCTCCAGTGACCGTACGATGTCCATCCAACGGCCGTAGTGCTTCTTCAACCTCTGGTCTTCTTGCTCCAGCCGCCCAAAGCAGCGCCGGTCGTGCCGCATGCTCCTGCCTCCAGTGGCCGGTTGTGCTGCCATGGAGGCCTCACCGCCCCCTACTATTCCCACCATCGGCGAGCCTGCGGCGGCGACAGCCTCACACCTGGCCGAACGGTGAACCCTCGTACTCCTCTCTGCGCGGGCTTTCACTGTCGCGTCTTCCCCGGCTCCCCGTCGTCCCCTTCCTAGGCCTCGCCTTCGTCCACCGCCCTGGTGCTCTCGGCGCAGCGTGGTCAACGTGGTCAAGGAACGACTTCCATCGGACGTGGACTGTACGTGGAGAGGCTGACAGCTGGGTCCACGACCGCAGCAAGGAAGTGCCACCTTATTACGCGGAAAATAATGATTCCTCCACCTGACAGCTCGGACCCACCGGACAGGCCACTGTATTTTGCGAAAAAAACGTTTCCCCCTGACTGCTGGGACCCACCAGCTACATCTTCGCACGCAAGGAAGTGCGTCCGGGCAAAAAAAACAAAATGATTCGCCCCCTGACCGCTTGGACCCACCAGCGACACCTTCGCACGCAAGGAAGTGCGTCCGGGCAAAAAATAGAACGATTCGCCCCCCTGACTGCTGGGACCCAACAGCTACATCTTCGCACGCAAGGAAGTGCGTCCGGGCAAAAAGACGATTCGCCCCACGGCTGCTGGGACCCACCAGCTACATCTTCCTGAGCAAGGAAGTGCACGGCGGTCGGGACCCACCGGTGAAGCGCACGTGGCGTTGTCATTCTAGTCGCGAACGATATGCGTACATCTTGGTCGTTGTAGAGGCGCCGCGTGTCGTAGTAGAGGCGCCGCACGTAGCATGTACACGCACGCTGTGGCGAGGGTGCAAGAAAGAAAATACGCCACGCACGTACATACGGGCAGGGTCTCGAACGCCTACTCGGCGCGCTCACGTACATGGCTGGGTGAACAGAGAAGCGATGTCGTCGTCGTGTTCATGGGGAGCCAACTGGCTGGGTCGGAACGGAATGCGTGGTCGTGTTCATCGGGAGGCTTGGACGGAACATGCGATGGAAATGAGGCTGGCGTACCGCGAAGCGGAGAAGCGGACCTCCCACGTTTGGAACAGGGTCTGTTGTTCGGGAGGGTGTGGCGTCCGCAAAAGCGAAGAAGCGGACCTCCTACGGTCAAACGGGGTCTGTTGATCGGGAGGGTGTGGCGTACAGCAAAACGGAGGAAACCGACCTCCTACGGTCAAAGCGGGGTCTGTTGATCGGGAGGGTGTGGCGCATCGCAAAGCGGATTTAAACGGACCTCCTACGGTCAAACGAGGGTCCTGTTCGCCGGGAGGGTGTGGCGTCGCAAAGCAGGACTCCACAGATCTTTATTCATCTCCACCGTCGACCTCCTCCAGCCTCCACGGGCTCCTGTTCATCCAGCCTCCACCCGCGCTTCTCCACCGGCTCTTGTTCAACCACCCCTCCACGTGCACCCTCCACCGTCTCGTTCATCCAGCCCTCCACACCACGGGTCTGTTCATCCGGAGGCAACGCCTTTGCTCCTCGTTCATCAACCCCCATAGCGCTCACTGTTCATCAATCGACCGGCTTGATTAGCAGCAGCAGCGAAGAATCGCTCCATCGGGTTCGATTAACGACCATCGATCGATCGCCGGGTTCGAGAACGCGTAACTGCAGTCTGTCGCGCCGGGTTCGATTAGAGCTAACGCCTACACACACGCAGCGACGTCACGAGAGGAACGTGCATCGCTCGGCCCCCGACCTCCCACCGTAACCGGCAACTCCCCGAAATTTTCCTCCCCCTCGCTTCTACCACGGTTTTTTCCGTCATGGACGGCCCAAAGAATGTCATGCAGCTGCGTCTCCGGCCCGCCCAGGACGAAAAGCCCATTTTCTTTCATGATTTTTTGTCATAGAAGTAGGAGTCCACCACATCTATGATGATACCGGGTTTTGTCACAATTATCGTCATAGAAGTGTCATATGTATGACAGAAAAAAATTTCTTTCAGCCCAAAATGTCACGGATGTGTCTTTTTTTGTAGTGAGAACCTTTGGGAAGACTTGGGGAAAGTCTTTGCGATCTTGCTGTTAAAAACAGAAACTTTAGCGCTCGCGAGATTAGCTACAACTTTTTACTGGAGAGCGCTATTTAGTTGATTCTTTTTGCAGCTGATTAATAGATACATTCCTCACGTCCAGAAAGTTATTTTAGAATTTTTAGAGTTCCAGAAGTTTGCGTTAGTTACAGATTACTACAGACTGTTCTGTTTTTGACAGATTCTGTTTTTCACGTGTTGTTTGCTTATTTTGATGAATCTATGGCTAGTAATGGAGTTTATCAACCATAGAAAAGTTGGAATACAGTAGGTTTAACACAAATATAAATAAAGAATGAGTTCATTACAGTACCTTGAAGTGGTGTTTTGTTTTCTTTCGCTAACGGAGCTCACGAGATTTTCTGTTAAGTTTTGTGTTGTGAAGTTTTCAAGTTTTGGGTAAAGATTTGATGGATTATGGAACAAGGAGTGGCAAGAGCCTAAGCTTGGCGATGACCAAGGCACCCCAAGGTAAAATCTAAGGACAAACCAAAACCTCTTTGTCTTCGTCCATCGGTAACTTTACTTGGAGCTATATTTTTATTCACCACATGATATGTGTTTTGCTTGGAGCGTCTTGTATGATTTGAGTCTTTGTTTTTTAGTTCCCCATAATCATACTTGCGGTACACACCTTTTGAGAGAGATACACATTATCGGAATTTATTAGAATACTCTATGTGCTTCACTTATATCTTTTGAGCTAAACAATTTTGCTCTAGTGCCTCACTTATATCTTTTAGAGCACGGTGGTGGTTGTATTTTATAGAAATTATTGATCTCTCATGCATCACTTATATTATTTTGAGAGTCCTTTAGAAAAGCATGGTAATTTTCTTTGGTTATAAAATTAGTGCTAATATGATAGGCATCCAAGATAAAAACTATAAAGTGCATTGAATACTAAGAGAAGTTTGATACTTGATAATTGTTTTGAAATACGAAGATGGTGATATTAGAGTCATGCTAGTTGAGTACTTGTGAATTTGAGAAATACTTGTTCTAAAGTTTGTGATTCCCATATCATGCACGTATGGTGAACTGTTATGTGATGAAGTCGGAGCATGATTTATTTATTGATTGTCTTCCTTATGAGTGGCGGTCGGGGATGAGCGATGGTCTTTTCCTACCAATCTGTCCCCCTAGGAGCATGCGCATAGTACTTCGTTTCGGTAACTAATAGATTTTGGCAATAAGTATGTGAGTTCTTTATGACTAATGTTGAGTCCATGGATTATACGCACTCTCACCCTTCCACCATTGCTAGCCTCTCTAATACCGTGCACCTTTCGCCGGTATCATATACCCACCATATACCTTCCTCAAAACAGCCACCATACCTACCTATTATGGCATTTCCATAGCCATTCCGAGATATATTGCCATGCAACTTACCACCGTTCCATTTATTATGACACGCTTCATCATTGTCATGTTGCTTTGCATGATCATGTAGTTGACATCGTATTTGTGGCAAAGCCACCTTCATAATACTTTCATACATGTCACTCTTGATTCATTGCAATCCCGTACATCACGGAGGCATTCACATAGAGTCATATTTTGTTCTAAGTATCGAGTTGTAATTCTTGAGTTGTAAGTAAAAAAAAGTGTGATGATCATTATTAGAGCATTGTCCCATGTGAGGAAAGGATGATGGAGACTATGATTCCCCCATAAGTCGGGATGAGACTCCGGACGAAGAAAAAACAAGAAAAGAGGCCAAAAGAAAAAAAAGAGAGAAGGCCCAAATAAAAAAATGAGAGAATAAGAGAGAAGGGTCAATGTTACTATCCTTTTACCACACTTGTGCTTCAAAGTAGCACCATGATCTTCATGATAGAGAGTCTCTTATTTTGTCACTTTCATATACTAAGTGGGAACTTTACGTTATAGAACTTGGCTTGTATATTCCAATGATGGGCTTCAAAATGCCCTAGGTCTTCGTGAGCAAGCGAGTTGGATGCACACCCACTTAGTTTCGTTTGTTGAGCTTTCATACACTTATAGCTCTAGTGCATCTGTTGCATGGCAATCCCTACTCACTCACATTGATATCTATTAATGGGCATCTCAATAGCCCGTTGATACGCCTAGTTGATGTGAGACTATCTTCTCCTTTTTGTCTTCTCCACAACCACCATTCTATTCCACCCATAGTGCTATGTCCATGGCTCACGCTCATATATTGCGTGAAGATTGAAAAAGATTGAGAACATCAAAAGTATGAAACAATTGCTTGGCTTGTCATCGGGGTTGTGCATGATTTAAATAATTTGTGTGGTGAAGATAGAGCATAGCCAGACTATATGATTTTGTAGGGATAACTTTCTTTGGCCATCTTATTTTGAGAAGACATGATTGCTTTGTTAGTATGCTTGAAGTATTATTATTTTCATGTCAATATTAAACTTTTATCTTGAATCTTTCGGATCTGAACATTCATGCTACAATAAAGAGAAATACATTGAAGAATATGCTAAGTAGCATTACACATCAAAAATTCTGTTTTTATCATTTACCTACTCGAGGACGAGCAGGAATTAAGCTTGGGGATGCTTGATACGTCTCCAACGTATCTATATTTTTTGATTGCTCCATGCTATTATATATTCTGTTTTCGATGTTTAATGGGCTTATTTACACACTTTTATATTATTTTTGGGACTAACCTATTAACCCAAGGCCCAGTGCAAATTGTTGTTTTTTTTCCTATTTCAGTGTTTCGCGGAAAAGGAATATCAAATGGAGTCCAAACGGAATGAAATCTTCCAGAGAGTTATTTTTGGAACAAACGTGATCCAGAGAACTTGGAGTGGACATCAAGAAACATACGAGGAGGCCACGAGGCAGGGGGGCGCCTACCCCCCTGGGCGCGCCCTCCACCATCGTGGGCCCCTCGTAGCTCCACCGACCTACTTCTTCGTCCTATATATACGTACATACACCGAAACCATCGAGGAGCACCACGAAAACCTAATTCCACCGCCGCAACCTTCTGTACCCGTGAGATCCCATCTTGGGGCCTTTTCCGGCACTCTGCCGGAGGGGGCATCGATCACGGAGGGCTTCTACATCAACACCATAGCCTCTCCGATGATGTGTGAGTAGTTTACCACAGACCATCGGGTCCAGAGTTATTAGCTAGATGGCTTCTTCTCTCTCTTTGGATCTCAATACAAAGTTCTCCTCGATCTTCTTGGAGATCTATTCGATGTAACTCTTTCTGTGGTGTGTTTGTAGAGATCCGATGAATTGTGTGTTATGATCAAGATTATCTATGAACAATATTTGAATCTTCTCTGAATTCTTTTATGTATGATTGGTTATCTTTGCAAGTCTCTTCGAATTATCAGTTTGGTTTGGCCTACTAGATTGATCATTCTTGCAATGGGAGAAGTGCTTAGCTTTGGGTTCAATCATGCGGTGCTCGATCCCATGTGATGAGGGGAAGCGACACGTATTGTATTGTTGCCATCGAGGATAAAAAGATGGGGTTTATATCATATTGCTTGAGTTTATCCCTCTACATCATGTCATCTTACCTAATGCGTTACTCTGTTCTTATGAACTTAATACTCTAGATGCATGCTAGATAGCGGTCGATGTGTGGAGTAATAGTAGTAGATGCAGGCAGGAGTCGGTCTACTTGTCGCGGACGTGATGCCTATATACATGATCATGCCTAGATATTCTCATAATTATGCACTTTTCTATCAATTGCTCGACAGTAATTTGTTCACCCACCGTAATACTTATGCTATCTTGAGAGAAGCCACTAGTGAAACCTATGGCCCCCGGGTCTATTTTCCATCATATTAATCTCCCGTCAACGAGCTATTTCTGTCGCCGTTTATTTTGCTTTCTTTACTTTTAATCTTTATCATAAAAATACCAAAAATATTATCTTATCATCTCTATCAGATCTCACTTTTGCAAGTGGCCGTGAAGGGATTGACAACCCCTTTATCGCGTTGGTTGCAAGGTTCTTATTTGTTTGTGTAGGTACGAGGGACTTGCGTGTGGCCTCCTACTGGATTGATACCTTGGTTCTCAAAAACTGAGGGAAATACTTACGCTGCATTGCTGCATCACCCTTTCCTCTTCAAGGGAAAACCAACGCATGCTCAAGAGGTAGCAAGAAGGATTTCTAGCGCCGTTGCTAAGGAGGTGTGCACCAAGTCAAGTCAAGATTTGCTCTCCCGACAACGAGCCATTTCTGGTGCCGTTGCCGGGGAGTCTACGCATAAGTCAAGACATACCAAGTACCCATTACAAACTCTTATCCCTCACATTACATTATTTTCCATTTGCCTCTCATTTTCCTCTCCCCCACTTCACCTTTGCCTTTTCTTCGCCTTCTTCCCGTATGTCTTTTTGCTTGTGTTTCCATGTGCCTTCTATTTGCTTGCATCTTTGCTTGCTAAAAATCTATTGATATGGATCCACTTAAAGTGTTCTACTTGGATCATCTTCGGTCCTTATGCGCTCGTGCTGAAACCCCAACTAGCCTAGTTGATGGGAAATCTTTAGATGAGCATGCTCATTTTGTGTGTCATTCTTTGTCTGAAAAGGGGAAGCTCTTATGGTATCAAATAAATAGTTTGCTTTGCTATGCTTGGAATCTTTGTGAAATTTATGATTTTACTTGTTGCTCTAAGAACCCTAAAAAATACCTTCCCTACCTATGTGAGTTTAATGATAATGAAATCTTATCTTCTTATGGAAAGGGTTTTTATAGTTACTATGATATCGAACAAATTGAAGAATTTGTCGTTTTTAAGGGTGCTCATGAAGTTGCTTCTTTGATTGAAAAGTATGTTATTACTCTCTACAAATCTGAAAATTCTGACATACTTAAATATTGCTATTAAACTATACTCATAATGCCTATGTTAAGGAATTTATTGAGAGATTGACCGTTGCTTTGGAAGAAAATAATGATATGCATGAATCTATAGATAATTATGATTACGATGATTTGATTGAAATATCCCTTGATGAACATGATGCTTGCTATTCTTATGGCCACGATGCCAATATTTATGGAGATGAATTTGCTATAGTTCCTTATGTTAAACATGAGATTATTGCTATTGCACCCATACTTGATAGTTCCTTGAATCAAAAGCATGATTGCAATGATTTTACTATAAGTTCTTTTGATGTCAATTGTGCTAATAATATGCAAAACCCTAAGCTTGGGGATTCTAGTTTTGCTATGTCTACTATTTGTTGCAATGATCATGATTGGGGTGATTCTTCTTGTGATCTTGAAAATTTATTTAAGCCCCATGATTAATATGAGATTGATAATAATGTTTGCAATAGTATTGAAAGTGGGTTTGGAAGAGTGTCAACTTTAGATCCCACATATTTGGATTTTTATCAATCTTATGAAGTTTTTGATAAAAGTGGGTTTGGAGAGGTCATGACTTTAGTTTATGTTATTCCCACTATTTTGGAAGAGTGTCAACTATGCATGCATGTGGATCATCTAGAGAATATGTTATGTGATACCAATATTGTTGAATTTGAATATGATCTTACATGTAATTATTATGAGAGAGGAAAATATGGTTGTAGAAGTTTTCATGTTACTAAATTACCTCTCTTCATGTTGAGATTGCTATCATCACTTTCTTCTTCCTTGCATACGCTAGTTTTTTCTTGCCTTGAAAATTTGTTTGCTTATAATATGCCTATGCACAGGAAGTATGTTAGACTTAGATGTGTTTGTCACGTGTTTTGTAATGCTCTCTTTGCGCTCAATTCTTGTCTTTCATGTGAGCATCATTAAAATTATCAATGCCTAGCTAAAAGTGCTTGTTGGGAGACAACCCAATATTTTTAATTTCTGTTATTCAATAAATAATCCATATAGATCCTGTTTAGATGTTTCTTTATATTTTAATTAGTGTTTGTGCCAAGTAGAACCTTTGGGAAGACTTGGGGAAAGTCTTTGCGATCTTGCTGTAAAAAACAGAAACTTTAGTGCTCGCGAGATTAGCTACAACTTTTTACTGTAGAGTGTTATTTAGTTGATTCTTTTTTCAGATGATTAATAGATAAATTCCTCACGTCCAGTAATTTATTTTAGAATTTTTGGAGTTCCAGAAGTTTGCTTTAGTTACAGATTACTACAGACTGTTCTGTTTTTGACAGATTCTGTTTTTCGCGTGTTGTTTGCTTATTTTGATGAATCTATGGCTAGTAATGGAGTTTATCAACCATAGAGAAGTTGGAATACAGTAGGTTTAACACCAATATAAATAAAGAATGATTTCATTACAGTACCTTGAAGTGGTGTTTTGTTTTCTTTCGCTAACGGAGCTCACGAGATTTTCTGTTAAGTTTTGTGTTGTGAAGTTTTCAAGTTTTGGGTAAAGATTTGATGGATTATGGAACAAGGAGTGGCAAGAGCCTAAGCTTGGGGATGACCAAGGCACCCCAAGGTAAAATCTAAGGACAACCCAAAAAGCCTAAGCTTGGGGATGCACTGGAAGGCATCCCCTCTTTTGTCTTCGTCCATCGGTAACTTTACTTGGGGCTATATTTTTATTCACCACATGATATGTGTTTTGCTTGGAGCGTCTTGTATGATTTGAGTCTTTGCTTTTTAGTTCCCCGCACATACTTGCTGTACACACCTTTTGAGAGAGACACACATTATTCGGAATTTATTAGAATACTCTATGTGCTTCACTTATATCTTTTGAGCTAAACAATTTTGCTCTAGTGCCTCACTTATATCTTTTAGAGCACGGTGGTGGTTATATTTTATAGAAATTATTGATCTCTCATGCTTCACTTGTATTATTTTGAGAGTCCTTTAGAACAGCATGGTAATTTGCTTTGGTTATAAAATTAGTCCTAATAAGATAGGTATCCAAGATAAAAACTATAAAGTACATTGAATACTAAGAGAAGTTTGATACTTGATAATTGTTTTGAAATATGAAGATGGTGATATTAGAGTCATGCTAGTTGAGTAGTTGTGAATTTGAGAAATACATGTTCTAAAGTTTGTGATTCCCGTAGCATGCACGTATGGTGAACCGTTATGTGATGAAGTCGGAGCATGATTTATTTATTGATTGTCTTCCTTATGAGTGGCGGTCGGGGACAAGCGATGGTCTTTTCCTACCAATCTATCCCCTTAGGAGCATGCGCATAGTACTTCGTTTCGATAACTAATAGATTTTTGCAATAAGTATGTGAGTTCTTTATGACTAATGTTGAGTCCATGGATTATACGCACTCTCACCCTTCCACCATTGCTAGCCTCTCTAATACCGTGCACCTTTCACCGGTATCATATACCCACCATATACCTTCCTCAAAACAGCCACCATACCTACCTATTATGGCATTTCCATAGCCATTCCGAGATATATTGCCATGCAACTTACCACTGTTCCATTTATTATGACACGCTTCATCATTGTCATATTGCTTTGCATGATCATGTAGTTGACATCGTATTTGTGGCAAAGCCACCTTCATAATACTTTCATACATGTCACTCTTGATTCATTGCAATCCCGGTACACCGCCGGAGGCATTCACATAGAGTCATATTTTGTTCTAAGTATCGAGTTGTAATTCTTGAGTTGTAAGTAAATAAGAGTGTGATGATCATTATTAGAGCATTGTCCCATGTGAGGAAAGAATGATGGAGACTATGATTCCCCCATACACTACTAGGGAAAAGGCTAGCAGCAGCGCGGGTTTTCGGTGTATCAGTAGCGCGGGGACAGGCGCTACAGCTAACACGTAGCAGTACCTCATGCTCACCGGCGCTACTGCTATACAAGTGTAGCAGCAGCGCGCTTCGTGGAAGCTCGCTACTGCTAATAGCTCTAGAGCACGTTGCCTGGACGCGCTACTGCTATCGTGGCGCTACTGCTAACTTTTCTCCACTCGCTAGTGCTAATTTTAGTAGTTTTTTGTTTTTTCTGCATATTTGTTTTGTATTTGAACAGGCTTTATACAAGAATCTTTAGCAGATACAAATGTCATCATGATACACATACCAATGGCTGCGAGACCACAAATGTAATCATAGCATATACATACAAATAGTCTCATCATAATCATCATCCAATACAAAGTGGTATCTCGTCATCATCTCGAAAATAGCGATACATGCAAGTCTCGAATACTTGCAACTACAACGTCATCCATCTAAACAATGGTATATGCGAGAAGAGCTATCACTATGAGTGAGAGCGGAACTATGCAATACATGAGGCGGCGGTTACGAGTCCTCTCTCGCGCTAGCGTGAACCTCAAGTAACTAGCTTCTCCTTCTTGTCTTCTTTTGAAACCTTTATGGCTGGCGCCCGAGACCCCATTCACTTGCGCCTGACACTCAGGCCACTCGTTGTACACCCCTGGAACCTTCCCTTTGTACATGACATAGCACCGCCATCTCGCCATCAAGAAACTAGGTACCTGTTAGAGATGCATATTCATCAAGAGGATGTACAATCATATGCAACAAAATATATTAGAGCAACACGAAAAAGAAAGGGTTAATTAGCAACTAGATGCAACATACAGTACGCAAACTAATTAACTAGAGGTACGCAGGTCATCGTACCCAAACAAACAATGTAGCGTTACGCAAGTTCGGCAGGGACCGTGGACATCACAAAGTTTCATCGCTAAAGAAAGTATACAAGTTCAACCGACACATATCATCGTCATCGGCATCGTAAATCACTAGAAGTTCCATCCTTCCATATCATCGAGGATGGACCCTAGCTTCTTGAATGGCGTGAGGTCTTGACATTGCATGCCTATGCGAGTTCGGACGTCAGCTCGCGATATAGGGCCGTGGTGGAACATCCCCTTCTCATCGACGACTTCTTTCATGATGATCGTCGCAATGTCCCTTTGGATGCGAAAGGAGTCATCTCTAAGTTTATAATCCTCTTCTCCATGAGAGTCTAGCCACTTGTGGATATGTTCATCATTTCTGCTTGTCATGCGAAGCTTTTGGTGATCCTGTTGAACTCAATCATGAGATGGAGGATGTGGAATCCATCCTTCTTGCTTGGTTTTGGGATATGGATGCAGCAGAAGTTAGTTTTATGCGCGAAACCCATCTTCTTGTTCCTTTGTTTCCTGATCTGCATGTGGCCACCTCTAATGTTGAAGCCTTGGAGAGCATCATCCAAAATATTCATTATGTGGGTGTAGTCCTTCTTCTCGTAGTCTTTGGAAGGGTCGAAATACACCGCGTGGGAGACTCGCGGATAAAGAACAATAAGGACGGCGCGCCCGTTGCTGCGGGGAAAAGATATCTCAAATTATTCTTCATATGAGTGAGGAGGAATGATTGAAATGTACGAAAGGGTTGTCTAGAACTGACTTACTTTGGATGATAAGGCAGGAGGACAATTTCCTGGTCCTTATTCTGTACCATGAAGTTTTGGAGGTAGTCCCTAGCAGTTTCACGCTCAAAGTCGCCGAGACTCAAGAAAGACTCGTGCATGTAGTACAGATCCGCCACACAGATTTGCGAGACTTCTTCTCTCTTCATGACAGAGCTCATATGTAGCGCAAAAAGGCGGACGATTGTAAAATCGAGCCGCCTTGACAGAAACATCTCAAATATATGGTCAAACCGCAGGAAGAACACCTCCGCGGGCCGTGTGCCGATGTAGCACTTCTCCTCAGGCACACGAGCCGCGTATGTCGGATATCCTGGATCCTTCGAGGCTAGTAGGCTTTTCTCAGTCGACAGCACATGGTCGTGCAGTCTCCTAAGATCCCCTGATTGTGCCTCCAGCGGTTTCGACGGTAGCATCGGCTCGCCCGTGAGATGGAACATGGCCGCACTTTTCACGGGTACACGCTCTTCAGAATCCATCATCTGGCTGCTACGTGCTCTGGCTTGTTTGGAGGCAGCTATCTTCCCCGGTCTCTTCCTCTCCTTTTTCTTGGGCACACCTTCTAGACCCTTCCTTAACCCCTGCCCCAGTGTTCCCGGGCTAAGCACTGTACGTCCCTCGGCTGGTTGAGCTTGTGTTGAGGCGGCATTTTCAGGCGTGCCCTGTGAGGATTTCATGAAGAGAGACTTTTTGCAATCCCTGCTACGACCTTCCTGCCCGGGCAGATCATCCATATCCTCATTAGCATGCTGATAGCCCGATTCATCATATGGTTGACTCATCATATCTATGTCACAGTCATACGCGTTTGTATTGAGGAAACCCATTGGGTCGACCTCCTTCTCATCATCCATTATATGTTCTACCGGACCGATTACATCAGCCGGTACTATTGCACCCCCTTCATCACGTAGTCCGCCGCTCTCACCCGACACTACAGGAGTTGGTAATTGCGTAGGCGGGGTGGTGGTCTCCGCACATGGTTGTTGATGTGTGGTTATTGGTGTGCTCTCGGCCGACTCTAGACGAATAAGATTCTTTGGCCATAGCAGCACCCAACCCTTGCAGTTTCCAATCCGTGGCGGGGTCTCGTCGTCCTCTCCCACAGGATGTACTGGAGGAGGAAAATGCTCGTGCCCTGATTTCACACTGGACAAGTTAACTCTGAAGTGCCCAGCGGGGATCGGTTGGTTGTGGAACATGGGCTGCAAGGGGTTCATTATCATCCCCTTTCCCACGTCCACCTTCTGGCCTTTGATCAAGTAGAGTATGGTGCACGGGGTTTCTTCGGCCTACAAACACATGTCTGTGGCGTAAAACATCTGAAAGGCAACGAAAATGGAAAATTCTATGTTGGCGCGACATGTAATTACCGTGATGGCGTCGAGCTCAGCCAAAGACGAAGGCCCACCTAGCACGCCAGAGATTGAGGATGGGCTGCTATGAGCGGGAGCGACTGCGAGAGGACGCCCGGTTGCGTGAGCAAGTGATGGTGTGGTGGTGTTGTTGTTCACGGAGTTGCTCCCAACGAAACTGGGCAACGGGAAATCATGTACTGTCTTGTCAGGATTTTCCTTCGTCAGTTGATGATAGCTGGAACCAAGTTAGTAGCGAAATCTTCTGCAGGCAGTTACAGCTGCATTGAATGCTTGCAGTAGCAACTCATTTTTCTCCTTGGCTGTTTTTTTCGCGTCCTCAGCTGCTTTTTTTCGACCGCAAGCTTCACCTTCTCGACGATGTCCACCTGACTAAACTTCTTTTTCTGCTTCTTGGCCTCCGGGCCTTCATTGTAAAACACCTTCCACGTGGCGTCGTCTCCAGTGCCGTGCACACGACCATATTGCGGCCGCTGGCCCAAAGGGAGTCCCTCAAGTTCGTTCAAGGCCCGATTGAGAGGGGTGTCCCACTTGGGCCTCATCGGAGAAGTAGGGCTTTCGGCTGCAAGCTGGTGTTGCCTCTCCTGCAGAAGGAGCGTGAACCGTTTAGGAATGTGTGGTCGACTAGATCTGGAGCTAAATGTAAGGTGGTAAAAGAATAATTACCAGTAGTCTAATCAATTCCTCGTGATCTGGTCGGTGTAAAAAACCTTCTTTTCCTTGTCCCACTTGTAGCGGGCCCTGATGCAGTCACGCTCCAAGGGGTTGGTGAACTTCACGAAGGGGTCTGGGATACCCGCGGCTTCATGTTCCGCGTCCTCCTTATCCCATATGGGCCTTTTACCGAGGTAGCCACGGCTTCCGATGCGATGCTTCCCCATGTTCCTTTGCTGAAGGCTCTTGAATTTCGCAGCCTTAGACTTGGCTGCCTCGGTAGCGCAAGTGTCCTTGAACTTTTCGAACTCCTCTACCGTAAGTGTCGGATTTTCCTCCAGAATCTTGGACAGGGGTTCCTCGGCCTCAATAGCTCATTTCACCCTCCCTTTCCAGGAGGCCAAATCATTGTTGAACATGCCCATGGCGTGATTGTTAATCTTTTTCATCTTCGGATCATTCCACGGTTCTTCTATGTTATCATCTCGGTTGGGGAACTTGAATCTCTTGTGCAACTTCGTCAGGAGCAACTGCATTCCCGTACGATGCATCCTACTTGGTTCCCATAGCACTTGTGAGGTTCTTCCGGCTCTAATGCTCAAACTTGCCACGTGCAATCTTTGTGATCACTAGTCGTCCAATCCCTAGTTTGTTAGGTTTTCGTATCCTCTGCTTCTTCTTTTCGGTAGCGGCATCGGTACTTCCCCGCCGGTATCTTCGTAGCCGGTACCTTCCCCGCCGGTCTCGGCGCTGCCATCGGTGCCAGCACCGTCGGTGTCGATGTCGGCGTCAGTACCATCATCAAGGCCGACCTGCAAACCTTGACTTTGCATTTTCTTAGCAGTCAAATAGTCGAGGTACTCTTGTTCACCCTCATTATCCATCTCGTCTGCATCTTGGTCAGAAGGCCCAGTTTCTTCGTTGTTCGACATGTTTCCTATGATTAAGTCTCCTCGTTTAATTCTAAAACTATGAAAAAATGAGAAATGACATAAAAAATAAATCTATGTTTGCCGGAATGTCGTTTCCGAGCACTCGATATGCCTACTATCTAGCACAAATCATGCCAAAATTCACGGAAAATTTCGGCATGACCTTTGCTAAAAAATGGACATATTGAGCGCCTGAAATTCACCGGAATGGAAATGAATCAACATTCCGGCGTAACATAGGCCACTCGGATCATTTACCCTGCACATAATCATCATGTCCAAATGACATGTCCAAATTTCCAAATATGACATGTCCAAAACATCACATGTCCACATATATAACCTAATTAACCATCTGCCCTAACTAAATTAACCAAAAAACCTAGCTACCAGAGAGAGGAGGAGAGGTGGGGGGCTTACAGAGGGTGCAGGCCCGACGACGGCCGAGGTTGGGAGGTTCGGGTCGGGTCGGCGCTGGGTCGGGTTGGGGCCGGGCCGTGGGAGCGCTGGGTCGGGGCGGAGCCGTGGGCGGCCTTGAGGTCGGGTCGGGCCGAGGCCGGGCGCTGAGGTCGGTCGGCGTCGGGGTCGAGGCGAAGAAGAGGCGGTGAGGACTCGGCCATGACGGGGAAGAGAGTCTGGGATTTGGGGAAAAGATGCGGGATGAAGAGAGGATCGGGGATTTTTGGGGTTAAGTGGGCATAGTAGTAGCGCGTTTAGGGAAAACGCGTTATAGCTACTCGAGGTAGCTATAGCGGTTTCGTGTAGAAACCGCTACTGCTACCTTGACTAGTTGTAGCTCTTTTCTGAAAAACGCGCTGCTGCTATAACTAGTACCTATGTAACAGTTTTCCCGTTTGTTTCCTTCTATTTTCTTTTCCTTTATTTTCTCTCACTTTTTTTTCCGAGAGCAGTTAACTAAGGTAATTGAAGGCGATATATATTGCATCATTCGACGGTTAAATATGTATAAAAAATAGGAACATATATATTACATCATTCGACCCATGCATAATAATGGCTAAGTGTGTATACAAAATAGGAACATATATATTACATCATTTGACCGATAACATACGGTTCCTCAGTGTTGACGTTTTCATTTTTGAGTCAGCTTCTTTCCCTTGTTGTTCGTTGAAGAATAATTGAGCCCCTCATTGTGACTTTGCCTTTTCCATGGAGTACGATTTTTCTTAGGTAATGTAGTATTGATTCTTATTTTGACGTATACTTCATCATCATCATCATCTTCCCTCATTGGGTTGTCGTACTGATCGTAGTCTTCCTCGTTGGCGACTCCATCCATTCCAATGATGTTCCTTTTGCCTCTCCTCACGACAACACGGCTGGGATTGCGCGGTTCGGTTATGAAGAAGCATTGTGTCACGTGCTTAGCGTGTACCCATGGCTCATTTTTTGTGATAGCATTCATGATAGCACTCTTGGCGTCGGGAATAGTCATGGTAGTGAAATTCTGGTTTTCTCTTTCGACATTCTTAGCCCATCTGACACGGAACATCGTCGTGTTGTACAGTCTAGAGTAGTCAAGCTCCCAAATCTCCTCGACCCTTCCGTAAAATCTTTATGTTGCACCGTTGTCGCTACCGGTCATGCATTCCATCGTCACCCCTGAGTTCTGATCATCATTGTCCATATCTTTGGCCTCCGTGTAGAATGTGTATCCGTTGATATCGTATGCCTGATAGGTTAGGAGGTTGGGCGAGGGGCCATGTGCTAAGGCGTATATGAGCAATCTGTCCTTAGAGCTTTCCTCCGGGGGATTAGCAATAATATGCTCTTTGAACCAATGCAGGAAAGTGGAGTTGTGCTCTCTAGTAACTTCGGCGTCCGTACTGCATACCCCCCGGTCACGATACTTCTTTGCGATAATTTGTTTGTGCAGTGCCACGAAAGGATCTACCTCGTCTAGGTGTTGTAGCACTACCAAGTTTGCTATGTCAAAGTCGTTGCGTCGACCCGAGTATGCCACATGCAGTTCCCTGCGACCGTTGGAGTGACCTTCATCGTGCTTGTTAACGGGCAAACCAACACTAACATCAGGCGGCTGGTCTGCGCCATATAGAAAATTCTCGCAGAAAGAGATGCACTCTTGTGTCAAATAGCCCTGGACGATGCTTCCATCCGGACGGGACATGTTACGAATGAATCCTTTGATGATCCCGTTCATCCTCTCAAACGGCATCATGTTGTGCAGAAATGACGGACCCAAGTCTATTATGTCGTCCACAATATGGACACACAGATGCACCATCACGTCAAAGAACGCGGGCGGGAAGTACATCTCAAGCTCATTTAGTATCACAACGATCTCTTCCTGTAGCCTTGAGCTGCTTGGATCGATCGACTTTCGAGAGATGACGTCGAAAAAGTTGCAGAGACCAATAAGCGTGTCACGGACGTGCTTGTCCATTATCCCTCTAAGGGCAACAGGTAGTATCTGCGTCATCATCACATGACAGTCATGGGACTTCATCCCGCTGAACCTTTTCTTGTCCGTTTCTAGATATCTGCTTATCTTGCCACAGTAACCGGAACTAACTTTGACTCCGGTAAGGCAGTTAAATAATTGATCAATCTCAGCCTGACTTAAGGTGAAGCAAGAAGGGGGGCAATAATCCTCTTTCTTTATTTTCTTGCCCTTCTTCTCCCGCGCCTCTGTCTCCATCTCTGTCTCGTCTGACTGTTTACGGGGCGGCATGTGCAGATCTTCCCTGATTTTCAAATCTTGCAAATCTTTTCTTGCCTTCGGCCCATCCTTGGTCTTATCCGGTATGTTCATCAGTGTCGCGAGCAAACTCTCAAGGACATTCTTACAGATGTGCATTTGATCAAGGCAATGAGGTGTATCGAGTTTGTGCGATACTCAAGTCCCGAACACGACCTCCTCTTCCATACCTTCAGCAGCGGCTCTGGCGCCTTTTCATCGTCTTTCCGTTGCGGGCACTCCTTCCAGTTTTCAACAGCTCATCGATTTGGCACCTCTCCGCTTACGTGGAGGTCCTCGATGCTCAGCGTGACCATTGAATAGATCTCCACGGTTTCTCCACGGGTCGTCCTGTTCGAGCCATCTTCGATGCCCCACGTACACGATTTTCCCAGACCCGCCATCTTTCCTTGACGTTAGCTGCTGAGACGTTGTATCATCCATGCACCGCGTGCATCCGCAATATCCATGGCACACCTGGCATACGACATATCCGTAACCGAGATAATCATGCACCGTCGTGATCAACGCAGCTCTCATGTAGAAATACTCGCCTTTGCTGGCGTCCCATGTCTTGGCCGGTGTTTTCCATAAAGTGTCTAACTCCTCTTGAAGTAGCCCCAGATACAAATTAATATTATTTCCTGGTTGTTTTGGCCCTTGAATAAGCATGCTCATGTGAATGTACTTCAAATTCATGCACAACCAGGGGGGAGGTTGTACATCCATACAACCACGGGCCATGTGCTATGGTTGGTGCTCTGGTTGCCAAACGGATTCATGCCATCGGTACATGCGCCGAGCATGATGTTCCTTGCATCACATTCAAAATACCAATAGAAGTTGTTCAACGCTCTCCACTGGCTTCCATCCTTGACGTGTCTCAGCTTCGGATCATCTCCATCGTCGGGCTTCTTCCTCTCCGCGTGCCAGCGCATTAGCTTTGCTTCCTTGGGATCTATGAAATACTGCTGGAGACAGGGAGTGATTGGTAAGTACCATACAACTTTCTGGGGACATTTCTTCCCGGCCTTCTTGTATCGAGAAGCATTGCACACCGGACAGCTTGTTTTTTCCGTGTGCTCCTTCCGATAAATTATGCAATCGTTGATGCATGCATGGTATCTAACATGCGGCAGATCAAGAGGGCACACGATCTTCTTGGCCTCGTCAACACTTGTAGGACATAGATTCCCCGCGGGAAGAACATCCTTTAGGTACTTGAGATGCTCATCGAGGCTAGTGTCGGTCCATTTGTTTTTATCCTTCATCTTCAGGAGTTGGAGCGTGTAACTCAAGCGGGTCACCTCATGATTGCAACCATTATACAATGGAGTGTTCGAGTCTACCACCAGTTGCTCCAGCTTAGCCTCCTCTCTAGAATAAGCTCTCTCAGTACTCGTCTCCTTGTGAAGCAGTGCTTGAACATGAGGGTCCCGCACGATTGAACTTAGTACCGACGAACTCTGCTGCGTGGAGTCCACGTTCTCTCCGCCGACATGTCCAGCCCCTTCTCCTCCGCCATGTCCGGCCCCTTCTCTGCCGCCATGTCCGGCCTCTTCCCCGCTGCCATTATCGATCATCTCTTCGTCTTGCCCAGTGTCGTCATTGGCTGCCCCGTCGGCGTCCTCAACATCATCATCCTCATCTTCAATTATCCATCGAGTATAGCTATCCATGAAACCAGTCATGAGCAGGTGCGCTTCGACACGACCTTCGTCATAGGGGTCGAGCCAAACTATTCCTTTGCATCTTCGACACAGACATAAAACCTCTGTCAGGTTATTTTCTTTCATGTCTTGCACCGCCAACCGCAACCACCTGTCCACCATCGTTCCACTGACCATCATGAACACCTGCACGGTAGTAATAAACAAATTGATTATAAAAATGCATGCATGCATCAAAGTCATACAAAAATTCGGCGTGACCTTCCCTAAAAATAGGACATATATAGATCGAGAGTCTGCCCGGAATTCGCCGAAACGGAAATAAATCGACATTTCGGAAAAACATAGGCAACTCAAAAGCACAATTTGGCATCAAATCATGCAACACACACAATTTCCATCATATTTCCCAATTATCATATCACACACACACATACACATATTTCCATTTTGCAAAAGCATGAAATTTAAATCACCTCTATCTCGAGATCGAGCACACGGTGTGGACGATGATGTAGGGAGATCAAAAGTGCACAAGGCTCTTCTTGACAAAGAAAGATCTAGTTAGGGGGCAAATAGGTCACTTAACTAAATGCTACATCTACCTAGCTAGCTAATTTGGGAGGAGACAACTTCAACTAGTGGAGGGGGAAGGAAAAAAAGAAAGGAGATGCATTAATGGAGGTGGTGTAGTTAGCTAGGAGTAATGAAGAGAGAGAAAGGTAGGTAGAAGAGGGAGAGTAATGGGGGGAGAAGTATTGAGGAAGAAGAAGAGTGAGACAGGGAGGATGTGGGAGGTAGGGTAAAGGGAGGAGAGGAGATGGGGAGGGGGTAGGTGGAAAAAGGTGGTGGGTGCTGCGTCTTAGCAGTAGCGCGGGAGCAAAAACGCGCTACTGCTAAGAGCGTAACAGCAGCACGCTTTCCTATCACGCGCTACTGCTAAACGGGCCAACCGTGTGGACAATTTCAAAATTAGCAGCAGCGACGTGACTAAAAAGCACGCTACTACTATGGCATTAGCAGTAGCGCCCTTCTTGACGCCTCGCTGCTAGTAAACTTAGGTCGTTGTGTACTTTCGGTGGATTTTTGTAGCAGCGCGGTTTAAACATCACGCCATCGCTGAATTTACATCGATGAGCGCTTTCCTAACGCGCTGCTACTAATTAGCAATAACGCCTCTTTTTGTGCCGCGCTGCTGCTAAGATTCTGTGTATAAGGTTTTCCCTAGTAGTGATAAGTCAGGATGAGACTCCGGACGAAGAAAAAAAAGAGGCCAAAAAAAGGCTCAAATAAAAAATGAGAGAGAAAGAGAGAAGGGACAATGTTACTATCCTTTTACCACACCTGTGCTTCAAAGTAGCACCATGATCTTCATGATAGAGAGTCTCTTATTTTGTCACTTTCATATACTAAGTGGAAACTTTACGTTATAGAACTTGGCTTGTATATTCCAATGATGGGCTTCAAAATGCCCTAGGTCTTCGTGAGCAAACGAGTTGGATGCACACCCACTTAGTTTCTTTTGTTGAGATTTCATACACTTATAGCTCTAGTGCATCTGTTGCATGGCAATCCCTACTCACTCACATTGATATCTATTAATGGGCATCTCAATAGCCCGTTGATACGCCTAGTTGATGTGAGACTATCTTCTCCTTTTTGTCTTCTCCACAACCACCATTCGATTCCACCGATAGTGCTTATGTCCATGGCTCACGCTCATATATTGCATGAACATTGAAAAAGTTTGTGAACATCAAAAGTATTAAACAATTGCTTGGCTTGTCATCGGGTTTGTGCATGATTTAAATACTTTGTGTGGTGAAGATAGAGCATAGCCAGACTATATGATTTTGTAGGGATAACTTTCTTTGGCCATGTTACTTTGAGAAGGCATGATTGCTTTGTTAGTATGCTTGAAGTATTATTATTTTCATGTCAATATTAAACTTTTATCTTGAATCTTTCGGATCTGAACATTCATGCCACAATAAAGAGAAATACATTGAAGAATATGCTAAGTAGCATTCCACATCAAAAATTCTCTTTTTATCATTTACCTACTCGAGGACGAGCAGGAATTAAGCTTGGGGATGCTTGATACGTCTCCAACGTATCTATAATTTTTTTTATTGCTCCATGCTATTATATATTCTGTTTTGGATGTTTAATGGGCTTATTTACACACTTCTATATTATTTTTGGTACTAACCTATTAACCCAAGGCTCAGTGCAAATTGTTGTTTTTTTCCTATTTCAGTGTTTCGTAGAAAAGGAATATCAAACGGAGTCCAAACGGAATGAAATCTTCGGGAGAGTTATTTTTGGAACAAACGTGATCCAGAGGACTTGGAGTGGATGTCAAGAAACATACGAGGAGGCTGTCGGTGTCAAAACCGGCGGATCTCGGGTAGGGGGTCCCGATCTGTGCGTCAAGGCTGATGGTAACAGGAAGCAAGGGACACAGATGTTTACCCAGGTTCGGGCCCTCTCGATGGAGGTAAAACCCTACTTCCTGCTTTATTAATATTGATGATATGGGTAGTACAAGAGTAGATCTACCACGAGATCATAGAGGCTAAACCCTAAGAGCTAGCCTATGATGGTATGATTGTAATTGTGATCGGCCTTCTAAGGACCAACCTCTCCAGTTTATATAGACACCGGAGAGGGCTAGGGTTTACATGGAGTCGGTTACAAGGAAGGAAATATAATATCCGAATCGCCAAGCTTGCCTTCCACGCCAAGGAAAGTCCCATCCGGACACGGGCCGAAGTCTTGAGTCTTGTATCTTCACGCTTCAATAGTCCGGACGTTGTACACAGTCCGGCTCTCCGGATACCCCCTAATCCAGGACTCCCTCAGTAGCCCCTGAACCAGGCTTCAATGACGATGAGTCCGGCGCGCAGTATTGTCTTCGGCATTGCAAGGCGGGTTCCTTCTCCGAATACTCCAAAGTGCTTGTTACGACGAATAGTGTCCGGCCTCCAATCAATGTTGTTCTCCTCGGCTTCGGTGCCTCAGTAATGACCATCTCCACGTGTCGAGCGAATGCGAGGAGTCGAGGCATTTTTGCATTTGCCACCCTCGATCCTCCGGGCGAACCATCTATTTGAAGGGACGAGGATTCTCAGATCCAAACCTCACTCTCCTCCCGAGCCAAGATCCAACAGCAGCGCCCGCAAAGCCATTCCAACATGGCCGGCCGTCGCAGCTCTTCTGCTTGCCCTTCTCGTTCCAAGTCGAGGGATTAGGGAGAGTGTTCAGTTCCTCATAGCCGTTTGACAAAGTTACAAACCCAAGGGTTTCTCCCACCGGCATTCATGGTCTCCGTCCGAGCTGGTATAGCCACCTATGACGGAGGAGACCAGGCTGAGGGATCCTCTAACCCATCTTCGGAGGAGCGTATATGTCCGATCCCTCATCTGCTGAGGGGCATTGGGTTCCCTATACACCCGTTTCTTCACGGGCTCCTGGAGTTCTATGGCCTCCAGTTACACGACCTTACCCCTGGCTCTATTCTGCACATAGCGGGGTATGTTGCCCTGTGCGAGCTGTTTTTAGGCTGCGAACCGCACTTCGGATTATGGCGGAAGTTGTTCTGCCTCATCCCCCGCACCCAGGGGAGTCCCTATGCCAAGTGGGCAGGGCCGAAGTATGGCGCATTGCCGAGACCGGATACCTGTCCGGCACTCCTAAGAAGGCACCAGAAAACTGGCCTTCGGAGTGATTCTATATAAACGACGTCCCCCTTCCGGATCCAGTCCGGACAGGTCTCCGCAAGTTCAGCAACGCCCCGCCGAGGGCACACCTAAGCTGGCGCCCCCAGGGCCCTCAAGAAGAGGACACGAGGGAAATATTCTTCCTGATGGACAGGATAAAGTTGCTGGCCAAATCTGGACTGACGATAGTTGAGGTTATGGCGATATGCATAAGATGGGGAGTGCAACCGCTCCAATATCGGGGGAAGCCCATGTGGCATTTCAACTTGGAAGATGACGCCACCCGCTGCGGCCGTAAGGGTCCAGACTCCGCTGCCGCTCTGGCAAGGATATTGTCCGATTTGTACAAAGGGGAAGAGGAGGAATTCCTTCGCATAAAAACGCGGGACGGATTCTAGATGTATAGCCCCCCAGCGTGGGTAAGTTGCCATTCTTTTTCCCTGCTTTACTTACTCTAGCGTTCTTCTGCTAAGATTACTTGCATCAATGCTTCTGGGCAGGAACTAAGGAGGGTCATAGAAGGAATCTTCATCCCACCCCCGCAACCAGAGGACCCTGGAAGGGCCCTAGATCTGGGACTTAAAGTGGATCCGGATATCACTGTGGAGCTTGTCAACGGGGTATTCTATCAGGCGAGCTGGGATGGCGCCCTAGTGGCCATTACGGCCGACTACCCTGGACTACTCCCTGCTTCGTGTGTAATCCGAACTAAAACCCCTATCCTTCAAAGAGGACTCTTCCCAGGTATTACAATTTACCTTTGAGGTGTCGTTCTATTTGCAGAAACGACGGCCGGAGCGAGAGGCCGAGCCCCTAGGGACTCGTCAACCACGAGCGTCGAGATCGGGCAGGCTCAAGAGGAAGGCGGTGAGGGTTGACACACCGCTACAGAGGTAAAGCAATGACCTATCTTGTAATTGTAGAATTTAAAATATGATAGTGCCCTTTGTGTCTGGTAGGAAGAGGAATAACCAGACTATATCCGGCGACCCTACCAATCACGCTTCCACCAGCCGAGTTCCAGAACCGGCTTCGGGGGCGGAGGCAGACACGGGGCCATCACCGCATAGCTCTCCAACAGAGAGTGCGGATATGCTCTCAGGCACGAATTCCGAAGTAGAGAGCGCCATGAATCACAGGCGCCGATGGGCGATTGAATAACATCATCTTTTCGAAGAGGCATTTATCGCCTTCAATTCGGGAGACGATACATCCGAAGCTGCTCAAGGCGGGCTTGCTTCGAAAGCGACGGACCAAGATACCAAAGATATACGGTAAGAAAATTTGATAAGCATGTGTAGCAGTAGCCCTGAGACTTGAAACGGTTGAAACAACAGTTTTAAGGATCAATGTATGTACAGGTCCTTGTAGAGAAGAACGAGCAATGTCTTGGGAGCTGGAGGGATGCAAGGCCAAACTGAGGGCCGCAGTTGCCAAATTAGAGGAACCCCAAAAGCCCTCATCTGGTAACAATTGTCACAGTTGCGCGAAGATGCACCAGTTAGTAAATGGCTGATGTGACAAGTCTAACAGAAAATTCTGCAGACAATCCCGGGGTGAATCCGGAGGGCGTAAGAGACGACGCATTGCATCTCAAAAAGCAGCTAGAGGCTGGCGGGCGCATTCTTACGCGAGTTAGGCGGGAGAAGAACGATCTTCAAGATGCCAAAGTTCAGCTGTACGTGGAGTTAAAAGATCTCCGCGCTCAGCTAGCGGACTCCGTGAAGGAGAACAAGAGGCTTCGACGCGGCATATATGGTAAGTGCCTAGAAGAACTGTTGTACAGTTCGGCGAGGAAGTATATTGAAAGAATTTTGCTTGAAGGAATGTTAACGGGTCGCCCTAAGGAGGAGATGCCCTCATCTGCAAGTGATTTACTGCAAGACCTTTCTCAACTGCACGAGCGAGCTCGGCAAGTGATGCAGGGTGTTGCTCGTGCTTTGTGGCCATCAAGCTTCACCGCCGAATGGCATGGGGAGCTTATGGACCTGCTTCAAGGAGCCCGGCGGCGCTTCCGTCTATGGAAGATATCAGCATGCCGGCAAGGAGCAAGAGAAGCCCGGGCGATGGTGAAGACGCGCTACACCAAGCTGGACCTGAACCATATGGCCAAAGTGGGACCGGCGGGGCCCGATGGGCAAGAAATTCCCGTTTGTCTGGTGTATGACCAGGTAGCATTAGCCGCTAAGTATTCTCAACAGGATTGTAAGCTAGATAGCCTGTTGGATGGTATAGAAGAGGAATGTAATCAGTCCAAGTGACCGTGTAAATTAATGGGCGTGATGAGCCCCTAGCCGGATTAGAATCATTTGTCATGGCCGACCTTTTCGCTTCAGCCCCCGGATCCTATAGTCCGGGTTGTGCCCGAATACCCGCTCAGCTATACAAAACCGGGGTATGCGTGGAGACAAGGCGTAGGGGTCATAAGTGCTTGAACAGACAAGTACCCAACTAGTTATGTTATATTACATGGATAGTAAGAAACATCTTCCAGAGAGAATAGTTCCGTTAGGGGTTCGTTTCCCTGGGTACGCATGCAACAATGCACATGTCCGGACTGCGAACGAAGGCACAGGATACAAGACTTCTGGGGATTTATGTTATAATACACGAATACATCTTTTGTTCACCGACCGAATATTCTCTTAAGGAAGCTAGCTTTCGGCTTCACCCAGTCTGAGGTACACATCCGGATGAACCGGCAGTAACAATCGCAGAGGTGCTCCCCTTATGCCCTAGCCGAATTAACGGGAACGTAGGGCATAAACGCAAGAGCCAGGCAACCTAGCTTGGCAACATCTTAAGTCATATCGATGCATATAATGGTGAAGAAAAGGAACATATGGAAAAAGAATGCATATGCGAAGGGCACAAAGCCATGTGAGTAATCATTTTTAGCTTCCGTATAGGAAGCCCCCAGGTATTGCTTACACACTTAGTGCGGCCGGAGTGATCCGGAAATCCGCACTGTATTGAATACTTTGTGTGAAGGGAGAAAAAGGTCAAGAAAGGAAAAGGGGATGGGGCATAATTAAAAGGGAGGGGTTAGGAGACGAACACTGTGTTCGGCGCTAGGCGTAGAATCTCCGTAGTCTTGTTGCGTTCCATGGGTTCGGCTCGAGTCATTTATCGGATGCATTACGTAAGCGGTACGCTCCTCCGGTGAGAACTTTGTCAATGACGAAGGGACCCTCCCACTTGGGTTTGAGTTTGTCCTTCTTCTTCTCCGGTAGTCGTAGAACGAGCTCGCCAATATTGTAAGTTTTGGCCCGCACTTCTCCGCTTTGGTATCGTCGAGCCTGCTGCTGATAGAATGCGGAACGGGCTTTTGCGACATCGCGCTCCTCCTCTAGGGCATCCAAATTATCCTGCCGATCTAACTCGGCTTCCTTCTCTCCATATATACGTACGCGTGGCGAATCATGTATTATGTCGCAAGGTAATACTGCTTCCGCGCCGCACACCATAAAAAATGGTGTATATCTGGTGGTGCGATTTGGCATGGTCCGTAGCCCCTAGAGTATGGAGTCGAGCTCCTCCACCCAGTGCGTATCCAATTCTGTCAAGGATCGCACTAGTCTGGGTTTGATGCCACTCATAATGAGACCATTTGCCCGCTCTACCTGGCCGTTTGTTTGGGGATGGTAGACGGAAGCATAATCGAGCTTGATGCCCATTTTTGCGCACCAAGTTTTTACTTCGTCGGCTGTGAAATTTGAGCCATTATCAGTGATGATGCTATGGGGGACACCGTATCGGTGTACGACCCCGGATATGAAGTCTATAACTGGTCCGGATTCAATCGTTTTAACTGGTTTAGCTTCTATCCATTTGGTGAATTTGTCCACCATGACCAATAAGTATTTCTTCTTATGGCTTTCCCCTTTAAGAGGTCCGACCATATCCAGCCCTCAAATCGCAAAGGGCCAAGTTATGGGGATTGTTTGGAGAGTGGTAGGGGGCATATGACTCTGATTGGCAAAGAGCTGGCAACCGACGTAGTGTTGGACAAGGTCTTGTGCGTCTGCTCGGGCCGTCGGCCAATAGAAGCTTGTATGGAAGGCCTTACTGACTAATGCCCGAGCCGCGGCGTGGTGGCCGCCCAGGCCGGCATGGATTTCAGCCAAGAGTTGCCGCCCTACCTCTTCGGAGATGCATCTTTGTAGTACTCCGGTAGCGCTTTTCTTGTAGAGTTCCCCTTCGTAGACTTTGTAAGCTTTAGAACACCGGACAATGCAGCGTGCTTCATTTTGGTCTTCAGGGAGCTCCTGCCTATTTAGGTAAGCCAAGAAGGGCTCAGTCCACGGGGCAATTACAGCCATGATTTCGTGGGCCGAGGAAGTTATTTCGGGGGTAGAACCTCCGACTATGTCTGATGGTTCGGAATCTGGGGATGTATTCGGATCCGTGCTAGTATTGCCGGACTCCCCTTCCCATACTACGGATGGCTTGAACAGCCGTTCCAAGAATATGTTAGGTGGGACAGGGTCACGTTTAGCGCCGGTGCGAGCGAGGACATCCGCCGCTTGATTGTTTTCTCGAGCCACATGGTGGAATTCGAGCCCCTCGAACCGAGCTGACATTTTGAGGACGGCATTGCGGTAGGCCGCCATTTTTGGGTCCTTGGCATCAAAATCTCCGTTTATCTGTGATATTGAGAGGTTTGAGTCCCCGCGCACTTCTAGGCGTTGAATGCCCATAGAGACGGCCATCCGAAGACCGTGCAACAGAGCCTCGTATTTGGCTGCATTGTCGGAGTCTGTGTATAATATTTGGAGGACGTACTGGACCGTGTCTCCAGTGGGAGATGTCAGGACTACACCTGCTCCCAATCCGGCCAGCATTTTAGAGCCGTCGAAGTGCATGATCCAGTTTGATTATGTACCGTACTCTTTAGGGAGTTCGGCTTCTGTCCATTCAGTGACGAAGTCAGCCAACACTTGCGACTTGATGGCCCGCCGTGGCTTGTAC
This sequence comes from Aegilops longissima, assembly GCA_021605205.1. Lineage (NCBI taxonomy): Eukaryota > Viridiplantae > Streptophyta > Magnoliopsida > Poales > Poaceae > Aegilops > Aegilops longissima. Next base: position 401,950,213 of record CM038677.1, read on the forward strand.
GTTATGTCAAACGGAAGGAGCTCAATGGCCCATTTGGCAATCCGGCCCGTAGCATCGTGGTTATTTATTATGTCATTGAGTGGTACTTCGGAGGCCACCGTAATCGAACACTCTTGAAAGTAGTGTCATAGCTTCCGGGATGCCATGAACACCGCGTATGTTATTTTTGGTAGTGTGGGTATCGGGATTTGCATGGGGTTAGGACCGTGGACACGTAGTAGACCGGCTTCTGGAGCGAGTATTTGTATCCGTCGGCCTCTCGTTCAACGACGAGCACTGCGCTTACGACTTGATGCGTTGCAGCTATGTACAACAGCATAGGTTCGTCGATATTCGGCGCTGTTATCTTGGATTGCTGGCCAATAAGGTCTTTATTTCGTCCGTCGGCGCGCTGCATCCGTCCATACGAAGTGTTCGGTGCGCCGAAGAAGGCGATAAAGCGGTAGTGCCTTTTCTCCTAACCTGGAGATAAAGCGGCTGAGAGCAGCCACGCATCCGGCTAGTTTTTGGATGTGTTTGAGGTCTGTTGGTATAGCCAACTGTGACAGAGCTCGGATCTTTTCCGGATTCGCTTCAATTCCTCTGTTGGAAATGATGAAGCCGAGTAGCTTCCCCGAGGGGACGCCAAAAATGCATTTTTCTGGATTTAGCTTGATGTCGTATGTCCGGAGATTGTCGAATGTGAGCCTCAAGTCTTCTACTAGGGTTTCGACGTGTCTTGTTTTTATGACCACGTCATCCACATATGCCTCCACTGTTTTGCCGATTTGCTTTTCCAGGCATGTTTGAATCATGCGTTGGTAGGTTGCACCGGCGTTCTTGAGCCCGAAAGGCATAGTGCTGAAGCAGAAAGGGCCATATGGCATTATGAAAGCTGTTGCAGCTTGGTCGGACTCTGCCATCTTTATTTGATGGTATCCAGAGTATGCGTCGAGGAAACATAGCGAGTCATGTCCAGCTGTGGCATCGATGATTTGATCGATGCGAGGGAGGGGAAAGGGATCCTTGGGGCAAGCCTTGTTGAGGTCTTTGAAGTCGACGCATAGGCGCCAGGATTTGTCCTTCTTTAGCACCATCAGCAAATTTGCTAGCCAGTCCGGATGTTTGATATCTCTGATGAATCCGGCCTCGAGTAGCTTGGCTAACTCTTCCCCCATTGCCTGTCGTTTGGGCTCTGAGAATCGCCTTAGGGTCTGCTTGACTGGTTTATATCCTTTTAGAATATTGAGGTTGTGTTCGGCCAGTCCGCGTGGGATGCCTGGCATGTCTGATGGGTGCCAGGCGAAAATATCCCAATTCTCGCATAGGAAATCTCGTAGTGTGCCGTCATTCGCGGGGCTCAGCTGTGTCCCGATGGAAGTTGTCTTCGTGGGGTCCGTTGGGTGGACCTGGAATTTGACTATCTTGCCTGCAGGTTAGAATGAGGTGGACTTGGGTCATTTGTCTAGTATCACGTTGTCCCTGTCCACGATGGCCCTTGATGTTGTTAACTCTTCGGCTGCTAGGGCTTCGATAATGCTTCCAAGGCTAGAGCTGCGGTTTTATTTTCGCGTGCAAGCTAACGTCCGGATCACTGGTTAGAGTGATGATTCCATTGGGTCTAGGCATTTTAAGCTTCATGTACCCATAATGGGGTACGGCTTGAAAGCTTGTAAACGCGTCCCGCCCTAGAAGGGCGTGGAATCCGCTGCTAAAAGGAGCCACCTGGAATGTGATTTCCTCGGACCTATAATTCTCCGGGGTACCGAATACCACATCGAGTGTGATTTTTCCCGCACACCGCGCTTCCCGAGTAGGGATAATTCCCCTGAAGGTCGTGCCGCTTTGTTCAATGCGGCTTCTATCAATCTCCATCTTGCTGAGTGTTTCTTCATAAATCAGATTTAATCCGCTTCCGCCGTCCATGAGTACTTTAGTGGGCGAAGCCGTCTACGATCGGACTAAGGACCAGAGCGGCTGGTGCCCGGACAGCCCGGAATCGAGGTTCATCACTGGCATTAAAAGTTATAGCAGTGTCATTCCAAGGGTTTATTTTCGCCACACGGTAAATTTCAGCAGAGCTTCGGCGAGCTCGCTTGCACCTATTGTTTGAGGCGAAAGTATTGAAGACTGTTAGTACCGTATTGTGTTCGCTGGCGGGATGTTGTTCCGCTTTATGGCCCACAAGAAGATTCTCGCCACTTTTTGCCACCTGTCGGAGTATCCAACATGCCTTAAGGCTATGAGTTGGTGTTGTATCCGGAGTACTATGGAGCTTACATGGCCCGTCGAGCCATTCTTCCAATACGGATCTCCGCCCTAGCGTGGGCTTTCGTTTCTTGGGGGTTGGGTCGGACGACTTACGAGAGTTTGTTTGTTTAGTTCGGACAAAGGTTTTGGCGAGAGCAGTACTATCCCAAAATTATGTTTGGGTCTTCCAAGCGCTCCCCATCGCACAGTACTTCCGTACTATGGTTGCCAAGTCTGCGAAGCGTACTATGTCGCGGCAGCTTATAGCATTGAGGAGTCCTTCGTCCGTGCAGTTTTTGCAGAAAAGTGAGACCATGTCCTCTTCGTGGCAGTCCCTGACCATGTTAAGTGCAAGGAGGAATCTGGCCCAGTAGCGATGTACGGTTTCCTGGGGCTCTTGCCTGATGCGGGAGAGACAGTTTAGGTCTAGTTTAAAGTCCGGATTTTGATCTGATCTAACGCCCAAGGGCGTGGGCGGTCCCAAGCTAAACAGCTCAGGATCCGGGGTGCCCAATTTCTTCGGCCCGATGCCCGATTCTAAGTCCGGGACCTGGGTCAGGTTTTCCTTTGAGAAGGTCTTTGGCTCAAGGAGTTCGGTGATCTGAACACAGCTTGTCCTCAAAGTTGAGGGGCAATCTGCGTGTGGTTCCTCCACTATCGCTACCTCATGGGTGGCCGGCGGGGACCTGATGTCCCTTTGGTCGGGTTTAAGCCCAATCCGGTCGTAGTCTATGGTGACTCCCAGAGCGGCGATGCGATCCAAGAGTTCATTCAGGGAGGCGAGCTCCATTGGATCCATCTGTTTGACAAGTTCCGAACTGACGTGAAGGTTATGATTGATGACCCGAGAAGTCATCGTCGGCGCCACCGCCGATGGGGCGGCCATGATAAAGCCGCTGAGCCGGAGCGTCTCGCCTACAGCAAGAGCCCCCTCCGAAGTAATGTCGTCCTGGACAATGAGACGAGCCATCGAGCCTGACGGCGATGACACAGAGGAACTCTCAATGAAAGCACCAATGTCGGTGTCAAAACCGGCGGATCTCGGGTAGGGGGTCCCGATCTATGCGTCAAGGCTGATGGTAACAGGAAGCAAGGGACACAGATGTTTACCCAGGTTTGGGCCCTCTCGATGGAGGTAAAACCCTACTTCCTGCTTGATTTATATTGATGATATGGGTAGTTCAAGAGTAGATCTACCACGAGATCGTAGAGGCTAAACCCTAAGAGCTAGCCTATGATGGTATGATTGTAATTGTGATCGGCCTTCTAAGGACCAACCTCTCCGGTTTATATAGACACCGGAGAGGGCTAGGGTTTACATGGAGTTGGTTACAAGGAAGGAAATATAATATCCGGATCACCAAGCTTGCCTTCCACGCTAAGGAAAGTCCCATCCGGACACGGGCCGAAGTCTTGAGTCTTGTATCTTCACGCTTCAATAGTACGGACGTTGTACACAGTCTGGCTGTCCGGATACCCCCTAATCCAGGACTCCCTCAGAGGCCACGAGGCAGGGGGGCGCCTACCCCCCTGGGCGCGCCCTCCACCCTCGTGGGCCCCTCGTAGCTCCACCGACCTACTTCTTCGTCCTATATATACCTACGTACCCCGAAACCATCGAGGAGCACCACGAAAACCTAATTCCAAAGCCACAACCTTCTGTACCCGTGAGATCCCATCTTGGGGCCTTTTCCGGCGCTCTGCCGGAGGGGGCATCGATCACAGAGGCTTCTACATCAACACCATAGCCTCTCCGATGATGTGTGAGTAGTTTACCACAGACCTTCGGGTCCATAGTTATTAGCTAGATGGCTTCTTCTCTCTCTTTGGATCTCAATACAAAGTTCTCCTCGGTCTTCTTGGAGATCTATTCGATGTAACTCTTTTTGCGGTGTGTTTGTCGAGATCCGATGAATTGTGGGTTTATGATCAAGATTATCTATGAACAATATTTGAATCTTCTCTGAATTCTTTTATGTATGATTGGTTATCTTTGCAAGTCTCTTCGAATTATCAGTTTGGTTTGGCCTACTAGATTGATCATTCTTGCAATGGAGAAGTGCTTAGCTTTGGGTTCAATCATGCGGTGCTCGATCCCAGTGACAGTAGGGTAAACGACACGTATTGTATTGTTGCCATCGAGGATAAAAAGATGGGGTTTATATCATATTGCTTGAGTTTATCCCTCTACATCATGTCATCTTACCTAATGCGTTACTCTGTTCTTATGAACTTAATACTCTAGATGCATGCTAGATAGCGGTCGATGTGTGGAGTAATAGTAGTAGATGCAGGCAGGAGTCGGTCTACTTGTCGCGGACGTGATGCCTATATACATGATCATGCCTAGATATTCTCATAATTATGCACTTTTCTATCAATTGCTCGACAGTAATTTGTTCACCCACCGTAATACTTATGCTATCTTGAGAGAAGCCACTAGTGAAACCTATGGCCCCCGGGTCTATTTTCCATCATATTAATCTCCCGTCAACGAGCTATTTCTGTCGCTGTTTATTTTGCTTTCTTTATTTTTAATCTTTATCATAAAAATACCAAAAATATCATCTTATCATCTCTATCAGATCTCACTTTTGCAAGTGGCCGTGAAGGGATTAACAACCCCTTTATCGTGTTGGTTGCAAGGTTCTTATCTATTTGTGTAGGTACGAGGGACTTGCGTGTGGCCTCCTACTGGATTGATACCTTGGTTCTCAAAAACTGAGGGAAATACTTACGCTACATTGCTGCATCACCCTTTCCTCTTCAAGGGAAAACCAACGCATGCTCAAGAGGTAGCAAATACCGGTTTGCTCAACTTCAGGGCAGTCTGAGATTTTTGGAAGTGGAACCCGGTGACGAGTGTACACATTCACAAGTTCCCACTCGCAGTTGTGCCCAATATCCATTTGCGCTTGCCAAAGCCTTACGCTCAAGCGATGGCATCTTAACATCACACGTATGTAACATCCCAAATTTCCTATTTGGAATGTTTTACAATTATAGCTAAGCATCTATGCATTTTGTTTGAATTTGAGTGGCATTTGAAGTTTCAGAAGTTTTGGAGTTGTTGGAATTTGAATTCAAATGTTGGCAGTGGAAATTATTTCAAAAAACTATGCCTGATAAATACTTGAGAAAAAGTATGAGAGGAGTAAACATGACACTCCAAAAATATCGGAGGAAAAACATTGCCAAAAAGTTTGAATTCAAATTTGAATTTTTATTTGGAATTTTAGAAAATGATTTTTTAAAAAATTTGGATTTTGCCCGTGGAAAAATGTTCAAATTGTAGGGAATATTCCCCTGAACATTTTGGTATATATATGTCCTATATAAAATATTTATATTTATTATATTTTTCCTCTCTCTAATATTCAAAAAAATAGAAAAGGCCCAGGCGCCACCAAAGCCAGCCCCCTGCCCCAGCCGAGGCCCACCCACCAGCCAGGCCCAGCCTAACAGCCACGCTGCCCAGCCGAGCCCTCGCCTGAAACCCCGGATCGGTCGACCGACCGACCCTTCTCCCTCACTCATTGTGGTGGACCCCCCTCCTTCTTCCCTCGCCCAAGTCACCGCGCCACACTGAAACCCCGAGATCCCGGGATCCTCCCGATCCCTCGCCCGATCGCCCCTTCTCCAAGTCGTGCCCTCCCCTATTTATACCCCCCTCGACCCGTTCCCCCTCGCCCCTCGCCTAACCCTCCTCTCTCTCGACACGCTCGCATGAGCCAGGCGCCGCCGCCGCCATTAACCCCAAGACCGACCGCCTCGCCACCCCGAGCTCCATCGACCCCACCCCCGAGCTCCCCTCGCCCGTCCGCACCCGCCGGACCTCTCCGCCGACGTCCCCGACCACCGTAGTCGCCGGAGCCGTCGCCGTCCGAGCCGCCGTCGCCGTCGCCGCCTCGGTAAGTCGCCGGAGCTCCCGCCACCGTTGGATCTAAACGTAGGGCTTAGATTAGACCCCGAAGGGGTACGGTTTTTAGTTAGGTTTATTTCAAATAAACCGGTTTAGTTCCGGTTTAGTTAGGGTTTTTATTAAACCGGTCGACTCGGTTTAACCACTAGGGCCTGATTAGTTATATTACGCCCAGGGCGCTAGATAGGCCCATTAGCCCGTTTTTCTTTTTAGTTTTATTTTTCGTTTTCTGTTTTAACAGAATAGTTTCAGATTTGAAAAATTCATATCTTTTAATCTACTTAATATTTTTAAGGGATTCTGTTGGTTTGCAAATTTCTTATAGTTTCTGTAGAAAATATAATTAGCCATGTTAAAATTATTTAAAATTGCTTTATTTTAGATTTAGGCAGAATAGTAATTCGCTATAAAATGAGTTAGGAATATTATTTTTGGTGATTCTTTTGTCACAACTTTGTTTTGACATTGCCTAACCAATTTATTTGGGCATTTTAGGATTAATAAAAAATAGTTTTAATCAGAATCAGGTTATTTCTATTTATTTACTTAGCTACTGTTTTCCTATTGTTTTAATTAGCAAATAATTTTATTTCTCCTATGTGATAGTTTATTCTTTGTTAGTTTCTGTAACTTTAGAGCATGAACTTTTATTTATAATAAATAAAACTTTTATTTTATTTTTCTTACTAGAATTTGCTTTAGGCCTAATAGGAGTTTTATAATAGATTTTAAGGTGATTCTTTTTGCTACTAGTTGCTTGATGAATTCCTTTATGTTAGGTAGCATAAACCCATGCTTAGGTTCTGTTAAGAAATTTTTTGTTATGTAAAACTATTTTTAGTTGTTGCTTGAAGTAGGAAAAACAATGAGTTGGATTCCTTCGAGTTTTTCTTTGGGTTTTGATTTGCTTGTTTTGTGTGTTTCGTATTACTATGCTGTTATGCTAAGTGACCATGTGCTATATGCTTATTATGATTGTTGTTTGCCTCGGTAGAATTTCCGGAGTGCGAAGCTTGCTACCACGAGTCCCTAGCTTACGAAGATCGTCAGCAAGGCAAGTCATTGATCATGTTCTTTACAATACCTATGATTTCTATTGCATTAGAATTATACCTCCCCACCATGCATGCAGTAGGTGAAATTTTGAAGTTATGTTCTTGTGTAGTATCATGAGGTAGGATGAACCAATTCCCCTTGTTACCATGACCCGGGACGAAGTAGTTTATTTTGCTATGCTCGTAGACGGGATTGGTTGAGTGAATTCATAAGGGAGATGTGAGAGTCAAGATGATGACAACCCCATGAACTTCAAGCTCAAGATGGACTTCGAAATTCACTACTGGGTGGAGGACGGTTGACGGGCACCCTGGAGAACCCAGTGGTTGGCCGGGATGCATGGAGAAGTGCCATGACATCTTGCGGAAAGCTTCACCCAGCCACGAAGAGACGGATGGATACCCCATTGACCGGAAGCTTACCTGTGCAGCCGCAAGCCATTATGGGCTCTGGCTTGGTTAACCCTAGTTGTGACTCTGGCCGGACGGTGCTACGAGATGTAGAAGAATGGTAGGATTGGATGGGTGCGGCAAAGTGGCGGAGGAACTCTTGGAAGACCCTGTTTGCTCATCCGCCTTCAAACACCATGAAGTGCGGAGACTTAAAAGGAGGGAACGATTCTTGCGGGTAAAGTCGCAAACCTCTGCAGAGAAAAGATCTAATCGATTAGCCGTGTCCCGATTACGGACAATTTGAGCCTCTCGAACTTGGAAGTATTCGGAAATCTCAACATTGAAATTAATAAATTAATTGAGGGGGTTATGACTTAATAATTTGGGAATGAGACATTGGTTGGCGGAACCATCTCAATAACTATCAACAATTTTGTAGTTTTTGCAAACAAGTCCTTATTGTAGGGAAAAACTGGCTTTTCGCAAAATGATGAAACTTAGAGCCCCACAGCCAAATTGCATATAGTATTAGTAATATTTTATTGTTCTCTCTTCCTGACTTGCCAGCATATTCAAAATGCTGACCTACACGGCTGCAACGCCTTATGTTGCGAGGAGTATTCGATCAGAGTGAGGCTACGCTTGGCGCTTGGCGATTGCCCTATGGAGTCGGATGGACTCGCTATTCTTCTACGCTTCCGCAGCTTTACTTAGTTTATTTCTCATGAGTTGGCCTTAGGACGAATTTATTCTATTGTAATAAAGACTCGATATGAGAATCGTGTAATAAAATCAGGTGTGATTGAACTTTGATTATTTCATTAATGTACTGTGAGTGCCAGCATGATCTTGGGATGGTACAGACACAGAGACTTGACCGATTTTGGGTCGGGTCGCTACAGAGATGGTATCAGAGCACACGCTGACCGTAGGACGTAACCCCTAGGATCGGAAAGCCATAGGAAGAGACTATTTATTTTATGTCCTTATCATTCCGTAATTCTCCCTGCTCATTTCGACTTCTCTCCGATTTTCAACATTCTAGATGGCGCCGAGTTCACCCCAGTTTTGCTACCGGAGTTTTGCCACCAGATGAGACGATGCCTTTCGGCAGAAGCTGGTCCAGATCGCGAAGAAGCTGAAGATTGCTCGCCCTCGATCACCGGAAGCCTACCAATGCACTTCCGACGGATACCCGCTACAGGATCGAGGTGCACATTCCAGGGAGGACCTTCGGAGGACATACAGAGCCCATTGACTTTGAGTTTACCGATTTCAACTGGATCCTCGGAAGAGACATGGCGATTTATCGTGCACTTGGACATCTCCGAGAAGAGTACAGGGCCGAGCTCGATCCATCAGACCTCACCATGGTTTCTCGCAGAGCTAGGAATGGAGATATCATCCGTACCATAGAGGACGACTCCATTCTCTCATATGTCCAAGACTTGGAGTGTCTCCTCAGAAACGGAGATCCGGACTTCGCCGAACTCGAAGGTACACAGAGGCTGTTGTTCCGTGAACTGGAACCGGAGGAGAAGGCACACGCAGACTTCCTTGACCATGAGGAAGAAATCGCGGACTTCATGGAGAGAGTCGACAACCTGAAGATGAATGTTGCCGCATTAGAGGAAAAGATGGACTTGGGAGAGGACCTTTTCCGAGTGGAGATGACGGACTCTCGTGAGCAATGATCAGGATTATGAAGGAGCTCCACCGAGAAAGCCGCAAGAGGAGGCGCCAGATCGAGGACGCCACACCGGAGGACATCGCACCAGAGGACGCAAGGATTATTGATGAAGACATTTAGTCGACCGCCATGTTATTTTATTTTCTGTCGATCAGTTAGGTCATTATTTTCAATTAGTCGTGAGCATTTGTAATCGAGATTGAACCATGTTTGAGTGGATTGAATAAATGATTGGTGTGATTATGATTGTGCATTCATATGGGTAGTGATATTTTCTCATTAGACCATTGTTCTATTCTAATTTTCTCATCCACTCCAAAACACCAGATGCCTCCGAGACGTGACCCCGGTCTCAACTTCCCGCCGGAGCTCACCCAGCTGATCCAGCAGCAGAATGCCCTCATGCAGATGCTCATTCAGAACCAGAACAACAACAACAACAACAACAACAATCCACCGCCACCACCCCCTGTTGACAACTTGACCCGATTCCTAAAGCTGAATCCGCCAGTGTTCTCTAGCAGCACTGAGCCGATTGTGGCCGATGATTGGCTCCGCAAGGTCGGAAGGGAGTTAGTCACTGTTGGATGCACTGATGCAGAGAAGGTGCGCTTTGCCGCACATCAACTTGATGGACCTGCAGCTTCTTGGTGGGAGAACTACACCGCCACTTATCCCATCGCCACCATTACGTGGGATCAGTTCCAACAGGCTTTACGCACCGCTCATGTATCAGCTGGAGCCATGAGCCTGAAGAAGCATGAGTTCCACAACTTACGCCAGGGGAACCGTACTGTGGGGCGATGCGTGGATGAGTTCAACAAGTTAGCTCGCTATGCCCCGGATGATGTGGCCACAGATGCATAAAGCAGGAAAAGTTTCTCGAGGACTCAATGACGAGCTGGGTATGCAGCTTATGGTGGCTACCTTCACCAACTACCGGGAGCTGGTAGACAAGGCCACCATACTTGAAGGCAAGCAGCAGCAGATTGATAGCGCAAGCGGAAGTACAGCCAGGGAAGTACAACTCGGAGCTCGCAGAAGCCCGTTATGCCCCATACTCAGGAGGGCATACCCATCACAACCATGGAGGACATAACCATGGAGGAAATGGGAACAACCGCAACCAGGACAACAAGTCAGGCAATGGAAATGGCAATGGAAACGGCAATTGCAACCAGCATCGTCCTGCCCCGGCTCCGAAGGATCTGAGTCACATCACCTGTTTCAAGTGCCAGAAAACAGGGCACTATGCCACCGACTGCCCGGAGGCCAAGCAGAGGAATGGAAACGACAATGGAAGCTCAGCGAAGAAGCCCAACCCTTTCCCTCGTGCTCAGGTGAACCACATTGACGTGGAGGACGTCTATGATCAGCCAGACACTGTGGTTGGTAAGTTTTTATTGAATTCACGTTCAGTATTGGTACTCTTTGATTCTGGTGCAACGCATTCATTCATATCAAGGGTAGTTGTGGAAAAGTACGGGTTGCCCACTAAAACCCTTAGAAGCCCCCTTAGCGTCAGTTCCGCGGGAGGAGAAATGATGGCAGGCTTAGGCTGTCATGCAACCCTCAACATCGGAAATCATAAATTTCCCGCAGACCTCATAGTATTGGAAACCCAGACCTTGGATGTAATCCTAGGCATGGATTGGTTGACGAAGTTTGAAGGAAACATAGATTGTGCCCGCAAGTTGATTCTGCTCACCACCCCGGAGCAGAAGAGAATCAAGTATGTATCCAGACATAGCCAGATGAAGAATCAGGTGAATTCCCTCACGGGAGTTGTTCAGGAGGAAGTGCCAGTAGTACAAGATTTTCCCGATGTGTTTCCGGAGGAATTACCAGGAATGCCACCGGACAGAGACATTGAATTTCTGATTGAGCTATTGCCTGGCACAGCCCCAATATCCAAGAGACCCTATCGGATGCCCCCGAACGATTTGAAGGACATCAAGAATCAAATTAATGAGTTATTGGAGAAAGGATATATTCGGCCAAGCTCATCACCTTGGGGAGCCCCAGTTCTTTTGGTAGAGAAGAAGGATGGAACCCTGAGAATGGTTGTGGATTATCGTTCGCTGAACGACGTGACCATCAAGAACAAGTACCCTCTGCCAATGATTCATGACTTATTTGATCAGCTAGTTGGAGCCAAGGTATTCTCCAAGATCGATCTTCGATCAGGGTATCATCAGTTGAAGATCCGTGAAAAGGATATACCCAAAACAACATTCACCACCAGGTATGGTTTATATGAGTATACAGTCATGTCATTCGGATTGACTAATGCCCCTGCATACTTCATGAATTTGATGAACAAGGTATTTATGGAATATCTGGACAAGTTTGTCGTGGTGTTCATCGATGATATACTGATTTTCTCCAAGAGCGAGGAAGAGCATAAGGAACATTTGCGTCTAGTTCGGAGAAACTTCCAAGAACATCAGTTGTATGCCAAGTTCAGCAAATGTGAATTTGGCTGAAGGAAGTCGGATTCCTCGGACATGTTATTTCAGGAGAAGGAATAGCAGTTGACCCGCCAAGGTTGAAGCGGTCACCGATTGGCGATCGCCCACCTCGATCAAGGAGATCCGCAGTTTTCTCGGACTCACGAGGATATTATCGGAGGTTCATTGAGAACTTCTCGAAGATTGCCAAGCCCATGGTGAGCTGTTGAAGAAGGAAGCCAAGTACATTTGGACCGAGGATTGTGAAGCCAGTTTAAGGAATTGAAGAAACGTTTGGTCACAGCCCAAGATTGATTTTGCGGACATACACAAGGATTACCGGTATATTGTGGCGCTTCTCGTCGTGGACTCGGAGGAGTACTCATGCAGGAAGGAAAAGTTGTAGCTTATACCTCCGGACAGCTCGACCTCACGATATGAATTATGCCACACATGATTTGGAGTTAGCAGCCGTAGTGCATGCACTCAAGACCTGGAGACATTTCCTCATCGGAAACCGTTGTGATGTTTACACAGATCATAAGAGCTTGAAGTATATTTTCACGCAGAAAGAGTTGAACCTCAGGCAGAGGAGATGGCTAGAGTTAATCAAGGACTATGACATGAGATTGCATTACCACCCATGTAAGGCTAATGTTGTAGCAGATGCTTTGAGCCGTAAGAGTTATGTGAATACTCTTATAGCAGGAGGATTACCCGAGAGTTAGTCGATGACCTCGAGATCTCCGGTGGAGATAGTTCCGAGAGGATATGTTGCAACTCTGGAAGTTCAGTCCACTTTGGCCGAAAGGATTCGTGAAGCCCAGAAGTCGGACAAGGAAATTGATGAAATAAAGAAAAAGATGAATGAAGGAAAAGCTAAAGGATTTCGTAAGGATGAATACGGAGCTATATGGTTCGAAGATCGTATTTATGTACCCAATGATCTCGAACTCAGGAAGTTAATTCTTCAGGAGGCTCATGATTCACCGTACTCGATTCACCCCGGTAACACCAAGATGTACCTGGATTTGAAGGAAAGTTTCTGGTGGACAGGAATGAAGAAGGATATTGCCGAGTACGTAGCAAGATGCGATGTTTGTCAACGAGTAAAGCGCGAACATCGAAGCCAGCAGGGTTACTTCAACCTTTGCCGATTCCCGAGTGGAAATGGGAAAAACTTGGAATGGACTTTATCACAGGATTACCCAGACCCGTTCAGGTTATGATTCCATCTGGGTAGTGGTTGATCGATTGACCAAGGTAGCTCATTTCATCCTGTGAAGACTACCTATACCGATGCTAAGTTAGCCAAGATATACATGACCAGGATCAGATATCGCATGGAGTTCCGAGGAGTATCGTGTCGATAGAGGAACACAATTTACCTAAAAGTTTTGGAATCAGTTACATGAAACTTTGGGTGCGAGGCTGGAGTTGAAGACACTTTTCATCATGAGCAGATGGACAGACCGAGAGAGTCAACCAGATTACGGAGGACATGTTGAGAGCTTGTGTGCTAGACTATGGGTCTAGCTGGGATGATAATTTGCCATCGAGAGTTCTCATACAACAACAGTTATCGACCGGTCGAAGATGGCCCCTTTCAAGCTCTATACGGAAGGAGGTGCGAACACCATTGTTGTGGGATGGTGTTGGAGATCGAACACTTTTCGGTTCCGATCTTATCGAGATTCCAAGAGAAAGTCAAACTGATTAGGGATAGACTCAAGATAGCACGTCGAGACGGAAGAGTTATGCCGACGAGAACGCAAGGAAGTAACTTACTAAGCGGAGACCGAGCATACTTCGTGTGTCCCCACTTCGTGGAATCAAGAGGTTCGGTGCCAAAGGAAAGTTAGCACCCGATTCATTGGCCCTACAAAATCCTCGAACATCGTGGAGAAGTTGCTTACAAGTTGGAATTGCGGAAGGATTGTCCGAGTTCATGATGTCTTCCATGTTTCTCGGTGAAGAAATGCCCGCCGACATGGCCGATATTCCGTTGAGAGACACGGTGCCCTAGAGGCCATACAGCTCGACGGTGATCGACTTATAAGGAGAAACCCGTCCGAATTCTCGAGACTGCGAACAGAGTCACCCGCAGCAAGGTCATCAAGTTTTGCAAGGTGCTGTGGAGTCACCACTCCGAGGAGGAAGCCACCGGGAGCGAGAAGAAGACCTCCTTTGAGACCACCCCACCTATTTGCTAGTTAACCCGAATCTCGAGGGCTAGATTCATCTTAAGGTGGTAGGTTTGTAACATCCCAAATTTCCTATTTGGAATGTTTTACAATTATAGCTAAGCATCTATGCATTTTGTTTGAATTTGAGTGGCATTTGAAGTTTCGGAAGTTTTGGAGTTGTTGGAATTTGAATTCAAATGTTGGCAGTGGAAATTATTTCAAAAAAAATATGCCTGATAAATACTTGAGAAAAAGTATGAGAGGAGTAAACATGACACTCCAAAAATATCAGAGGAAAAACATTGCCAAAAAGTTTGAATTCAAATTTGAATTTTTATTTGGAATTTTAGAAAAATGATTTTTTATAAAGTTTGGATTTTGCCCCTGGAAAAATGTTCAAATTGTAGGGAATATTCCCCTGATCATTTTGGTATATATATGTCCTATATAAAATATTTATATTTATTATATTTTCCTCTCTCTAATATTCAAAAAATATATAAAAAGCCGGGCGCCCAGCCGAGCCAGCCCTGACCAGCCTTGAGGCCCACCCACCAGCCAGGCCCATAACGGCCACGCTGCCCAGCCGAGCCCTCGCCCGAAAACCCCGGATCGGTCGACCGACCCGACCCCTTCTCCCTCACTTGACGTGGTGGACCCCACTCCTTCTTCCTCGCCCAAGTCATCACGCCGCCGCTTGCGGAACCCCGAGATCCCGGGATCCTCCCGATCCCTCGCCCGATCGCCCCTTCTCCAAGTCGTGCCCCCTATTTATACCCCCTCGACCCGTTCCCCCCTCGCCTCGCCTAACCCTCCCTCTCACAGACACGCCAGAGCCGAGTGCGCCACGCCATTAACCTCAAGACCGACCGCCCGGCCACCCCGAGCTCCATCGACCCCACCCCCGAGCTCCCCTCGCCCGTCCGCACCCGCCGGACCTCTCCGCCGACGTCCCCGACCACCGGAGTCGCCGGAGCCGTCGCCGTCCGAGCCGCCGTCGCCGTCGCCGCCTCGGTAAGTCGCCGGAGCTCCCGCCACCGTTGGATCTAAACGTAGGGCTTAGATTAGACCCCGAAGGGGTACGGTTTTTAGTTAGGTTTATTTCAAATAAACCGGTTTAGTTCCGGTTTAGTTAGGGTTTTTATTAAACCGGCCGACTCGGTTTAACCACTAGGGCCCGATTAGTTATATTACGCCCAGGGCGCTAGATAGGCCCATTAGCCCGTTTTTCTTTTTAGTTTTATTTTTCGTTTTCTGTTTTAACAGAATAGTTTCAGATTTGAAAAATTCAAATCTTTTAATCTACTTAATATTTTTAAGTGATTCTTTTTTTTGTTGGTTTGCAAATTTCTTATAGTTTTTGTAGAAAATATAATTAGCCATGTTAAAATTATTTAAAATTGCTTTATTTTAGATTTAGACAGAATAGTAATTCTGCTATAAAATGAGTTCTGAATATTATTTTTGGTGATTCTTTTGTCACAACTTTGTTTTGACATTGCCTAACCGTAGGAATTTATTTGGGCATTTTAAGATTAATAAAAAATAGTTTTAATCAGAATCAGGTTATTCCTATTTATTTACTTAGCTACTGTTTTCCTATTGTTTTAATTAGCAAATAATTTTATTTCTCCTATGTGATAGTTTATTCTTGGTTAGTTTCGTAACTTTAGAGCATGAAATTTTATTTATAATAAATAAAACTTTTAATTTATTTTTCTTACTAGAATTTGCTTTAGGCCTAATAGGAGTTTTATAATAGATTTTAAGGTGATTCTTTTTGCTACTAGTTTCTTGATGAATTCCTTTATGTTAGGTAGCATAAACCCATGCTTAGGTTCTGTTAAGAAAATTTTTGTTATGTAAAACTATTTTTAGTTGTTGCTTGAAGTAGGAAAAACAATGAGTTGGATTCCTTTGAGTTTTTCTTTGGGTTTTGATTTGCTTGTTTTGTGTGTTTCGTATTACTATGCTGTTATGCTAAGTGACCATGTGCTATATGCTTATTATGATTGTTGTTTGCCTCGGTAGAATTTCCGGAGTGCGAAGCTTGCTACCACGAGTCCCTAGCTTACGAAGATCGTCAGCAAGGCAAGTCATTGATCATGTTCTTTACAATACCTATGATTTCTATTGCATTAGAATTATACCTCCCCACCATGCATGCAGTAGGTGAAATTTTGAAGTTATGTTCTTGTGTAGTATCATGAGGTAGGATGAACCAATTCCCCTTGTTACCATGACCCGGGACGACGTAGTTTATTTTGCTATGCTCGTGAGACGGATTGGTTGAGTGAATTCATAAGGGAGATGTGAGAGTCAAGATGATGAAAACCCCATGAACTTCAAGCTCAAGATGGACTTGAAATTCACTCTTGGGTGGAGGGCGGTTGTGGCGCCTGGAGAACCCAGTGGTTGGCGGGATGCATGGAGAAGTGCCATGACATCTTGCGGAAAGCTTCCTCAGCCACGAAGAGACGGATGGATACCCCATTGACCGGAAGCTTACCTGTGCAGCCGCAAGCCATTATGGGCTCTGGCTTGGTTAACCCTAGTTGTAACTCTGGCCGGACGGTGCTACGAGATGTAGAAGAACGGTAGGATTGGATGGGTGCCGGCAGTGGCCAGAGGAACTCTTCGGAAGACCCTGTTTCGTTCATCCCGTCTTCAAACACCATGAAGTGCGGAGACTTAAAAGGAGGGAACGATTCTTGCGGGTAAAGTGCGCTAACCTCTGCAGAGAAAAGATATAATCGATTAGCCGTGTCCCTGGTTACGGACAATTTGAGCCTCTGGAACTTGGAAGTATTCGGAAATCTCAACATTGAAATTAATAAATTAATTGAGGGGGTTATGACTTAATAATTTGGGAATGAGACATTGGTTGGCGGAACCATCTCAATAACTATCAACAATTTTGTAGTTTTTGCAAACAAGTCCTTATTGTAGGGAAAAACTGGCTTTTCGCAAAATGATGAAACTTAGAGCCCCACAGCCAAATTGCATATAGTATTAGTAATATTTTATTGTTCTCTCTTCCTGACTTGCCAGCATATTCAAAATGCTGACCTACACGGCTGCAACGTCTTATGTTGCAGAGGAGTATTCCGATCAGGAGTGAGGCTACGCTCCGCGCTTGGCGATTGCCCTATGGAGTCGGATGGACTCGCTATTCTTCTACGCTTCTGCAGCTTTACTTAGTTTATTTCTCATGAGTTGGCCTTAGGCCGAATTTATTCTATTGTAATAAAGACTCGATATGAGAATCGTGTAATAAAATCAGGTGTGATTGAACTTTGATTATTTCATTAATGTACTGTGAGTGCCAGCATGATCTTGGGATGGTACAGACACAGAGACTTGACCGACTTTGGGTCGGGTCGCTACACACGTATCATTATCAAGCGGCATCAACTTGCATAAGGCGAGGCTTCCGTCGTCCCCGCGTCAGTGATCAGGGTCACGGTGAAGAAGATAGGGGAGATCAAACCGCTCCTAGACCCTTGGGTTGCTTGTAATGATGTTATTAGTTGAGTCAAGAATGGTCTTGAGCGAACCTGCCATGCTAGTCGAGGTGATGATGTCACACCGATCAATGAGTTCGTCCACCACGTCATCTTTCAGATTGGGGCAAGAAGCACGGGGTCGTTTCCGCCCTGTTCCATTCATGGAGAAGACAATCGAACAATGGCAGAAGGAAAGGGTGAAGGCAAATGGAGGGAGGAAGAGCGTGCAACAGGAGTTCCAAATCTAGAGGGAAAGGCGAAGAGGCGGCGGACGGTTGCCACGGTACAAGAAGAGGCTAGTGGGAGCGAACGGTTGCCACAGAGGTCACACACTGACGACAAGGCCGAGTGAACCGCATGCTGTATATCGCACACACCTTTATCTGGCTGAAAGTTTCTTTTGTGTTGCCTAATCACAAACAGTTCATCCGAGTGAACCGTATGCTGTATATCGCACACGCCTTCATCTGGCTGCCCGTTTCTTTTGTATTGCCTCATCGCAAATAGTTAACTGAACTAAACCGTATGCCCTGCAGCACACACACAACTAAAATATGAACCATGTTTGATGCATCCGTCATCGCAAACGCTTTGCACCTTTTTTGACGGGTTTTTTACACCGCCTTTTGCGATTATTGCATCGCACACAGTTTCGTTGAAGGGTCTCTGGTCGTAGTGTCGCGTTAGCAGCATCTTGTAGTAGTGAGCAGACTTATTATAAGGAATATCACCTTCATCAAATCTATAGAGATAATTTACCTTTACTACCTGTGTAGGGTTATCAAGACCATGTGTTTCTTCAATAGGTGGTAAATTCTTAACATCTTCAACTTAAATACCTTTTTCTTTCATAGATTTCTTTGCCTCTTGCATATCTTCAGGACTGAGAATAGAATACCCCTCTTCTTCGGAGTTGGCTTAGGAGGTGGTTCGGGAAGAGTCCAATCATTATCATTACTCAATATGTTATTCAATAATATTTCAGCTTGTTCAACAGTTCGTTCCCTGAAAACACAACCAGCACAACTCTCTAGGTGGTCCCTAGAAGCATCGGTTAGTCCATTATAAAATATATCAAGTATTTCATTTTTCTTAAGAGGATGAACATGCAAAACATTAAGTAATTAGATAAGCTTCTCTTCTTCAATTTGCACAAAGTTAAATATTTCCTGTAAAGAAGCTTGTTTCTTATGAGCAGGAAAATATTTTTCAGAGAAGTAATAGATCATATCCTGGGGACTATGCACACAATCAGGAGCAAGAGAATGAAACCATATCTTAGAATCACCCTTTAAGGATAAAGGAAACAACTTAAGAATATAGTAATAGCAATTTTTTTCCTCATGAGCAAATAGGGTGGCTATATCATTCAGTTTAGTAAGATGTGCCACAACAGTTTCAGATTCATAACCATGGAAAGGATCAGATTCAACCAAAGTGATTAACTAAGGATCGACAGATAATTCATAATCCTTATCAGTAACAAAGATAGGTGAAGTAGCAAACTTAGGATCATATTGCATTCTAGCATTCAGAGATTTTTTTTCCACTTGCATAGTAATTTCTTAAGATCATCTCTATCCTTACAAGCAAGAAATTCCCTAGCTACCTCTCCATCCATAACATAACCCTCATGTATAATAGGTAATTCATATCTAGGAGAGCTAGGTCTAGCAGGTGTTTCAAAGTGTTTAGTTTCAATAATTTCATTAGTTTCAAAAATATCATCTTCATCAACATTCTCAGTATTTTTAGCTCTAGCAAGTTGTTCATCAAGAAATTCACCAAGTGGCACAGTATTATCAAGCAAAGCAGTAGTATCATCATGAGCATCATGCATAGCAGAAGTAGCATCATCAATTACTTGCGACATATCAGAATCAATAGCAGGTGTAGGTGTCGCAAGCTTGCTTAAAACAGAAGGTGACTCAAGTACATAGCTAGATGGCAGTTCCTTACCTCCCCTCGTAGTAGAGGGAAAAATCTTTGGTTCTGGTATCTTTCAGATTCCTCATAGTGATCAACAGATATAAATCCCAAATGACTCATAAAATAGAGTTATGATCCCCGGCAACGGTGCCCGAAAAAGGTCTTGATAACCCACAAGTATAGGGGATGGCAACATTTTTCGAGGGTAGAGTATTCAACCCAAATTTATTGATTCGACACAAGGGGAGCCAAATAATATTCACGAGTATTAGCAGTTGAGTTGTCAATTCAACCACACCTGAAAGACTTAATATCTACAGCAAAATAGTAGCAAAGTAGTATGGAAGTAATGATAACAGTGGCAAAGTAACAGTAGCAGTTTTGTAGTGATTGTAATAACAGTAACAACGAAAGTAACTTAGCAAAGATCAATGTGTTAAAAGCTCGTAGGCATTGGATCGGCAATGATAATTATGTCGGATAATATTCATCATGTAGCAGTCATAACCTAGGGTGACACAGAACTAGCTCGAATTCATCAATATAATGTAGCCATGTATTCCGTATATAGTCATGCGTGCTTATGGAAAAGAACTTGCATGACATCTTTTGTCCTACCCTCCCATGGCAGCGGGGTCCTAATGGAAACTAAGGGATATTAAGGCCTCCTTTTAATAGAGAACTGGACCAAAGCGTTAGCACTTAGTGAATACATGAACTCCTCAAACTACGGTACTCACCGAAAAGAATCCCAATTATTGTCACCTTGGGGTATGCGGATCATAACTCGTAATAGGTGTCTACAACTTGCAAGATAGGATCAAGAACACAAATATATTCATGAGAACATAATAGGTTCAGATATGAAATCATGGCACTCGGGCCCTAGTGACAAGCATTAAGCATAGCAAAGTCATATAGCAACATTAATCTCAGAACATAGTGGATACTAGGGATCAAACCCTAACAAAACTAACTTGATTACATGATAAATCTCATCCAACCCATCACCATATAGCAAGCCTATGATGGAATTAATCCCTCTCGGCGATGAGCATCATGAAATTGGTGATGGAGGCAGGTTGGTGATGATGATGGCGACGGATCCTCCTCTCCGGAGCCCAAAACAGACCCCAGATCTGCCCTTCCGATGAAGAACAGGAGGTGGTGGCGGCTGCGTATAGTAAAACGCGATGAATCCTTCTCTCTGATTTTTCTCTCCCCAAATAGGGTTATATAGAGTTGGAGTTGAGGTCAGAGGAGGTCCAGGGGGCCTACAAGCCCTCTAGGCGCGCCCTAGGTGGCGCCCCCAAGCTTGTGGCCTTTGGGTGGACCCCTCTGGTTAATTCTTGCGCTAGTATTTTTCATATATTCCACAAAAAATCTCTGTAAATTTTCAGGTCAATCCGAGAACTTTGATTTCTGCACAAAAATAATACCATGGCAATTCTACTGAAAACAGAGTCAGTCCGTGTTAGTTCAATTCAAATCATGCAAATTAGAGTCCAAAACAAGGGCAAAATAGTTTGGAAAAGTAGATACGATGGAGACGTATCAGTGTCACAAGTTTGTTTTCTCATATACGCAATTGCTATCTTGCTTCGAGCATTTTGCATAAGTGGCCAACGTAAGATATCAAAAGAGCAAGAAAGAAAAGCTTGTAAGCAAAAGAAAAAGATAATCGAAGAGCTTTTAAGCAAGTGCAATAGCATCATCACATCACATATCGTATTGCCATATTTGATCATATTGAATCATCGTGAGAAAACTCATCAGGACATCATACAGATAGCATACTTGAGATAGAAGTCGATGCATTTTTACTTTGTAGGTTGTGCACAAGTCTCATATCCGCCTATTGAGCAATCATGCTAGCGTCTCTCTAGTGTTGTGCAACAAGAGCATTTTCAGCGGATTCCTCATTTTGAGCTCATTCCTTGGTTGCACGACCCCATTTATCTATCCGCGCGTGTGTTTCCCTGTTCTACATATTACTATTGGTCTACTTGTTTCACTTGCGA
The DNA here is from genome assembly GCA_021605205.1 of Aegilops longissima. Classification (NCBI taxonomy): domain Eukaryota; kingdom Viridiplantae; phylum Streptophyta; class Magnoliopsida; order Poales; family Poaceae; genus Aegilops; species Aegilops longissima. The sequence continues at coordinate 401,971,594 of CM038677.1, forward strand.
ATTTGCAAATCTCTGATACGTACATTTTGCATCATGTTTTCTTACGGTTATTTACGATGTTTTTATCCATAATAATGCTTTGTGGAGTAATTCTAATGCCTTTTCTCTCATAATTTGCAAGGTACACACCAAGAGTGAGAATTCCGGCAGCTGGAAATCTGGACCTGGAAAAGCTACGTCAGGCCACCTATTCTGCACAACTCCAAACAAGCTGAAACTTCACGGAGATTTTTTATGGAATATTTGAAGGATATTGGAGCAAATAACTACCAGAGGGGACCCACCAGGTGGGAACAACCCACCTGGGCGCACAAGGCAGCCTAGGCGCGCCCTGGTGGGTTGTGCTCACCCAGGCCCACCTCTGGTACCCATCTTCAGGTATATAGGTCATTTTGACCTAGAAAAAATAAGGGTAGGACTTTCGGGACGGAGCGCCGCCGTCTCGAGGCGGAACTTGGGTAGGAGCACTTTTGCCCTCTGGCGGAGCGATTCCACTGGGGGGGACTTCCCTCCCGGAGGGGGAAATCATCGTCCTCATAATCACCACCAACTCTCCCATCTTGGGGAGGGCAATCTCCATCAACATCTTCAACAACACCATCTCATCTCAAACCTAGTTCATCTCTTGTATTCAATCTTGTTACCGGAACTATAGATTTGTGCTTGTGGGTGACTAGTAGTGTTGATTACATCTTGTACTTGATTACTATATGGTTTATTTGATGGAAGAATATATGTTTAGATCCATTATGCTATTTAATACCCCTCTGATCTTGAGCATGATTATCATTTGCGAGTAGTTACTTCTGTTCTTGAGGTCACGGGAGAAATCATGTTGCAAGTAATCATGTGAACTGATATGTGTTCGATATTTTGATAGTATGTATGTTGTGATTCCCTTAGTGGTGTCATGTGAACGTCGACTACATGACACTTCACCATATTTGGGCCTAAGGGAATGCATTGTGGAGTAGCAATTAGATGATGGGTTGCGAGAGTGACAGAAGCTTAAACCCTAGTTTATGCGCTATTCCGTAAGGGACCCATTGGATCCAAAAGTTTAATGCTATGGTTAGAAATTATTCTTAATACTTTTCTCGTAGTTGCGGATGCTTGCGGGAGGGTTAATCATAAGTAGGAGGTTTTTTCAAGTAAGAATAGCACCTAAGCACCGGTCCAGCCACATATCAAATTATCAAAGTACCGAACACGAAATAAACCAACATGATGAAAGTGACTAGATGAAATTCCCGTGTACCCTCAAGAATGCTTTGCTTATCATAAGAGACCGCTTTGGCATGTCCTTGCCTCAAAAGGATTGGGCTACCTTGCTGCACTTTTGTTACTACTATCGTTACTTGCTCGTTACAAATTATATTGTTATCAAACTACTCTGCTACTTACAATTTCAGCACTTGCAGACATTACCTTACTAAAAACTACTTGTCATTTCCTTCTGCTCCTCGTTGGGTTCGACACTCTTACTTATCGAAAAGAGCTACAATTGATCCCCTATACTTGTGGGTCATCAATCTCTTTCAACATTATTGAATCTGGCTAACAATTGCATAAATTTTGTGCCAGCATCCTCACCAAGCTACTCCAAAGGCTTTACTTATGTATGTGTGAGAAATGACAAGATCTGGTACCAATTGTGTTATTTCCATAATACATTATTGGTGATCATTGATCCATCTTCAACATCGAATAAGGTATATTTGACCTAGTTCTTCCTTTCTTCCACTCACATATTTGCTTGAGATGATGGATAGGCCAAGTACTTCTACCAACCCACTCTTCATCGAGCAAGAAGAGGACCCGAAAAACTACATCACCAAGCAAACCTATTCGACACGCAAAGAGCTTTGCATCAAGAGAATGAAGCATTGAGCGACCACATCGACCTACTCGCTACTGAATTGTGACAATCCGAGCTACGTACAAGAGACTACTTCGACAACAAGCTTTCCACACACATGGAAGAGATCGACGCAAGGATGTATACTCAAATGGAGGAATTTCATGCCTTGTTGATCAACCGTTCTTCTATGACATCGTCACCATCAAGACGATCCCACTCAAGCCGGCATTCTTCGGAATCTTCTTCCGACGCAAGTCTTCCCTGAGCTCGTCCACATCGTCGCCAAAACCATGAAGATCATCAAGCTCCCCAAAACCCATTTCATGGCAATGGTTTACCAGACCACCTCCGGGAATGTGAGTGACTACATCGTCAAGCTAATGATCCAATGGAACAAGAGCAAGCTCCACGACGCCAGCCTCAACAACAAGAAAACCAAGATGGCGGTGCCCATCAACAAGAACGACAACGCCATGAGGAACAAGCCCAATAAGCTCAGCGTTCTCTAAAAGAAGTGACACAAGCCGTCAATGAGCGCAACAGCCAAGTATGTCTACAAGAAGAGGCCCTCCAACGAGAGTGACAAGAAGAAGCCGCACGTCTTGAGGAGCACCAAGAGATGAGGAACTCTGCAAGAATCCCTCAATGTCAAGCTATTCAAGAGGAGACGAGGAGCAAGCACTTGAAGATTCTCCTCCATGACAAGAGCGTCATCACCATCGACAACAACATAATGAGGAGCAACGCTACGGCAAGCTCAAGTTCACCATGCCTAAGTTCTCCGGAGGTAATGATCCTGAAGACTACCTTTCATGGGCATTGAAGGTCGTCAAGATCTTTCACGTACACAACTATGAAGAGTAAAAGAAGATTGCGATGGCATCTCTTGAGTTCCAAGACTATGTCCTCATTTGGTGGGAGCCAGTCATTGAGAGGTGAGACGCAAAAGGTGACCCACCCACCACAAATGGAACCAAATGAAGGACGTCATGTGAGCACGCTTTGTGCCAACATATTATAGTCGAGATCTCTTCAAGAAATTGCAACTCCTCAAGCAAGGCACCAAGTCCGTTGAAGAGTATTACAAGGAAATGGAGATCGCCATGATCCGAGCCAATGTCATGGAAGATGAGGAGCAAACCATGGCACGAATCTTGAATGGACTCAACCACCCTATCAAGAAGATGCCGATTTCCAGCCGTACTCGAACCTCCTCGAGCTAGTGAACCAAGCTACCAAGGCGGAGCGGCAAGTGCAAGATGATTATAAGTACGCCAAGTACTCTTCCAAGACCTACGGTTCATACAATCAAGCTTCAACGACTACAACGCCTTCTACCTCGATGAAATCTACACCAAACAATGGTGACAAGTGAATTTACAAGAAATCTTTGACATCTTCAAGTCGTGTGATACGTCTCCAACGTATCTATATTTTTTGATTGCTCCATGCTATATTATCTATTATTTTGGACTATATTGGGCTTTATTTTCCACTTTTATATTACTTTTGGGACTAACCTATTAACCGGAGGCCCAGCCCAGAATTGTTGTTTTTTGCCTATTTCAGTGTTTCGAAGAAACGGAATATCAAACAGAGTCCAAACGGAATGAAATCTTCGGGAACGTGATTTTCTCATCGGATAAGACCCAGGAGACTTGGACCCTCCGTCAAGAAAGCTCTGAGGCGGCCACGAGGGTGGAGGGGGCGCCCCCCTAGGGCGCTCCCCCCTACCTCGTGGGCCCCTCGAGGCTCCACCGACGTACTTCTTCCTCCTATATATACCTACGTACCCCCAACAGATCAGAGACGGAGCCAAAAACCTAATTCCACCGCCGCAACTTTCTGTATCCACGAGATCCCATCTTGGGGCCTGTTCGAGCTCCATGGGAAGGGATTCCACCACGGAGGGCTTCTACATCATCATCATAGCCTCTCCGATGAAGTGTGAGTAGTTTACCTCAGACCTTGGGTCCATAGTTAGTAGCTAGATGGCTTCTTCTCTCTTTTGGATCTCAATACAATGTTCTCCCCTCTCTCGTGGAGATCTATTCGATGTAATCTTCTTTTTGCGGTGTGTTTGTTGAGACCGATGAATTGTGGGTTTATGATCAAGATTATCTATGAGCAATATTTGAATATTTTCTGAATTCTTTTATGTATGATTGAGTTATCTTTGCAAGTCTCTTCGAATTATCCGTTTGGTTTGGCCAACTAGATTGGTAGTTCTTGCAATGGGAGAAGTGTTTAGCTTGGGTTCAATCTTGCGGTGTCCTTACCTAGTGACAGAAAGGGTTGCAAGGCACGTATTGTATTGTTGCCATCGAGGATAACAAGATGGGGTATTTATCATATTGCATGAATTTATTCCTCTACATCATGTCATCTTGCTTAAGGCGTTACTCTGTTTTCATTAACTTAATACTCTAGATGCATCTGGATAGCGGTCGATAAGTGGAGTAATAGTAGTAGATGCAGAGGCGAGTCGGTCTACTTGTCTCGGACGTGATGCCTATATACATGATCATACCTAGATACTCTCATAACTATGCTCAATTCTGTCAATTGCTCAACACTAATTCGTTCACCCACCGTAAAATACCTATGCTCTTGAGAGAAGCCACTAGAGAAATCTATGGCCCCCGGGTCTATTTTCATCATATTAATCTTCCTACGCTTTATTATTGCTTTGCTCTTTACTTTGCCTTTTATTTTACTTTGCATCTTCATACCAAAAATACCAAAAACATTATCTATCATCTCTATCAGATCTCACTCTCGTAAGTGACCGTGAAGGGATTGACAACCCCTATTCGCGTTGGTTGCGAGGAGCTATTTGCTTTGTGTAGGTACGAGGGACTCAAGCGTGGCCTCCTCTGGATTGATACCTTGGTTCTCAAAACTGAGGGAAATACTTACGCTACTCTGCTGCATCATCCTCTCCTCTTCGGGGAAAACCAACGCAAGCTCAAGACGTAGCAAGAAGGATTTCTGGCGCCGTTGCCGGGGAGTCTACGCACAAGTCAACATACCAAGTACCCATCACAATCCCTTATCTCTCGCATTACATTATTTGCCATTTGCCTCTCGTTTTCCTCTCCCCCACTTCACCCTTTCCGTTTTATTCGCCCTCTCTTTCCCAATCTCCTTCTCTCTTTCCGTTTGCCTTTCTCTCGTTCACTTGTTTGCTCGTGTGTTGGATTGCTTGCTTGTCACTATGGCTCAAGATAATACCAAATTGTGTGACTTTACCAATACCAACAATAATAATTTACTTAGCACTCCGATTGCTCCTCTTGCCAATACCGAATCATGTGAAATCAATGTTGCTTTATTGAATCTTGTTATGAAAGATCAATTCGCCGGCCTTCCCAGTGAAGATGTCGCTACTCATCTAAATAGCTTCATGGATTTGTTTGATATGCAAAAGAAGAAATATGTTAACAATGATGTTGTTAAATTGAAGCTATTTCCTTTTTCGCTTAGAGATCGTGCTAAAGCTTGGTTTTCGTCTCTGCCTAAAAATAGTACTGATTCTTGGAACAAGTGCAAAGATGCCTTTATCTCTAAGTATTTTCCTCCCACTAAGATCATCTCTCTTAGAAGCGATATTATGAACTTTAAGCAACTTGACCATGAACATGTTGCACAAGCTTGGGAGAGAATGAAATTAATGATACGTAATTGCCCTACTCATGGTTTGAATTTGTGGATGATTATACAAAAAATTTATGCCGGATTGAATTTTGCTTCTAGAAATCTTTTAGATTCGGCCGCGGGAGGAACTTTTATGGAAATCACTTTAGGAGACGCTACTAAACTCCTAGATAATATTATGGTTAATTATTCTCAATGGCACACTGAAAGATCTACTAATAAAAAAGTGCATGCGATAGAAGAAATCAATACTTTGAGTGGAAATATGGATGAACTTATGAAATTATTTGCTACTAAGAGTGTTTCTTCTAATCCTAATGATATGCCTTTGTCTACTTTGATTGAGAATAATAATGAATCTATGGATGTGAATTTTGTTGGTAGGAATAATTTTGGTAACAATGCATATAGAGGAATTTTAATCCTAGTTCTTATCCTAGTAATCCTTCTAATAATTATGGAAATTCCTACAACAACTCTTATGGAAATTTTAATAATATGTCCTCTGAATTTGAGAATAGTGTTAAAGATTTTATGAATTCACAAAAGAATTTTAATGCTTTGCTTGAAGAGAAATTACTTAAAGTTGATGAATTGGCTAGGAACGTTGATAGAATTTCTCTTGATGTTGATTCTTTAAAGCTTAGATCTATTCCTCCTAAACATGATATCAATGAGTCTCTCAAAGCCATGAGAACTTCCATTGATGAGTGCAAGGAAAGAACCGCTAGGATGCGTGCTATGAAAGATGCCTTTATTAAAGCGTGTTCTTCCAATTTCCATGAAAATCAAGATGAAGATCTAAAAGTTATTGATGTGTCTCCCATTAAATCCTTGTTTTGCAATATGAATCTTGATAATTATGAGATTGAATATGAGTCATCTTTACCTAGAAGGCATTCTAAAAATTCGGAGCTTTTAGATTATGATGCTAAAATTGATAAAAGTGGGATTGAAGAAAGTAAAACCTTAGATGTTGCTAAACCCACTATTTTGGATTTCAAGGGATTTAATTATGAAAGTTTCTTTTAATTGATTGTATTTCCTTGTTACAATCCGTGCTAAATTCTCCGCGTGCTTATAGTCAAAATAGAGCGTTTACTAAACATATCGTTGATGCCTTGATGCAATCTTATGAGGAAAAACTTGAGTTGGAAGTCTCCATCCCTAGAAAACTTTATGATGAGTGGGAACCAACTATTAAAATTAAGATTAAGCATCATGAATTCTATGCTTTGTGTGATTTGGGTGCTAGTGTTTCCACTATTCCCAAAACTTTGTGTGATTTGCTAGATTTCCGTGATTTTGATGATTGCTCTCTAAATTTGCACCTTCTGGATTCCACTATTAAGAAACCTATGGGAAGAATTAATGATGTTCTTATTGTTGCAAATAGGAATTATGTGCCCATAGACTTTATCGTTCTTGATATAGATTGCAATCCTTCATGTCCTATTATTCTTGGTAGACCTTTCCTTAGAACGATTGGTGCAATTATTGATATAAAAGAAGGGAATATTAGATTCCAATTTCCATTACAAAAAGGCATGGAACACTTCCCTATAAAGAAAATAAAATTACCATATGAATCTATTATGAGAGCCACTTATGGATTGCCTACCAAAGATGGCAATACCTAGATCTATCCTTGCTTTTATGCCTAGCTAGGGGCGTTAAACGATAGCGCTTGTTGGGAGGCAACCCAATTTTATTTTTAGTTTTTTGTTTTTGTTTCTGTTTAGGTATAAATAATCGTCTACCTTCTGTTTAGATGTGGTTTTATTTTTTAATTAGTGTTTGTGCCAAGTTAAACCTATAGGATCTTCTTGGATAATAGTTATTTGATCTTGCTGTAATTTCCAGAAACTTTCGGTTCACGAAATCAATTGTTAAAAATCACAAGAACGTGATAAAATAGGTATTCCAATTTATGCTGATCAATAAACAAATTGCCTAGGTCGTCCTATCTTGGATGAATTTTTGGAGTTCCAGAAGTTTGCGTTAGTTACAGATTACTACAGACTGTTCTGTTTTTGACAGATTCTGTTTTTCGTGTGTTGTTTGCTTATTTTGATGAATCTATGGCTAGTAAAATAGTTTATAATCCATAGAGAAGTTGGAATACAGTAGGTTTAACACCAATATAAATAAATAATGAGTTCATTACAGTACCTTGAAGTGATCTTTTGTTTTCTTTCGCTAACGGAGCTCATGAGATTTCTGTTGAGTTGTGTGTTGTGAAGTTTTCAAGTTTTGGGTGATTTTTTTGATGGATTATGGAACAAGGAGTGGCAAGAGCCTAAGCTTGGGGATGCCCATGGCACCCCCATGATAATCCAAGGACACCAAAAATTCAAAGCTTGGGGATGCCCCGGAAGGCATCCCTCTTTAAATCCACTTCCGTCGGTAACTTTACTTGGAGCTATATTTTTATTCACCACATGATATGTGTTTTGCTTGGAGCGTCTTGTATTATTTGCGTCTTTGCTTGTTAGTTTACCACAATCATCCTTTCTGTACACACCTTTTGATAGATCCATACATGAATTGGAATTTGTTAGAATACTTTATGTGCTTCACTTATATCTTTTGAGCTTGATAGTTTTGCTCTATGTGCTTCACTTATATCTTTTGAGCTTGATAGTTTTGCTCTAGTACTTCACTTATATATTTTAGAGCACGGTGGTGGATTTGTTTTAAAGAAACTATTGATCTCTCATGCTTCACTTAGATTATTTTGAGAGTCTTAAATAGCACGGTAATTTGCTTAATAATAATATGCTTGGTATTTAAGATTTGTAAAACTTTATTTTGAGTGCGTTGAATACTAAGAAAAGTTTGATGCTTGATAATTGTTTTGAGATATGGAGGTGATAATATCAAAGTCGTGCTAGTTGAGTAGTTGTGAATTTGAGAAATGCTTGTGTTGAAGTTTGCAAGTCTCGTAGCATGCACGTATGGTAAACGTTATGTAACAAATTTGAAACATGAGGTGTTATTTGATTGTCCTCCTTATGAGTGGCGGTCGGGGACGAGGGATGGTCTTTTCCTACCAATCTATCCCCCTAGGAGCATGCGCGTAGTGCTTTGGTTTTTTATGGCTTGTAGATTTTTGCAATAAGTATGTGAGTTCTTTATGACTAATGTTGAGTCCATGGATTATACGCACTCTCACTCTTCCATCATTGCTAGCCTCTTGATGCCGTGCATTGCCCTTTCTCACATTGAGAGTTGGTGCAAACTTCACGGTGCATCCAAACCCGTGATATGATACGCTCTTTCACACATAAACCTCCTTATATCTTCCTCAAAACAGCCACCATACCTACCTATTATGGCATTTCCATAGCCATTCCGAGATATATTGCCATGCAACTTTCCACCATACCGTTCTTCATGACACATTTATCATTGTCATATTGCTTAGCATGATCATGTAGTTGACATAGTATTTGTGGCAAAGCCACCATTCATAATTCTTTCATACATGTCACTCTTGATTCATTGCATATCCCGGTACACTGCCGGAGGCATTCATATAGAGTCATACTTTGTTCTAGTATCGAGTTGTAATCATCGAGTTGTAAATAAATAGAAGTGTGATGATCATCATTTTCTAGAGCATTGTCCCAATAAAAAAAGGAAGAAAGGCCAAAGAAAAAAGAAGGCCCAAAAAAAAGGGGGCAATGCTACTATCTCTTTTTCCACACTTGTGCTTCAAAGTAGCACCATGTTCTTCATATAGCGAGTCTCATATAATGTGCTTCAAAGTAGCACCATGTTCTTCATATAGAGAGTTTCATATGTTGTCACTTTCATATACTAGTGGGAATCTTTCATTATAGTACTTGGCTTGTTTTATATTCCAACGATGGGCTTCCTCAAATGCCCTAGGTCTTCGTGAGCAAGCAAGTTGGATGCACACCCACTTAGTTTCTTTTTGTTGAGCTTTCATACATTTATAGCTCTAGTGCATCCGTTGCATGGCAATCCCTACTCCTCGCATTAACATCAATTGATGGGCATCTCCATAGCCCGTTGATTAGCCTCGTTGATGTGAGACCTTCTCCTTTTTTGTCTTCTCCACATAACCCCCATCATTATATTCTATTCCACCCATAGTGATATGTCCATGGCTCGCGCTCATATATTGCGTGAAGGTTTATAAGTTTGAGAATACTAAAGTATGAAACAATTGCTTGGCTTGTCATCGGGGTTGTGCATGATGAGAGCATTCTCGTGTGACGAAAATGGAGCATGACTAAACTATATGATTTTGTAGGGATGAACTTTCTTTGGCCATGTTATTTTAAGAAGACATAATTGCTTAGTTAGTATGCTCGAAGTATTATTATTTTTATGTCAATATGAACTTTTGTCTTGAATCTTTCGGATCTGAATATTCATACCACAATTAAGAAGAATTACATTGAAATTATGCCAAGTAGCACTCCGCATCAAAAATTCTCATTTTATCATTTACCTACTCGAGGACGAGCAGGAATTAAGCTTGGGGATGCCTGATATGTCTCCAACGTATCTATAAATTTTGATTGCTCCATGCTATAGTATCTATTGTTTTGGACTATATTGGGCTTTATTTTCCACTTTTATATTACTTTTGGAACTAACCTATTAACCGGAGGCCCAGCCCATAATTGCTGTTTTTTGCCTATTTCAGTGTTCCGAAGAAACGGAATATCAAACGGAGTCCAAACGGAATGAAATCTTCGGGAACGTGATTTTCTCATCGGATAAGACCCAAGAGACTTGGACCCTCCGTCAAGAAAGCTCCGAGGCGGCCACGAGGGTGGAGGGTGCTCCCCCCCCCCCTCGGGCGCGCCCCCTACCTCGTGGGCCCTTCGAGGCTCCACCGACGTACTTCTTCCTCCTATATATACCTACGCACCCCCAACAGATCAGAGACGGAGCCAAAAACCTAATTCCACCGCCGCAAATTTCTGTTTCCACGAGATCCCATCTTGGGGCCTGTTCCGGAGCTCCGCCGGAAGGGGATTCCACCATGGAAGGCTTCTACATCATCATCATAGCCTCTCCGATGAAGTGTGAGTAGTTTACCTCAGACCTTCGGGTCCATAGTTAGTAGCTAGATGGCTTCTTCTCTCTTTTTGGATCTCAATACAATGTTCTCCCCCTCTCTCGTGGAGATCTATTCGATGTAATCTTCTTTTTGCGGTGTGTTTGTTGAGACCGATGAATTGTGGGTTTATGATCAAGATTATCTATGAGCAATATTTGAATCTTTTCTGAATTCTTTTATGTATGATTGAGTTATCTTTGCAAGTCTCTTCGAATTATCCGTTTGGTTTGGCCAACTAGATTGGTAGTTCTTGCAATGGGAGAAGTGTTTAGCTTGGGTTCAATCTTGCGGTGTCCTTACCAAAGGATGTAAAGGGTTGCAAGGCACGTATTGTATTGTTGCCATCGAGGATAACAAGATGGGGTATTTATCATATTGCATGAATTTATTCCTCTACATCATGTCATCTTGCTTAAGACATTACTCTGTTTTCATTAACTTAATACTCTAGATGCATGCTGGATAGCGGTCGATGAGTGGAGTAATAGTAGTAGATGCAGGCAGGAGTCGGTCTACTTGTCTCGGACGTGATGCCTATATACATGATCATACCTAGATACTCTCATAACTATGCTCAATTCTGTCAATTGCTCAACACTAATTCGTTCACCCACCGTAAAATACCTATGCTCTTGAGAGAAGCCACTAGAGAAATCTATGGCCCCCGGGTCTATTTTCATCATATTAATCTTCCTACGCTTTATTATTGCTCTGCTCTTTACTTTGCCTTTTATTTTACTTTGCATCTTCATACAAAAAATATTATCTATCATCTCTATCAGATCTCACTCTCGTAAGTGACCGTGAAGGGATTGACAACCCCTATTCGCGTTGGTTGCGAGGAGCTATTTGCTTTGTGTAGGTACGAGGGACTCGCGCGTGGCCTCCTACTGGATTGATACCTTGGTTCTAAAAAACTGAGGGAAATACGTACGCTACTTTGCTGCATCATCCTCTCCTCTTCGGGGAAAACCAACGCAAGCTCAAGATGTAGCATCGTGCTCCTACTACAAGTAATTTCAAGCCGAGAGCTTCATCATCAACTACTCCAACGGATGAGAACGTCAAGAAGAGTTCCATCTAATGCTTCACATGTAAAGGTCGAGGCCGCAAGACATTTGAGTGCCCCACTCGGTGCACCATGATCACCAACGACGGCACCTATGACTCCATGAGTGAGGAAGAAATCGATGCACTTGATCATGTGGCCATGCATCGACAAGTGAATGAAGATGAAGATGATCAAGTATTTTGCGACAATGATTCAAGCCCCGCTCTTGTTGTTTCCAAGGTCTTCACACTTCAACACCAACAAGACGAAGACTAACATTGCCACATCTTCCACACCAAAGCGGGCATCAATGGACGTTCCATAAAGGTCATCATCGACGGAGGAAGTTGCCACAGTTTAACAAGTGAAGAGCTATGTTCCAAGCTATAATTGGTCAAGATGAAGCATCCTCGTCCCTATAAGGTCCAATGGCTTAGTGACTCTGGCACCATTCAAGTGGAGCAAACTGTTCAAGTCTCCTTCAAGATTGGAGCATATGAAGACACATTGGAGTGTGATGTGGTTCCCATGTATGTTTGCCACCTCCTACTTGGACGACCTTGGCAATTCGACCGCGGCGTCATCCACAATGGGTGAAACAATCACTGACACCTACATTGGCGTAAGGACTTCAGATCCGAGGATGTCCTCATATGTGGAAACCTGGAAGATAGAAATGTCAAGTTTATTGAACTCGCCTGCGAAACCGAATACCGAAGATGAAGCCACGACTCCGAGGAGCCGATCGATGTCCTCGGCTTGAAGACCAGTTCAGGGGCTATTGACGGTTTCCCAAAATTAGGGGGTGCTAACCACGTCGACCCCCCAATCATGGGCTGGTCCAAGGATCCCCGGACAACCAACAAGTGGGCCACGTTTGCCACGCCCCATGGCGTACTCAAGATGGAATCCTCTGAAGATTTGGCGCATACTCCGAGACACATTTTGAATCATCGGCATGTTTATCCCTTGGTGTAATTGAACTACATGTAATCCTAGCTACTCCCGGCGCCTATATAAGCCAATGGGTTTAGCCCATAGATTACATTCATACACATACGATCTCGACGTAGATCACCCTGTACTTTGTACCCCATCCAAAATTAATACAAAAAAAGCAGGATGTAGGGTTTCACCTAAACCTGGGTAAAACATCGTGTCCCTCTTTGTACTATTACCATCTATCCAAGATCATCTGCTTGGGAGCACCCTACCCGAGATCCACCAGATTCAACTCCGAAAAGGAGGAGGCACCAAGCTAACAATGTTAACAGCACCTTCACACAAACAAATAAAATTGGTTGCAGCCTACAGTAGCAAGGAGGTTGTCAATCCCCTTATTCTTGCTAGTTACAAGATTAAAAGCAAATAGATAGTGATAGGGCAAACAACAAGAAAGTTAAAGAGCAAATTGTAGGAGCTTTTGTATTAATGGAGAATAGACCCGGAGGCCTTATGTTCACCTGGCATCTCTCTCGAAAGCAGACAGTGGTATGGTAACAAAAAATTATAGTTGGGCAATTGACAGAAGGGTGGCAATTCATAATTATGATCATTCATGGCATAATCTCACATAGACATTACATCTATGATAAGTAAACCGTTAAATTCACTAACATCTAGTACTATTACTCCACCCCAAGACCGGTATTCAGCATGCATCTCAAAGTATTAAGTTTGCAAGAAACAGAGTAACGCAATAAGCGAGATGACATAATGTAGACAGAAAGAAACCTAGCAATAAGATTAATCCCCATCATTTTATCCTTAGTGGCAACAATACATACGTGCCTTCATCCTTTTTGTCACTCGACAAGATCACCGCAAGATTGAAGCCACTAATATGGACCACTCCCTCTGAAGAAAAAAATCATCTATGTTGGCTAGAGAAGACACATAGATCGGAAAGCATACACGACTATAAAATTACGTGGTAAAGAAACTTCAAGAGATTCAACTAAATTTAATAAACAACCTGATCATAAGTCCACAATTCATCGAATCCAAGAAAACACACCACAAGAATTACATTGGATTGATCTCAGAGGAGATCATTGTATTGAGGATCGAGAGAGAGAGAGAGAGAGAGAGAGAGAGAGAGAGAGAGAGAGAGTCGTCTAACTACTACTACTATGAACCCGTAGATCCTAATGGAACTACTCACACATCATCATGGAGACAACAAGGTTGACGAAGATGGCCTCCCAATGGCTTCCCCCTTCGGCAGAGCATCAGAACAGGGTTCCAGATGGGATCGCATCGGATGAGAGGCTTGCGGCAATGATAAAATTCTTTTGGGTTAGCTTCTGAGGGTTGCGGAATACTGGGTATTTATAGGCTTGGAATTAGGTCAAACAGAGCCACTAGGTGGCCCCACAAGCTAGGGTGGCACAGCCAGGGGGTAAGCCACGCCCCTGGGTTTGTGGGCCCTGTGTGAATCATATGGTCTTCTCCCTAAGCTTCTAGGGTCTCTTATTTCCCATAAAAAACTTTCATAAAATTTCATCGTGTTTGGACCTTCCTAGGTATGGTTTTTAATGCAGAAAACTTGAACTGACATTGGGCACTAAACTAATAAGTTGGTCCAGAAAACTAATATAAAATGCATACAAAAGTGATAATATAATAGCATTTGACAATAAAAAATTATAGATACATTGGAGATGTATCATCGGATAGGCGCCGAGGCCGGACAGGTTCACATCAGAGTTTCTTCGCAGTGCATGGAGTGTGATCAAGCAATACATCCTTGCCGTCTTTGACTCTTGAATGGCCTAGGCTTCCATAAAATTAATTAGGCGCTTATAACCTTGTTGCCGAAGAGGCCTGCTGCGGAATCCGTCTTCGACTACCGCCCTATAAGCCTTGTACACCTAATTGGCAAGCTCTTTGCGAAGGCTCTCTCCCTTCGATTGGCTCCGAGGCTTGGTGCCATGGTCTCCACCAATCAAAGTGGATTCATCGACGGACGTTCCATCCATGATAACTTCTTGCTAGTCCAGCAAACGACACGGTTGCTCCATAACATCAAGGCTCAAAGGATGCTTCTGAAGCTCGACGGCAAGGGCATTTGACTCATTATCTTAACCGTTTATCATTGAGATTTTGGAGCATTTGGGTTTTTGTGAGCATTGGCAAGAATGGATTTCCATCATCCTCTTCCCGGCCTCCACACGTGTCCTAATGAATGGGAACCCCGACCCGCCAATCCCACACAAGTGTGAGTTTCTCCAGGGAGATACCTTACCTCCAATGATGTCCGTGCTCGTGTTCAACGTTCCCAACACCATCATCCAAGCCGAGGTGCAACAGGGCATCCTGCACTGGCTAACCTATGAGGCATGTGGCATCAAGCATTTCGCTATACACCGATGACATCGTCGTGTTCTACCATCCTGATGAGCATGATACCCAAGCTATCAAGGGGATCCTACAGATCTTCAGTGATGTGTTGGGTTTGCACATGAACTACGCCAAGTGTTCCGCAACTCCAATCCAATGCTCGGAGGCCAAGACTGAATCCTTCTCTACCCTTATGGCCTCCCAGATTGCCAAGTTCTCGGTCGCATATCTTGGGCTCCCGCTCTTCGTCCAGAAGCTGACTCATGCTGATCTTCTTCCCCTTGGGGGCAAGCTTGGGTGCAATCTCTTCACTTGGCGCGCCTGCATGCTCTCCCTTGGCAGCAGGCTCATGCTCGTCCGGCATGTTCTTTGTGCCATGCCCACACACTTCCTAGTGGCCATCGTTGTCAGCCAATCTGTCCTCGCTAAGGTGAACAAAATCATCAGAGGCTTTCTTTGAGATGGGCGTAAGGAGGCCATTGGCAGCCAATGTTGCGATTGGGCGAGGGTGTGCCACCCCACCTTCTTGGGAGGGCTCGATGTGCAAGATCTGCAGAGGGCCAGCATTGCCTTGTGCACACGCTGGCTGTGGCTGTAGCAGACAGACCCCACGCTCCCATGGTGCCACCTGCACTTATGTTATGACCCCGAGGCATTGCAGTTTTTCATGATTCCACATCCTAGTCTCTAGGGGACGGAAACTCATGTTGTTTTTGGACCGAACCTTGGCTTTCTGGTAGCTCCATCGCTGACATTGCACCTCTGTTCATGCTATGGTTCCCAAGCAGTGTTGACGCGATCGTACGGTGCACCAAGGTCTTATTGATTGTGCTTGGGTGCATGACATCCAAGGTGGCCTGGGACCGGCCGCGCTGGTTCAATGTGTTGACATGTGGAGGCGCGTTCCCTTCATCACTCTATCTGACAAGCCGGAGACCCTGCAATGGCGGTGGTCGGTGTTGGGTAGCTACTCCACCAAGTCTTCCTATCTGGCCATGTTCCAAGGACTGACTCAGGACCCGAACTGACGCGTCAACATGGGCACCCCTCCGCATCAAGGTTTTCAGCTTGCTTTCCAAGATCGATGTTGGACGACAGATCGCCTTGCTAGGTGATAACCCACAAGTATAGGGGATCAGTTGTAGCCTCTTTCGGTAAGTAAGAGTGTCGCATTCAACGAGCAGCTAAAGGTAGAACAAATATTTCCTCAAGTTCTATCGACCACCGATACAACTCTACGCGCACTTAACGTTCGCTTTACCTAGAACAAGTATAAAACTAGAAGTACTTTGTAGGTGTTGTAGGATAGGTTTGCAAGATAATAAAGAGCACGTAAATAGAAACTAGGGGCTGTTTAGATAAAGAAACAATTAAGTTAGTTTAACGAGTGCGTAAAAGTGGTGGTAGGAGTTGCGGAATTGTCCCTAAGCAATTGACTACGTTACTAGACCGATAGCAAGTTTTATGTGGGAGAGGCCACTGCTAGCATGTCATCCCTTACTTGGAATTCTATGCATTTATGATTGGAACTATTAGCAAGCATCCGCAACTACTAACGTTCATTAAGGTAAACCCAACCATAGCATTAAGATATATTGGTCCCCCTTCAATCCTGTATGCATCAATTTTTATGCTAGGGAAGCTGCTATCACCCTTGCCCTCCAATACATAGTCCTATCAACATACAATTAACCCTATGGTGTGATCCACGCGTGCGCTCATATGATGGGCACCAAAGGATAGCAACATAAACACAAGCAAATTAAACCAATCATAGCAATTCACCAATCACCGATAGGACACCAAAAATCTACTCAAGCATCATAAGATGGCAACACATCATTGGATAATAATACGAAGCATAAAGCACCATGTTCAAGTAGAGGGTACAACGGGTTGCAGGAGAGTGGACCGCTGAATATAGATGGGGGAAGGTGATGAAGATGTTGGGGAAGATGACAGAGGTGTTAGTGTAGATCGCCGTCACACGATGATTGCCCCGGCGGCGTTCCGGCGCCACCGGGAGAGAGGAGGAGAGAGCCCCCTCCTTCTTCTTGTTCCTTGACCTCCCCCCTAGATGGGAGGAGGGTTTCCCCTCTGTTCCTTGGTCTCCACGGCGGTGGAGGGGCGGGAGCCCCTCCGAGATTGGATCTCTCTCTCTCTCTCTCTCTCTCTCTCTCTCTCTCTCTCTCTCTCTCTCTCTCTCTCTCTCTCTCTCTCTCTGTTTCCTTCTGTTTCTGCGTTTTCAATTCTGGCCTTTCACCGTTTCTTAAATTCCCGGAGATCCGTAACTCCGATTGGGATGAAATTTTAACATGATTTCTATCCGGATATTAGCTTTCTTGCGAAGAAGGAAGGGCGCCAACCGCCTTACGGGATGGCCACAAGGGTCCAGGGCGCGCCCTACCCCCTGGGGGCGCCCTTGTGGCTTGTGGGCCCATCGGGCATCGTCTCGCGTTGATTCTTTTTCCAAAAAATCACATATATTCCAAAAAAAATCTCCGTAAGTTTTTATCGCGTTTGGACTCCGTTTGATATAGATTTTTTGCGAAACAAAAAATATGCAACAAACAGAAACTGGCACTGGGCACTGGATCAATATGTTAGTCCTAAAAATAATATAAAAAGTTGCCAAAAGTATATGAAAGTTGTGGAATATTGGCATGAAATAATCAAAAATTATAGATACGACGGAGACGTATCACTAGTCGCAACCTACCTCACAACACCCAATGTGTTCTTTACGATCAAGAGCCCGAAAATCTGCACCATTTGCTCGCAAGCTGCCCTTCTTGAGGTAGGTTTTGGCACGATGTGCTGGCCTGGTGTCGTTCCATAGCCTCAATCCCCCGGCAACACGGTGACCTTCTCCGAGTGCTGGATGACGATCTCACATCATGACCCCAATGGTTATCGTTGTGGGCTCTCCCCTCTCATCATGTTGACTGCGTGCTGCTTATGGTGTCACCGTAATGCTTGCATCTTTGATGGCATGCGGCCTTTCACATCAAGCGTCCTGCAGGAAATCCAAGACCAAGCACGACTATGGGCAAGGGCAGATGCTAAAGGACTGACTATCATCCTTTGTGAGACGTAGTTCTTTGTCTTTGTGGCCTTCGTGAGACGTAGGAGTAGTTTGGTTGGTGACCTGGC
This sequence comes from Aegilops longissima, assembly GCA_021605205.1. NCBI lineage: Eukaryota > Viridiplantae > Streptophyta > Magnoliopsida > Poales > Poaceae > Aegilops > Aegilops longissima. The sequence continues at coordinate 401,989,759 of CM038677.1, forward strand.
TCTGTGCGTGGAGAAAAACTAGCGCCTGGCCTGGGCTTGAGTTGGCCTTCATTTGTGCCTGGCCAGGCTAGCCTCGGCTTGAAGTGTTTGGATGGAATCCTAGCCTGCAGTTGCCTCCTTTGTCTTTAAAAAATACTCCCTCCGTCCCATAATGTAAGACGTTTTTTGACACTAGTGTAGTGTCAAAAAACGTCTTACATTATGGGACGGAGGGAGTATTAAATCAGTAAGCCATACTCCTTTTGTCTCCCGTTTAGGACCCAGGCTGCTTCCCAGGCGTGAAAAAGTAGACGCCTGGACTAGGCTAAACAGGCTGCCTGATGTTAAGCGCTTTACTATATTATTTTATCCAACAGAGCCAGGCTAATGAAGTTGCCTGGGAGGGCCAGGCGAGGCCGTCATTTTTCTTTCCAGGCACCAACCAAATGGTTTTCAGGCACGCTCCAGGCACAAGCCAGGCCAGGCATGTTGTGGTGTGGATACAAACCAAACTAGCCCGTAGTCCTTAGTCTTTGTGGGGTAGAACATCCCAGCCACCTTGTATGCTCTTGTCACCGTGTAATGCCATTGCACTTGTATCACATGATTGTACCAACACTTTGTACTGGTTTTCTAACTCCTTTTTTTTTATGGAAAGATACACAATCTTTGTGTATTCATGAAAAAAAAAATTCGCAGCTTGCATTAGTCTGGATATGCAACTGATTACTTTTGGTTAACTATGCATCGCTATCCAACTGCATGAGCGGATGAAAGAAGAACCGTGATTTAGCAGTAAAAGGAGAATCAACAATGTTGTTTTAATCACTAGAAATATTATGTCCCCGTTGCAAGACAAATATTATTGAAAGCCTACAAATGTTATTTGTAGCATATATAGTATTGAAAGCCTACAAATCGAAATTCCAATCACGCGGATGGCCACAAATTGTCTCGTTCGCGCGCTAAATGGAGAAGGTAGGGATGACACTCACACCCCGTCGTTCTTGCTGCCGCGGCCACGCGGTGCCCAGAACTTGAGCCTGACCTCCCGCTTCTCCAGCATCTTCTCCACCTCCTCGATGGGGAGTCCCTTGGTCTCCGGCACGCAGACGAGCACGAAGGCGAGCGCTGCCACGGACAGGCAACCGAAGATGAGGAACGTCCACGCGGGGCCGATGGCCTCCGTCAGCGTCAGGAACGACTGCGCCACTACGAGGTTGGACACCCAGTTCGCGGTCGCCGCCACGCCACCGCACACACCGCGGTGCCGCAGCGGGTAGATCTCTGAGTTGACGATCCAGGGCACCGTGCCCATCCCCGGCGAGAAGAAGGCGATGTACAGAGCCAGCCCCACCATCGCCAACCAACCGTATCGGCTCGGGCAGCCGCGCGTGTACCACAGTCGCCCCTCGCCGTGGCACGCGTCGCGAACCGTCGCGTTCGACAGCAAGCACGCGCCCGGGAGCAGCTTGCTGCCGGCGCCGGACGCGCAGAAGCCGCACTCCGTCGAGCTAGCCTTGAGGCACCGGGTGCAGTCCCAGCCGGAGCTGCTCGTCCGGTAGTCCGGGCATGTGAGGGAACCATCGAAGTGTCTGGTATCGGCGCTGCCGACGGCGGGCGAGTGTGTGGTGGTCTGGTGGAACACCGCGGAGAGCAGGGCAAGCGACGCGATGACGCCGACGAGGCTGATCACCAGCAGCTTCCTCCGGCCGGTGCGGTCGATGAAGTAGATGCTAACGATGGAGCCGAGCGCGTTGAGGCCGGAGGTGACCAGCGAGAGCGCGAGCGCCGTTTGGTTGGAGGCGAACCCGGCGAGCTGCACGATGCTCGGGCTGTAGTACATCACGGTGTTGATACCCACGAGCTGCTGGAACACCTGCAGCCCGACGCCGGCCACCAGCGCCCGCCGCACAGTTGGCGTCTTCACCAGCGCCGTCAGGCTTACCTTCTCCGACGAGCCCCGCTCCCGCGCCTCCGCCTCCACCGACTCCTTCAACTCCTGCATCTCCCTCGTCACCTCTTCCTCGGCCATGTATATCTTACGCAGGATCGCCTCTGCTTCCTCCACCCTCCCCTGACATCATCGGTAATTAAGTTCGTTCGTTCATGTAAAGAGCTAGCACAACTTTCTACTCCCTCTGTAAACTAATATAAGACTGTTTAGATAACTAAAGTAGTAACCTAAACACTTTTATAGAGGGAGTAGTTGAAGGAAAGAATTGATCTTCTAAATAAACAATTAGTACTACCCAAAACTAACCTTTCTGTAAAGCCATCTTGGCGATTCGGGGAGGAAGAGCATGAGGACGAACTGGAACACGGCAGGGAGGCCGGCGACTCCGAGCATCCACCTCCACGTCCCCGGCGCCTTGGTGAACGCGAGGTTGATAAGGTAGGACAAAAACTGGCCGCCGGTGATGAGGAAGCCGTTGGTACTGACGAGCGCGCCCCTGATCCTCGCCGGCGACGCCTCGGAGATGTAAAGCGGCGCCGTCATGGATGCCATGCCGACGCCTAGGCCGACGAAGACGCGGCCGACCACGAGCTGCACGGGGCCCGTCGCCGAAGCCATGACCACCGCGCCCGCGAAAAAGAGCAGGTCGGCCACGAGGATGGACGTCCGCCGCCCGAACCTGTCGTTGGTCCAGCCGCCGACCGCCGCGCCGATGATGGCGCCGGCCACCGCCATGCTCACGATCATTTCCTGCAGCAGCCATAAACTCCATACTGATTAGCAAACGTAAGAAACTGCACCAATACATCAATTCTTATGAGTCTGTTTCAGCCAAGGATAAGAAGAATTGGATCTTTTAGTTACCTGAAGCCATGTGTTCTTGTCGACGGAGCGGAAATCGTCGCGGATGTAAAGCAGTGCCCCTGAAATGACACCGGTGTCGTAGCCGAAGAGGAGGCCGCCGATGCCAGCGGAGAAGGCGAGGCGGAGGACGTAGGGGTTCCGCCAGGAGAGGGAGAAGCACTCCCTGAAGGCCGAGCCGTCGAACCCGTGAGCACCGCCCTCCATGGCCGTCCAGCCGGCTGCCACTCTCTAATCTTTATCTTTCGTCGCTCCTCCTTGGAATGCTGAATGCTTACGGATGGATGAGGAGTTGAGGACGACCGGGTTGGACTGGCACCGACTAGTGTGTGTACGTATGTACTAGGAGTAGTACATGTATACAGCCAGGCGCACGCATACAACATTAATTGTCTAATTATCCATGTCGCGCGTGTGGACGAATAATTGACCATAATCGGAAGAAGATTCCAGTAGATAGGGGCCGTTTCACTTTGACTGATTTGACAAAATGGATAGGATAGGATAGGGGGGGCCATGCTGACTGTCATCTGATGCCGATGATTAGGAGGCTAGAAAGCAATGGACATTAGTCAGTTGGTACATCCAACCACCGGAGAAGAAGGCATCGTCCTCCCTGATGTGATTCGAAGCCATATTGGTGCTGGTGGAATGACTGTCTGTTACCTGTCCATTTCAGCACGAGCTACCTGAAGAGCATCAAGCAATTCCACTAGTTTGCACGATTTCTGATCGTGAGTTTTCCTTAGTACCATGACAATGGAAATAAATTTCAAAATAAATAGACGAGCTGTATTTGGGGAACATCGCTTCCGCATAATCAATACTTTATTGCCAATTTTAGGAAGCATTAATGACTCTTTAATTACTTCGCTATATTTGAGTATTTTTAGAGTTGTTTACCGAAAAAGGCTTTGGCCCCGCTTTATATATAGAGCAACCCACATACAACCGATGCAAACCACACCACACTTACCTAAGGCCAGATACAAAGGTGCAAGAAACTACAACAACCACGCACCGAACGAGTTGAGCTAGACTACAAGATGATGGTAAGCATCACTACGAAGCCGACAGAGCACTTCCTAGCGATACCGCGAAGAGGTGAAGTTGAGGGTCAACAATACCATGAGCTCCAAAACGGTGCCTTCAGGAAGGATACGACACCAAAGTGCCTACGTTACCCGATCCAAGGATCTAGATTTTCATCCGGAGCACGACAAAGAGAGAGCAGCAACTACAACGGAGACTTCAGGAAGGTGACGACGCCCACGGGCGCTGCATTCGTGGGCCTGACCGAAGCCAGATAGGGCTTTCCCCCGGCAAGCATGCTCCTCCTTCAGCCAAGGTGCGGCCAGGCATGAGTACCACAACATCACACCTCCACGGCCCGTCAAAAAGCAAGCCACCACACCGACATGCGCCATGGCCTCTAGCTGCACGCACAAGAGCTGCAAGCATAGCCCACAAGTGTTGGGGAACGTAGTAATTTTAAAAAATTTCCTACGTACACGCAAGACCATGGTGATGGCATAGCAACGAGAGGGGAGAGTGTCTGTCCACGTACCCTCGTAGACCATAAGCGGAAGCGTTATAACAACGCGGTTGATGTAGTCGTACGTCTTCACGATCCGACCGATCCAAGTACCGAACGTCTGGCGCCTCCGAGTTACGCACACGTTCAGCTCGATGGCGATCCCGGGCTCGAGATCCAAAGAAAGCGTCGGGGATGAGTTCCGTCGAGATGACGGCGTGGTGAGCGATGATGATGCTCCACCGACACACGGGCTTCGCCTAAGCTCCACGATGATATGACTTCACCGCGCAGGCCGCTAAGCTCATGACGATATGACCGAAGTGGAATATGGTGGAGGGGCACCGCGACAGCTAAGGAACGATCCGTAGATCAACTTGTGTGTCATGGGGTGCCCCCTGCCCCGTATATAAAGGAGCAAGGGGGGTGCGGCCAGCCCAAAGGCGCGCTGGAGGAGTCCTACTCCCGGGAGTAGGACTCCCCTTCCTAGTTGGATTAGGATTGGGGAAGGGGAAGAGGGAAGGGCGCCCCCCTCTCCTTGTCCTATTCGGACTAGAGGGGAGGGGCGCTGCCCTGGCCGCCCTTTCCTCTTCTCCCTATGGCCCATCAAGGCCCATAGACCCCCGGGGTTCCGGTAACCCGGTGTCCCATAACTTCTGTTTTCATCCGGAACCTTTCCAAGTCCAAACATAGGCTTCCAATATATCAATCTTTATGTCTCGATCATTTGAGACTCCTCGTCATGTCCGTGATCACATCCGGACTCGAACAACCTTCGGTACATCAATACTTATAAACTCATAATGAACTGTCATCGAAACGTTAAGTGTGCGGACCCTACGGGTTCGAGAACTATGTAGACATGACCTAGAACCATTCTCGGTCAATAACCAATAGCGGAACCTGGATGCCCATATTGGTTCCTACATATTCTACGAAGATCTTTATCGGTCAAACCGCATAACGACATACGTTGTTCCCTTTGTCATCGGTATGTTACTTACCCGAGATTCGATCGTCGGTATTCAATACCTAGTGCAATCTCGTTACCGGTAAGTCTCTTTACTCGTTCCGTAATACATCATCTCACAACTAACTCATTAGTTGCAATGCTTGCAAGGCTTATGTGATGTGTATTACCGAGAAGGCCCAGAGATACCTCTCCGACAATCGGAGTGACAAAACCTAATCTCGATTCATGCCAACTCAACATATACTTTTGGAGACACCAGAGAGTACCTTTATAATCACCCATTTACGTTGTGACGTTTGGTAGCACACAAAGTGTTCCTCCGTAAACGGAGTTGCATAATCTCATAGTTGCAGGAACTTTGTATAAGTCATGAAGAAAGCATAAGCAACATACTAAACGATCAAGTGCTAAGCTAACGAAATGGGTCATGTCAATCACATCATTATCCTAATGATGTGATCCCTTTAATCAAATGACAACACATGTCTATGGTTAGGAAACATAACCATCTTCGATTAATGAGCTACTCTAGTAGAGGCATACTAGTGACTATCTGTTTGTCTATGTATTCACACATGTATTATGTTTCCGGTTAATACAATTCTAGCATGAATAATAAACATTTATCATGATATAAGGAAATAAATAATAACTTTAATATTGCCTCTAGGGCATATTTCCTTGATCTCCCACTTGCACTAGAGTCAATAATCTAGATTACACAAGAATGATTCTAACACCCATGGAGTCTTGGTGCTGATCATGTTTTGCTCGTGGAAGAGGCTTAGTCAACGGGTCGCAACATTCAGATCCGTATGTATTTTGCAAATCTCTATGTCTCCCACTTGGACTTGGTCCCGAATGGAATTGAAGCGTCTCTTGATATGCTTGGTCCTCTTGTGAAATCTGGATTCCTTTGCCAAGGCAATTGCACCAATATTGTCACAGAAGATCTTCATTGGTCCCGATGCACTAGGTATGACACCTAGATCGGAAATGAACTCTTTCATCCAGACTCCTTCATTTGCTGCTTCGAAGCAGCTATGTACTCCGCTTCACATGTAGATCCCGCCACGACACTTTGTTTAGAACTGCACCAACCGACAGCTCCACCGTTTAATAAAAATACGATCCGGTTTGCGATTTAGAATCGTCCGGATCAGTGTCAAAGCTTGCATCGGCGTAACCATTTACGACTAGCTCTTTGTCACCTCCATATCTGAGAAACATATCCTTAGTCCTTTTCGGTATTTCAGATGTTCTTGACCGCTGTCCGATGATCCACTCTGGATTACTTTGGTACCTTCCTGCCAAGCCTACAGCTAAGCATACGTCAGTCCGGTACACAAGATTGCATACATGATAGAGCCTATGGCTGAAGCATAGGAACATCTTTCATTTTCTCTATCTTCTGCATTGTGGTCGGGCATTGAGTCGACTCAATCTTACACCTTGTAATACAGGTAAAAACCTTTCTTTGCTCGATCCATTCTAAACTTCTTCAAAACTTTATCAAGGTATGTGCTTTGTGAAAGTCCAATTAAGCGTCTTGATCTATCTCTATAGATCTTGATGCCCAATATGTAAGCAGCTTCACCGAGGTCTTTCATTGAAAAACTTTTATCCAAGTATCCTTTTATGCTATCCAGAAATTCTATATCATTTCCAATCAACAATATGTCGTCCACATATAATATCGAAATGCTACTGAGCTCCCACTCACTTTCTTGTAAATACAGGCTTCTCCAAAAGTCTGTATAAAACCATATGCTTTGATCACACTATCAAAGCGCTTATTCCAACTCCGAGAGGCTTGCACTGGACCATAAATCGATCGTTGGAGCTTGCACACTTTGTTAGCACCCTTTGGATCAACAAAACCTTCGGTTGCATCATATACAACTCTTCTTCTAGAACTCCATTCAAGAATGCAGTTTTACATCCATTTGCCAAATTTCATAATCATAAAATGCGCAATTGCTAACATGATTCGAACAGACTTAAGCATCGCCACGGGTGAGAAAGTCTCATCGTAGTCAACCCCTTGAACTTGTCGAAAACCTTTTGCAACAAGTCGAGCTTTGTAGACAGATTACATTACCATCGGCGTCAGTCTTCTTCTTAAAAATCCATTTATTCTCAATGGCTTGCCGATCATCGGCAAGTCAACCAAAGTCCATACTTTGTTCTCATACATGGATCCCATCCAGATTTCATGGCTTCAAGCCATTTTGTGGAATCTGGGCTCACCATCGCTTCTTCATAGTTCGTAGGTTCACCATGATCTAGTAGCATGACTTCCGAATAGGATTACCGTACCACTCTGGTGTGGATTTTATTCTGGTTGATCTCTGAGTTCGGTGACAACTTGATCTGAAGTTTCATGATCATTATCATTATCTTCCTCGCTAATCGGTGTAGGTGTTACGAAACTGATTTCGTGATGAACTACTTTCCAATAAGGGAGCTGGTACTATTACCTCATCAAGTACCACTTTCCTCCCACTCACTTCTTTCGAGAGAAACTCCTTCTCTAGAAAGGATCCATTCTTAGCAACGAATGTCTTGCCTTCGGATCTGTGATAGAAGGTATATCCAATTGTCTCCTTTGGGTATCCTATGAAGACACATTTTTCGATTTGGGTTCAAGCTTATCAGGTTGAAGTTTTTCACATAAGCATCGCAACCCCAAACTTTCAGAAGCGACAACTTTGGTTTCTTGCTAAACCATAGTTCATAAGGCGTTGTCTCAACGGATTTTGACGGTGTCCTATTTAACGTGAATGCGGCCGCCTCTAAAGCATAACCCCAAAGCGATAGCGGTAAATCGAAATAGACATCATAGATCGCACCATATCTAGTAAAGTACGATTCGACGTTCGGACACACCATTCTGCTGTGGTGTTCCGGTGGCGTGAGTTGCAAAACTATTCCGCATTGCTTCAAATGTAGACCAAACTCGTAACTCAAATATTCTCCTCCACGATCAGATCGTAGAAACTTTATTTTCTTGTTACGATGATTTTCAACTTCACTCTGAAATTCTTTGAACTTCCCAAATGTTTCAGATTTATGCTTCATCAAGTAGATATACCCGTATCTGCTTAAATCATCTGTGAAGGTGAGAAAATAACGATATCCGCCACGAGCTTCAACATTCATTGGACCACATACATCTGTATGTATGATTTCCAATAAGTCTGTTGCTCTCTCCATACAACCGGAGAACGGTGTTTTAGTCATCTTGCCCATGAGGCACGGTTCATAAGTACCAAGTGATTCATAATCAAGTGATTCCAAAAGTCCATCGTATGGAGTTTCTTCATCGCTTTTACACCGATATGACCTAAACGGCAATTGCCACAAATAAGTTGCACTATCATTATCAACTCTGCATCTTTTGGCTTCGACATTATGAATATGTGTATCACTCTGTCGAGATTCAACAAGAATAGACCATTCTTCAAGGGTGCATGACCATAAAAGATATTACTCATATAAATAGAACAACCATTATTCTCTGATTTAAATGAATAACCGTCTCGCATCAAACAAGATCCAGATATAATGTTCATGCTCAACGCTGGCACCAAATAACAATTATTTAGGTCTAAAACTAATCCCGAAGGTAGATGTAGAGGTAGCGTTCCGACCGCAATCACATTGACTTTGGAACCGTTTCCCACGCGCATCGTCACCTCGTCCTTTGCCGAGTGCTTCGCCTATTCCGTAGTCCCCTGCTTTGAGTTGCAAATATTAGCAATGTAACCGTATCAAATACCTGTGTGCTACTACGAGCTCTAGTAAGGTACACATCAATAACATGTATATCACATATACCTTTGTTCACCTTGCCATCCTTCTTATCCGCCAAATACTTGGGGCAGTTCCGCTCCATGTCGATCGCTTGCGCAAGAAAACACTCGATTTCAGGCTTAGGTCCAGACTTGGGTTTCTTCTCTTGAGAAGCAACTTTCTTGCTGTTCTTTTGAAGTTTCCTTCTTCTTTCCTTTGCCCTTTTCTTGAAACTAGTGGTCTTGTTGACCATCAACACTTGATGCTCTTTCTTGATTTCTACCTCCGCTGCTTTTAGCATTGCGAAGAGCTCAGAATTGTCTTAGTCATCCCTTGCATATTATAGTTCATCACGAAGCTCTTGTAGCTTGGTGGCGTGATTGGAGAATTACATCAATGACACTATCATCCGGAAGATTAACTCCCAGCTGAATTAAGTGATTATTATACCCGGACATTTTGAGTATGTGCTCACCGATGTAACTATTCTCCTCCATCTTGCAGCTATAGAACTTATTGGAGACTTCATATCTCTCAATCCGGGCATTTGCTTGAAATATTAACTTCAACTCTGGAACATCTCATATGCTCCATGACGTTCAAAATGTCGTTGAAGACCGGTTCTAAGCCGTAAAGCATGGCACATTGAACTATAGAGTAGTCATCGACTTTGCTTTGCCAGACGTTCACAACTTCGGCGTTGCTCTCGCAAGCACGGCACCCAGCGGTGCTTCCAGGCGTAATTCTTACGTGCAGCAATGAGGATAATCCTCGTTACGGACCCAGATCCGTGTAATTGCTACCATCATCTTTCAACTTTGCTTTCTCAAGGAACGCATTAAAATTCAACGGAACAACAAAGACGAGCCATCTATCTACGAAGAAACATAGACAAGCAAAAACTATCGGTACTAAGTTCATGATAAATTTAAGTTCAATTTAATCATATTAAAAACTCCCACTTAGACAGATATCTCTAGTCATCTAAGTGATTACGTGATCCAAATCAACTAAACCATAACCGATCATCACGTGAGATGGAGTAGTTTTCAATGGTGAACATTACTATGTTGATCATATCTACTATATGATTCACGCTCAACCTTTCGGTCTCCGTGTTCGAGGCCATATCTGCATATGCTAGGCTCGTCAAGTTTAACTCTGAGTATTCTGCGTGTGCAAAACTGGCTTGCACCCGTTGTAGATGGACGAGAACTTATCACACCCGATCATCACGTGGTGTCTGGGTACTACTGAACTTTTAGCAACGGTGCATACTCGGGAGAACACTTCTTGATAATTTTAGTGAGAGATCATCTTATAATGCTACCGTCAATCAAAGCAAGATAAGATGCATAAAGGATAAACATCACATGCAATCAATATAAGTGATATGATATGGTCATCATCATCTTGTGCTTGTGATCTCCATCTCGAAGCACCGTCATGATCACCATCGTCACCGGTAGCGACACCTTGATCTCCATCGTAGCATCGTTGTCGTCTCGCCAACTATTGCTTCTCGACTATCGCTATCGCTTAGTGATAAAGTAAAGCAATTACATGGCTTTGCATTTCATACAATAAAGCGACAACCATATGGCTCCTGCCGATTGCCGATAACTTCGGTTACAAAACATGATCATCTCATACAATATAGCATCACGTCTTGACCACATCACATCACAACATGCCCTGCAAAAACAAGTTAGGCGTCCTCTACTTTGTTGTTGCAAGTTTTACATGGCTGCTACGGGCTGAGCAAGAACCGTTCTTACCTACGCATCAAAACCACAACGATAGTTTGTCAAGTTGGTGCTGTTTTAACCTTCGCAAGGACCGGGCGTATACTTTTCGGTTCAACTAAAGTGAGAGAGGCAGACACCCCGGTCACCTTTAAGCAACTAGTGCTCAAGCGGTGAAACCAGTCTCGCGTAAGCGACGCGTAATGTCGGTCCGGGCCGCTTCATCTCACAATACCGCTGAACCAAAGTATGACATGCTGGTAAGCAGTATGACTTATATCGCCCACAACTCACTTGTGTTCTACTCGTGCATATGACATCAACGCATAAAACCAGGCTCGGATGCCATGTTGGGGAACGTAGTAATTTCAAAAATTCCTACGCACACGCAAGACCATGGTGATGGCATAGCAACGAGAGGGAGAGTGTCTGTCCACGTACCCTCGTGAGACCGAAGCGGAAGCGTTATAACAACGCGCTTGATGTAGTCGTGCGTCTTCACGATCCGACCGATCCAAGTACCGAACGACGGCACCTCCGAAGTTCGCACACGTTCAGCTCGATGGCGATCCCGGGCTCAGATCCAGCAAAGTGTCGGGATGAGTTCCGTCAAGACGATGGCGTGGTGACGATGATGATGCTCCACCGACGCAGGGCTTCGCCTAAGCTCGCGACGATATGACTTCACCGGCGCAGGGCTTCGCCTAAGCTCATGACGATATGACCGAAGTGGAATATGGTGGAGGGGGCACCGACACGGCTAAGGAACGATCCGTAGATCAACTTGTGTGTCATGGGGTGCCCCTGCCCAGATATAAAGGAGCAAGGGGTGCGGCCAGCCCAAGGCGGCGCTGGAGGAGTCCTACTCCCACCGAGTAGGACTCCCCCTTTCCTAGTTGGATTAGGATTGGGGAAGGGGAAGAGGGAAAGGGCGCCCCCTCTCCTTGTCCTATTCGGACTAGAGGGGGGGGGCGGCCTGCCTGGCCGGCCCTTTCCTATTCTCCCTATGGCCCATCAAGGCCCATAGACCCCGGGGTTCCGTAACCCGGTGTTCCAGAACTTCTGTTTTCATCGGAACCTTTCCAAGTCCAAACATAGGCTTCCAATATATCAATCTTTATGTCTCGACCATTTGAGACTCCTCGTCATGTCCGTGATCACATCCGGGACTCGAACAACCTTGGTACATCAATACTTATAAACTCATAATGAATCATCGAAGCGTTAAGCGTGCGGACCCTACGGGTTCGAGAACTATGTAGACATGACCTAGAACCATTCTCGGTCAATAACCAATAGCGGAACCTGGATGCCCATATTGGTTCCTACATATTCTCGAAGATCTTTATCGGTCAAACCGCATAACGACATCGTTGTTCCCTTTGTCATCGGTATGTTACTTACCCGAGATTCGATCGTCGGTATTCAATACCTAGTTCAATCTCGTTACGGTAAGTCTCTTTACTCGTTCCGTAATACATCATCTCACAACTAACTCATTAGTTGCAATGCTTGCAAGGCTTATGTGATGTGTATTACCGAGAAGGCCGAGAGATACCTCTCCGACAATCGGAGTGACAAAACCTAATCTCGATTCATGCCAACTCAACATATACTTTTGGAGACACCTGTAGAGTACCTTTATAATCACCCATTTACGTTGTGACGTTTGGTAGCACACAAAGTGTTCCTCCGTAAGCGGAGTTGCATAATCTCATAGTTACAGGAACTTTGTATAAGTCATGAAGAAAGCATAAGCAACATACTAAACGATCAAGTGCTAAGCTAACAAAATGGGTCATGTCAATCACATCATTCTCCTAATGATGTGATCCCTTTAATCAAATGACAACACATGTCTATGGTTAGGAAACATAACCATCTTGATTAATGAGCTAGTCTAGTAGAGGCATACTAGTGACTATCTGCTTGTCTATGTATTCACACATGTATTATGTTTCGGTTAATACAATTCTAGCATGAATAATAAACATTTATCATGATATAAGGAAATAAATAATAACTTTATTATTGCCTCTAGGGCATATTTCCTTCAACAAGCACCTCAACTCCCACCACTGAGCAACTGCCCAGGAAACACGGCGGCCCCAAGGGCCTCCATTGCTGCGAGCGATGAACAGGATGCAAGCTCCGACCATCGATAGAGCCGAGCAGACCGATCGGGAGTCTCCAGGTCAGAGAAGAAGTGAAACGGGAGCGGACCATGTCGACGACCGGCAACCCTGCCGGTGACGGGTGGACCGACCGCATCAGTGCCACCAATCACTCCCACCACCTCTCCATAAGCCACCCCATGTGGCGCCCAGCCATAGCTCCCGGCTTGGATTCGCATCTGGCCCGTCCCGGTTGTCGAGGTTACGATCCTGACAATGAGTACTAGGGGTACGGAAGAGGGGCAGGGCCTAGCTACGGCGCAGGTGTAACACGTGGTGTTTAACGAGTTCAAGCCCCTCTCGGCGGAGGTAACAACGCTACGTCTCGTGCCCCGAGGCTTGGTTTTTCTTGATGAGGATGGTTACAGAGTTTTCTTAACCTCGGCTGAGGAGGAGGAGTGCAGCTTATATAGAGTGCGCTGCAGCCCCATGCTCTCCACGTCACCAAGGCACTTAATGCCATTAAATACAGCAGATACAGGTGTAAAGAGCCTCTACCATGGCAGTTACAGGTAAGGTAGCCTTGATTCTACTTTAAGGATGACTTAGGATTCCTTGACCGTTGCAGCTCCCATGCTGTCCTTCCATCTCTCTAGTCCGAGCGGTGGTGGTCCAGTCGAGTGATGGTGGCCGTCCGAGTGTTGTCGAGGTGTCCGAATGGACCTCCTATTATACGCATCTGAGTGCTAGTATGGTCCAGAGACCTACCAATGATGGTGTGGGGCCCTAGGTGGGACCCTTATGATGGTCCTTGACCCTACCTGTAGTAGGTGACCTCATCATTAGCCCCTGAATCAGTTGAGGTTTCGTAGGACAAGCGGACTGGTCCTTCGGTTAGGTTCGAGTGCTTCAGGGGCACTCAGAATATGTTTTCCGAGTCATGGTTCATTGCTCCTTGGACAAAAACACAACGGATTCTGGACTATATGTTTCCCCGGATGACCGAGTGTCATTGATCGCCAAGAAAAACCTGGTGGGACTCATTTGTCTCCTGGAGGAGATAGACTTGGGGCTCGAGTGAGGGCATGCCATTACAACTCGAGCGATTACGCTGGCGCGTGGTCTAATTCTCCGGGGAGATGCCACTCCGTATCAGAGGGGAACGCCAGCACAGGCCTTCTACGAGTCCATATTTATGAGTCGTGCGCCTTGGAGCCTAGTGAAAGGGCCAAGTCTGAAGGAAATATGCCCTAGAGGCAATAATAAAGTTATTATTTTATTTCCTTATATCATGATAAATTTTTATTATTCATGCTAGAATTTTATTGACCGGAAACTTCATACATGTGTGTGAATACATAGACAAAACAAAGTGTCCCTAGTATGCCTCTACTAGACTAGCTCGTTAATCAAAGATGGTTAAGTTTCCTGACCATAGACATGTGTTGTCATTTGATGAACGGGATCACATCATTAGCGGATGATGTGATGGACAAAACCCATCCCTTAGCTTAGCATTATGATCGTTGAGTTTTTTTACTATTGCTTTCTTCATGACTTATACATGTTCCTCTGACTATGAGATTATGCAACTCCCGAATACCGGAGGAACACCTTGTGTGCTATCAAACGTCACAACATAATTGGTGATTATAAAGATGCTCTACAGGTGTCTTCGAAGGTGTTTGTTGGGTTGGCATAGATCTAGATTAGGATTTGTCACTCTGTGTATCGGAGAGGTATCTCTGGGCCCTCTCGGTAATGCACATCACTATAAGCCTTGCAAGCAATGTGACTAATGAGTTAGTTGCGGGATGATGCATTACAGAGCGAGTAAAGAGACATGCCGGTAATGAGATTAAACCAGGTAAATGATACCGACGATCGAATCTCGGGTAAGTAACATACCGATGACAAAGGGAACAACGTATGTTGTTATGCAGTTTGACCGACAAAGATATTCGTAGAATATGTAGGATCCAATATGAGCATCCAGGTTCTGCTATTGGTTATTGACCGGAGATGTGTCTCGGTCTTGTCTACATAGTTCTCGAACCCGTAGGGTCCGCACACTTAACGTTCGATGACGATTTGTATTATGAGTTATGTGATTTGATGTACCGTAGTTTGTTCGAAGTCCCGGATGAGTTCACGGACATGACGAGGAGTCTCAAAATGGTCGAGAGGTAAAGATTCATATATTGGAAGGTTTCATTTGGACATAGGAATGGTACCGAGTGATTCAGGCATTATTCCGGAGTACCGGGAGGTTACGTGAACCCTCGGGGAGAAGTTACGGGCCTTATGGGCCATAAGAGGGAAGCACACCAGCCTGGGCTGGTGCGCCCCCCTTGGGCAGGAGGCCGATTAGGACTAGGAGAAGGGGGCCAGCCCCCCTTTCCTTCTCCTTCTCCCTTCCCCCTTTCCTACTCCGTGTGGGAGGTGGAATCCTACTAGGACTAGGGAGTCCTAGTAGGACTCCACACCTTGGCGGGCCATCCTAGGGCCGGCTGCCTCTCCCTCTCCCTCCTTTATATACGGAGGCAGGAGGCGCCCCAAAGACACACAAGTTGATCTTTTAGGCTTGTGCGGTGCCGCCCTCCACAGTTACACACCTCAGTCATATCGTCGTAGTGCTTAGGCGAAGCCCTGCGCCGCTAACTTCATCATCACCGTCACCACGCCGTCGTGCTGATGGAACTCGCCCTCGGCTTCAACTGGGTCAAGAGTTCGAGGGACGTCACCGAGCTAAACGTGTGCAGATCGCGGAGGTGCCATGCGTTCGGTACTTGGATCGGTTGGATCGCGAAGATGTTCGACTACATCAACCACGTTACTAAATGCTTCCACTTTCGGTCTACGAGGGTACGTGGACACACTCTCCCCGCTCATTGCTATGCTTCTCCTAGATAGATCTTGCATGATTGTAGGCAATTTTTTTGAAATTCTACGTTCCCCAATAGTGGCATCCGAGCCAGGTCTATGCGTAGATGTTATATGCACGAGTAGAACACAAAGAGTTGTGGGCGATAATAGTCATCTTGCTTACCAAAGATGTCATACTTTGATTCGGGCGGTATTGTTGGATGAAGCGGCCCAGACCAACATTACATGACAACATTCATGAGACTGGTTCTACCGCCGTGCTTCGCACTCAGGTGACTAGTGGGTGTCTGTTTCTCCAGCTTTAGTTGAATCGAGTTTGACTACGCCCGGTCCTTGTTGAAGGTTAAAACAGCACACTTGACGAAAAATCATTGTGGTTTTGATGCATAGGTAAGAACGGTTCTTGCTAGAAGCCCGTAGCAGCCACGTAAAACTTGCAACAACAAAGTAGAGGACGTCTAACTTGTTTTTGCAGGGCATGTTGTGATGTGATATGGTCAAGACGTGACGAGATATAAATTGTTGTATGAGATGATCATGTTTTGTAACCGTTATCGGCAACTGGCAGGAGCCTTATGGCTGTCGCTTTATTGTATGAAATGCAATCGCCATGTAATTGCTTTACTTTATCACTAAGCGGTAGCGATAGTCATTGAAGCAATAGTTGGTGAGACGACAACAATGCTAGGATGGAGATCAAGGTGTCAAGCCGGTGATGATGTTGATCATGACGGTGCTTTGGAGATGGAGATCAAAGGCACAAGATGATGATGGCCATATCATATCACTTATTTTGATTGCATGTGATGTTTATCCTTTATGCATCTTATTTTGCTTAGTACGGCGGTAGCATTATAAGATGACCCCTCACTAAATTTCAAGGTATAAGTGTTCTCCCTGAGTATGCACCGTTGCTACAGTTCGTCGTGCCGAGACACCACGTGATGATCGGGTGTGATAAGCTCTACGTTCACATACAATGGGTGCAAGCCAGTTTTGCACACGCAGAATACTCGGGTTAAACTTGATGAGCCTAGCATATGCAGATATGGCCTCGGAGCACTGAGACCGAAAGGTCGAGTGTGAATCATATAGTAGATATGATCAACATAGTGATGTTCACCATTGAAAACTTCTCCATCTCACGTGATGATCGGACATGGTTTAGTTGATATGGATCACGTGATCATTTAGATAACTAGAGGGATGCCTATCTAAGTTGGAGTTATTAAGTAATATGATTAATTGAACTTTAATGTATCATGAACTTAGTCCTAATAGTTTTTGCATATCTATGTTGTAGATCAATAGCTCGCATATAGCTCCCCTGTTTTATTTTTTATATGTTCCTAGAGAAAAATAAGTTGAAAGATGATAGTAGCAATGATGCGGACTGGGTCCGTAATCTGAGGATTATCCTCATTGTTGCACAGAAGAATTATGTCCTTGATGCACCACTAGGTGACGGACCTATTGTAGGAGCAGATACAGACGTAATGAACGTTTGGCAAGCTCGGTATGATAACTACTTGATAGTTTAGTGCTCCATGCTTTACGGATTAGAACCGGGACTTCAAAAACGTTTTGAACGCCACGGAGCATAGTATGAGACCTCTGACAAGTACTTTGCCTACAAGATGGAGGAGAATAGCTCAACCAATGAGCATGTGCTCAGATTGTCTGAGTACTACAATCGCTTGGAACAAGTGGGAGTTAATCTTCCAGATAAAATAGTGATTGACAGAGTTCTCTATTCACTATCACCAAGTTACTAGAACTTCGTGATGAACTATAATATGCAAGGGATGACGAAAACGATTCCCGAGCTCTTCGTGGTGTTGAAATCGACGAAGGTAGAAATCAAGAAAAGCATCAAGTGTTGATGGTTGACAAGACCACTAGTTTCACGTAAAAGGACAAGGGAAAGAAAGGGAACTTCAAGAAGAATGGCAAGCAAGTTGCCACTCCCATGAAGAAGCCCAAAACTAGACCCAAGCCTGAAACTGAGTGCTTCTACTGCAAAGGGACTGGTCACTGGAAGCGGAACTGCCCCAAATACTTGGCGGATAAGAAGGATGGCAAGTGAACAAAAGTATATATGGTATACGTGTTATTGATGTGTACTTTACTAGTGTTCATAGTAGTGTTGGAAATATGCCCTAGAGGCAATAATAAAATGGTTATTATTATATTTCTTTGTTCATGATAATAGTCTGTTATTCATGCTATAATTGTGTTATCCGGAAATCATAATACACGTGTGAATACATAGACCAAAACATGTCGCTAGTAAGCCTCTAGTTGACTAGCTCGTTGATCAACAGATAGTCATGGTTTCCTGACTATGGGCATTGGATGTCATTGATAACGGGATCACATCATTAGGAGAATGATGTGATGGACAAGACCCAATCGTAAGCATAGCTCAAAGATCGTGTAGTTCGTTTAGCCAGAGCTTTTCCAAATGTCAAGTATCATTTCCTTAGACCATGAGATTGTGCAACTCCCGGATACCGTAGGAGTGCTTTGGGTGTGCCAAACGTCACAACGTAACTGGGTGACTATAAAGGTGCACTACGGGTATCTCCGAAAGTGTCATTGGGTTGGTACGAATCGAGATCGGGATTTGTCACCCGTATGACGGAGAGGTATCTCTGGCCCACTCGGTAATGCATCATCATAATGAGCTCAATGTGACCAAGTGTCTGGTCACAGGATCATGCATTACTGAGACGAGTAAAGTGACTTGCCGGTAACGAGATTAAACGAGGTATTGGGATACCGACGATTGAATCTCGGGCATGTAACGTACCGATTGACAAAGGGAATTGTATACGGGGTTACTTGAATCCTCGACATCGTGGTTCATTCGATGAGATCATCGAGGATCATGTGGGAGCCAACATGGGTATCCAGATCCTGCTGTTGGTTATTGACCGGAGAGGCGTCTCGGTCATGTCTGCATGTCTCCCAAACCCATAGGGTCTACACACTTAAGGTTCGGTGACGCTAGGGTTGTATAGATATGAGTATGCAGTAATCGGAAAGTTGTTCGGAGTCCCGGATGAGATCCCGGACGTCACGAGGAGTTCTGGAATGATCCGGAGGTAAAGAATTATATATAGGAAGTCAGGTTTCGGCCATCGGGAAAGTTTCGGGGGTCACCGGTATTGTACCGGGACCACCGGAAGGGTCCCGGGGGTCCACCGGGTGGGGCCACCTATCCCGGAGGGCCCCATGGGCTGAAGTGGGAGGGGAACCAGCCTCTGGTGGGCTGGTGCCCCCCCCTTGGGCCCCACCTACGCCTAGGGTTGGGAAACCCCGGGGTGGGGCGCCCCACCGGCTTGGGGCAAGCCACCCGGCCGCCGCCCCTAGGAGATTGCATCTCCTAGGGCCGGCACCCGCCCCTAGGAGGCCTATATAAAGAGGGGGGAGGGAGGGCAGCCGCACCCATGCTCTTGGCGCCTCCCTCTCCCCTTGCTACACCTCTCCCTCTCGCAGACGCTTGGCGAAGCCCTGCCGAGATCGCTGCTGCATCCACCACCACGTCGTCGTGCTGCTGGATCTTCATCAACCTCTCCTCCCCCTTGCTGGATCAAGAAGGAGGAGACGTCTTCCCAACCGTACGTGTGTTGAACGCGGAGGTGCCGTCCGTTCGGCGCTAGGATCTCCGGTGATTTGGATCACGACGAGTACGACTCCCTTAACCCCGTTCTCTTGAACGCTTCCGCTCGCGATCTACAAGGGTATGTATATGCACTCCTCTCTCTCGTTGCTAGACGAACTCATAGATTGATCTTGGTGAAACCGTAGAAATTTTTTATTTTCTGGAACGTTCCCCAATAGTGGCATCATGAGCTAGGTCTATGCGTAGTTCTCTTTGCACGAGTAGAACACAAACTTGTTGTGGGCGTAGATCTTGTCAACTTTCTTGCCACTACTAGTCTTATTTTACTTCAGCGGTATTGTGGGATGAAGCGGCCCGGACCGACCTTACACGTACACTTACGTGAGACAGGTTCCACCGACTGACATGCACTAGTTGCATAAGGTGGCTAGCGGGTGTCTGTCTCTCCCACTTTAGTTGGAGCGGATTCGATGAAAAGGGTCCTTATGAAGGGTAAATAGAAGTTGGCAAATCACGTTGTGGCTTTTACGTAGGTAAGAAAACGTTCTTGCTAGAACCCTATTGCAGCCACATAAAACATGCAACAACAATTAGAGGACGTCTAACTTGTTTTTGCAGCATGTGATTGTGATGTGATATGGCCAAAAGTTGTGATGAATGATGAATGATATATATGTGATGTATGAGATCATGTTCTTGTAATAGGAATCACGACTTGCATGTCGATGAGTATGAAAACCGGCAGGAGCCATAGGAGTTGTCTTAATTATTGTATGACCTGCGTGTCATTGATTCAACGGCATGTAGTTACTTTACTTTATTGCTAAACCGTTAGCCATAGTAGTAGAAGTAATAGTTGGCAAGCAACCCCATGGAGAGACGATGATGGAGATCATGGTGTCATGCCGGCGACGAAGATGATCATGGAGCCCCGAAGATGGAGATCAAAGGAGCTATATGATATTGGCCATATCATGTCACTATTTGATTGCATGTGATGTTTATCATGTTTTGCATCTTGTTTACTTAGAACGACGGTAGTGAATAAGATGATCCCTCATAATAATTTCAAGAAAGTGTTCCCCCTAACTGTGCGCCGTTGCGAAAGTTCGTTGTTTCGAAGCACCACGTGATGATCGAGTGTGATAGATTCTAACGTTCACATACAACGGGTGTAAGACAGATTTACACATGCATAAACACTTAGGTTAACTTGACGAGCCTAGCATGTACAGACATGGCCTCGGAACACAAGAGACCGAAAGGTCGAACATGAGTCATATGGAAGATACGATCAACATGGAGATGTTCACCGATGATGACTAGTCCGTCTCACGTGATGATCGGACACGGCCTAGTCGACTCGGATCATGTATCACTTAGATGACTAGAGGGATGTCTAATATGAGTGGGGGTTCATTAAATAATTTGATTAGATGAACTTAGTCTAAAATCTTTACAATATGTCTTGTAGATCAAATGGCCCACGTTACCCTCAACTTCAACGCGTTCCTAGAGAAAACCAAGCTGAAAGATGATGGCAGCAACTATACGGACTGGGTCCGAACCCGAGGATCATCCTCATAGCTGCAAAGAAAGATTATGTCCTAGAAGCACCGCTAGGTGAAGCTCCCATCGAGAGAACCAAGACGTTATGAACGCTTGGCAGTCTCGTCTCGATGATTACTCCCTCGCTCAAGGTGGCATGCTTCACAGCTTAGAACCGGGGCTCCAAAAGCGTTTTGAGCAACACGGAGCATATGAGATGTTCAAGAGCTGAAAATGGTTTTCCAAGCTCATGCCCGGTCGAGAGATGTGAAGTCTCCGACAAGTTCTTGAGTTGTAAGATGGAGGAAAATAGTTACGCCGGTGAGCACATACTCAAAATGTTCAGGTTGCACAACCGCTTGACTCACCGGGAGTTAATCTCCGGATGACGCGGTTATTGATGAATCCTTGATCGCTTCCACCGAGCTACAAGAGCTTTGTGATGAACTTCAATATGCAGGGATGGAAAAGACCATTCCGAGGTATATTCAATGCTGAAATCAGCAGAGGTAGAGATCAAAAAGGAACATCAAGTGTTGATGGTGAATAAAACCACTAAGTTCAAGAAAGGTAAGGGTAAGAAGAACTTCAAGAAGGACGCCACGCCCGGTAAGCCAGTTGCCGGGAAGAAGTCAAAGAATGGACCCAAGCCTGAAACTAGGTGCTTTTATTGCAAGGGAAGCGGACACTGGAAGCGGAACTGCCCCAAATACTTAGCGGACAAGAAGGCCGACAACACTAAAGGTATATGTGATATACATGTAATTGATGTGTACCTTACCAAGACTCGTAGTAGCTCCCGGTATTTGATACCGTGCCGTTGCTCATATTTGTAACTCAAAGCAGGAGCTGCGGAATAAGCGGAGGCTGGCGAAGGACGAGGTGACGATCTTGCGCGGGAATGGTTCCAAGGTCGATGTGATCGCCGTCGCACGCTACCTCTACATTTACCTACGGGATTAGTTTTAACCTCAATAATTGTTATTTAGTGTCAGCTTTGAGCATGAACATTGTATCCGGATCTCATTTAATACGAGATGGCTACTCATTTAAACCCGAGAATAATGGTTGTTCTATTTATATGAGAGATATGTTTTATGGTCATGCCCGATGGTCAATGGTTTATTCTTAATGAATCTTAACGTGATGTTACACATATTCATAGTGTGAATACCAAAAGATGTAAAGTTGATAACGATAGTCCCACATACTTGTGGCACTGCCACCTTGGTCACATTGGTGTCGAGCGCATGAAGAAGCTCCATGCTGATGGACTTTTAGAGTCTCTTGATTATGAATCATTTGACACATGCGAACCATGCCTCATGGGCAAAATGACCAAGACTCCATTCTCCGGAACAATGGAGCGAGCAACCAACTTATTGGAAATCATACATACTGATGTGTGCGGTCCAATGATCGTTGAGGCTCGCGAAGGATATCGTTATGTTCTCACTCTCACTGACGACTTGAGTAGATATGGGTATGTCTACTTGATGAAACACAAGTCTGAGACCTTTGAAAAGTTCAAGGAATTTCAGAATGAGGTAGAGAATCAACGTGACCGAAAAATAAAGTTTTTACGATCAAATCGTGGAGGAGAATATTTAAGTCGCGAATTTGGTACGCACTTAAGGAAATGTGGAATTGTTTCACAACTCACGCTACCGAACACCTCAACAGAACGGTGTGTCCGAACGTCAGAATCGCACTTTATTGGATATGGTGCGTCTATGATGTCTCTTACCGATTTACCGCTATCATTTTGGGGATACGCTCTAGAGACAGCTACATTCACTTTAAATAGGGCACCGCCTAAACCGTTGAGACGACACCGTATGAATTATGGTTTGGGAAGAAACCTAAGCTGTCGCTTCTAAAAGTTTGGGGATGCGATGCTTATGTCAAGAAACTTCAACCTGAAAATCTCGAACCCAAGTCGGAAAAATGCGTCTTCATAGGATACCCTAAGGAAACCATTGGGTATACCTTCTACCTCAGATCCGAAGGCAAGATCTTTGTTGCCAAGAACGGGTCCTTTCTGGAGAAAGAGTTTCTCTCGAGAGAAGTAAGTGGGAGGAAAGTGGAACTTGATGAAGTACTACCTCTTGAACCGGTGAGTAGCGCAGCTCAGGAAGATGTTCCTGTGGTGCCAGCACCAACTGAAGAGGAAGTTAATGATGATGATCAAGGTACTTCGGATCAAGTTACTACTGAACTTCGTAGGTCCACGAGGACACGTTCCACACCAGAGTGGTATGGCAACCCTGTCCTGGAAATCATGTTGTTAGACAACGATGAACCTTCGAACTATGAAGAAGCGATGGCGGGCCCAGATTCCAACAAATGGCTTGAAGCCATGCAATCCGAGATAGGATCCATGTATGAAAACGAAGTATGGACTTTGACAGACTTGCCCGATGATCGGCGAGCGATAGAAAACAAATGGATCTTTAAGAAGAAGACGGACGCAGATGGTAATGTAACCATCTATAAAGCTCGACTTGTCGCTGAGGGTTATCGACAAGTTCAAGGGGTTGACTACGATGAGACATTCTCTCCCGTAGCGAAGCTAAAGTCCGTCTGAATCGTGTTAGCAATTGCCGCATACTATGATTATGAGATATGTCAAATGGACGTCAAAACGGCATTCCTTAACGGCCATCTTAAGGAAGAGCTGTATATGATGCAGCCGGAAGGTTTTGTCGACCCTGAGAATGCTAACAAGGTATGCAAGCTCCAGCGATCCATTTATGGGCTGGTGCAAGCATCTCGAGTTGGAACATTCGCTTTTGGTAGATGATCAAAGCGTTTGGGTTTATCACAGACTTATGGAGAAGCCTGCGTTTACAAGAAAGTGAGTGGGAGTTCTGTAGCATTTCTCATATTATATGTAGATGACATACTTTTGATGGGAAATGATATAGAACTTTTGGACATCATTAAGGCCTACTTGAATAAGTGTTTTTCAATGAAGGACCTTGGAGAAGCTGTTACATACTAGGCATCAAGATCTATAGGATAGATCAAGACGCCTCATAGGTCTTTCACAAAGCACATACCTTGATAAGATATTGAAGAAGTTCAATATGGATCAGTCCAAGAAAGGGTTCTTGCCTGTATTGCAAGGTGTGAGATTGAGCTCGGCTCAATGCCCGACCATGGCAGAAGATAAAGAAGAGATGAGTGTCATCCCCTATGCCTCAGCCATAGGATCTATTATGTATGCCATGCTGTGTACCAGACCTGATGTAAACCTTGCTGTAAGTTTGGTAGGAAGGTACCAAAGTAATCCCGGCAAGGAACACTGGACAACAGTCAAGAATATCCTGAAGTACCTAAAAATGACTAAGGACATGTTTCTCGTGTATGGAGGTGACGAAGAGCTCGTCGTAAAGGGTTATGTCGACGCTAGCTTCGACACAGATCTGGATGACTCTAAGTCACAAACCGGATACATGTATATTTTGAATGGTGGGGCAGTAAGCTGGTGCAGTTGCAAGCAAAGCGTCGTGGCGGGATCTACATGTGAAGCAGAGTACATGGCAGCCTCGGAGGCAGCGCATGAAGCAATCTGGGTGAAGGAGTTCATCACTGACCTAGGAGTCATACCCAATGCGTCGGGGCCGATCAAACTCTTCTGTGACAAAACTGGAGCTATTGCACTTGCCAAGGAGCCCAGGTTTCACAAGAAGACCAGGCACATCAAGTGTCGCTTCAACTCCATTCGTGAAAATGTTCAAGATGGAGACATAGATATTTGTAAAGTACATACAGACCTCAATGTAGCAGATCCGTTGACTAAACCTCTCCCTAGGGCAAAACATGATCAACACCAGAACTCTATGGGTGTTCGATTCATCACAATGTAACTATATGATTGACTCTAGTGCAAGTGGGAGACTGTTGGAAATATGTCCTAGAGGCAATAATAAAATGGTTATTATTATATTTCTTTGTTCATGATAATAGTCTGTTATTCATGCTATAATTGTGTTATCCGGAAATCGTAATACACGTGTGAATACATAGACCAAAACATGTCCCTAGTAAGCCTCTAGTTGACTAGCTCGTTGATCAACAGATAGTCATGGTTTCCTGACTATGGGCATTGGATGTCATTGATAACGGGATCACATCATTAGGAGAATGATGTGATGGACAAGACCCAATCCTAAGCATAGCTCAAAGATCGTGTAGTTCGTTTAGCTAGAGCTTTTGCAAATGTCAAGTATCATTTCCTTAGACCATGAGATTGTGCAACTCCCGGATACCGTAGGAGTGCTTTGGTGTGTCAAACGTCATAACGTGAATCGGGTGACTATAAAGGTGCACTACGGGTATCTCCGAAAGTGTCATTGGGTTGGTACGAATCGAGACTGGATTTGTCACTCCGTATGACGGAGAGGTATCTCTGGGCCCACTCGGTAATGCATCATCATAATGAGCTCAATGTGACCAAGTGTCTGGTCACGGGATCATGCATTCTGATGCACGAGTAAAGTGACTTGCCGTAACGAGATTAAACGAGGTATTGGGATACCGACGATCGAATCTCGGGCATGTAACGCACCGATTGACAAAGGGAATTGTATACGGGTTACTTGAATCCTCGACATCGTGGTTCATCCGATGAGATCATCGAGGAGCATGTGGGAGCCAACATGGGTATCCAGATCCGCTGTTGGTTATTGACCGAGAGGCGTCTCGGTCATGTCTCAGATGTCTCCGAACCCGTAGGGTCTACACACTTAAGGTTCAGTGATGCTAGGGTTGTATAGATATGAGTATGCAGTAACCCGAAAGTTGTTCGGAGTCCCGGATGAGATACCGGACATCACGAGGAGTTTCGGAATGATCCGGAGGTAAAGAATTATATATAGGAAGTCAGGTTTCGGCCATCGGGAAAGTTTTGGGGGTCACCGGTATTGTACCGGGACCACCGGAAGGGTCCCGGGGGTCCACCGGGTGGGGCCACCTATCCCGGAGGGCCCCATGGGCTGAAGTGGGAGGGGAACCAGCCCCTGGTGGGCTGGTGCGCCCCCCCTTGGGCCCCACCTGCGCCTAGGGTTGGGAAACCCTAGGGGTGGGGGCGCCTGCACCTTGCTTGGGGGGCAAGCCACCCCGTGGCCGCCGCCCCCTAGGAGATTGCATCTCCTAAGGCCGGCGCCCACCCCCCTAGGAGGCCTATATAAAGAGGGGGGGGAGGGAGGGCAGCCGCACCCATGCTCTTGGCGCCTCCTCTCCCTTGCTACACCTCTCCTCTCGCAGACGCTTGGCGAAGCCCTGCCGAGATCGCTGCTGCATCCACCACCACGCCGTCGTGCTGCTGGATCTTCATCAACCTCTCCTCCCCCCTTGCTGGATCAAGAAGGAGGAGAC
Source organism: Aegilops longissima (assembly GCA_021605205.1). Lineage (NCBI taxonomy): Eukaryota > Viridiplantae > Streptophyta > Magnoliopsida > Poales > Poaceae > Aegilops > Aegilops longissima. The sequence goes on from CM038677.1 coordinate 402,016,161, forward strand.
GTCTTCCCAACCGTACGTGTGTTGAACGCGGAGGTGCCGTCCGTTCAGCGCTAGGATCTCCGGTGATTTGGATCACGACGAGTACGACTCCCTCAACCCCGTTCTCTTGAACGCTTCCGCTCGCGATCTACAAGGGTATGTAGATGCACTCCTCTCTCTCGTTGCTAGATGAACTCATAGATTGATCTTGGTGAAACCGTAGAATTTTTTTATTTTCTGCAACGTTCCCCAACAAGTAGCCCCTGGGTATTTGATATTGGTTCAGTTGCTATGGTTAGTAACTCAAAAGAGGAGTTACAAAATGAACAAAGACTAGTTGAGGGCAAGGTGACGATGTGTGTTGGAAGTGATTCCAAGGTTGATAAGATCACCATAGCACACTCCCTTTACCTTCGGGATTAGTGTTGAACCTAAAATAAATGTTATTTGGTGTTTGCGTTGAGCATAATATGATTGGATCATGTTTATTGCAATATAGTTATTCATTTAAGTCAAAGAATAATTGTTATTCTGTTTACATGAATAAAACCTTCTATGGTCATACACCAAGGAGAATGGTTTATTGAATCTCGATCATAGTGATACACATATTCATATATTGATGCCAAAATATGCAAAGTTGATAATGATAGTGCAACATATTTGTGGCACTGCCGTTTAGGTCATATTGGTGTAAAGCGCATGAAGAAACTCCATGCTGATGGGCTTTTCGAATCACTTGATTATGTATCACTTGATGCTTGCGGACCATGCCTCATGGGCAAGATGACTAAGACTCCGTTCTCCGGAACAATGGAGCGAGAAACTGACTTATTGGAATAATACATACTGATGTTGCGATCGGATGAGTGTTGAGGCTCGCGGCGGGTATCATTATTTTCTGACCTTCACACATGATTTGAGCAGATATGGGTATATCTACTTGATGAAACATAAGTCTGAAACATTTGAAAAGTTCAAAGAATTTCAGAGTGAAGTGGAAAACCATCGTAACAAGAAAATAAAGTTTCTACGATCTGATCACGGAGATGAATATTTGAGTTACGAGTTTGGTTTTCATTTGAAATGATGTGGAATAGTTTCGCAACTCACGCCACCTGGAACACCACAGAGTAATGGTGTGTTCGAACGTCATAACCGTACTTTATTAGATATGGTGAGATCTATGATGTCTCTTACCGATTTATAACTATCATTTTTTGGTTATGCATTAGAGACAGATGCATTCACGTTAAATAGGGCACCATCTAAATCCGTTGAGAGGACACCATATGAACTGTGGTTTGGCAAGAAACCTAAGCTGTCGTTTCTTAGAGTTTGGGGCTGCGATGCTTATGTGAAAAACCTTCAACTGGACAAGCTCGAACCTAAATCGAAGAAATGTGTCTTCGTAGGATATCCAAAGGAGACTGTTGGGTACACCTTCTATCATAGATCCGAAGGCTAGATATTCGTTGCTAAGAATGGATCCTTTCTCGAGAAGGAGTTTCTCTCGAAAGAAGTGAGTGGGAGGAAAGTAGAACTTGATAAGGTAATTATACCTGCTCCCTTATTGGAAAGTAGTTCATCACAGAAATCAGTTCCAGTGATTCCTACACCAATTAGTGAGGAAGCTAATGATGATGATCATGAAACTTTAGGTCAAGTTACTACTGAACCTTGTAGGTCAACCAGAGTAAGATCCGCACCAGAGTGGTACGGTAATCCTGTTCTAGAAGTCATGTTACTAGACCATGACGAACCTACAAACTATGAGGAAGCGATGATGAGTCCAGATTCCGTGAAATGTCTTGAGGCCATGAAATTTGAGATGGGATCCATGTATAAGATAAAGTATGGACTTTGATTGACTTGCCCGATGATCAGCGAGCCATTGAGAATAAATGGATCTTTAAGAGGAAGATGGACGCTGATAGTAGTGTTACTATCTACAAAGCTTGAATTGTCGCAAAAGGTTTTCGACAAGCTCAAGGTGTTGACTACAATGAGAATTTCTCACTCGTATCGATGCTTAAAGTATGTCCAAATCATGTTAGCAATTGCCGCATTTTATGAAATCTGGGAAATGGATGTCAAAACTATATTCCTTAATGGATTTATTAAAGAAGAGTTGTATATGATGCAACCAGAAGTTTTTGTCAATCCTAAAGGTGCTAACAAAATGTGCGAGCTCCAGCAATCCATCTATGGACTGGTGCAAGCATCTCAGAGTTGGAATATACGCTTTGATGAGTTGATCAAAGCATATAGTTTTACACAAACTTGCGGTGAAGCCTGTATTTTCAAGAAAGTGAGTGGGAGCACTACAACCTTTCTGATAAGTATATGTAAATGACATATTGTTGATCGGAAATGATGTAGAATTTTCTGGAAAGCATAAAGGAGTGTTTGAAAGGAGTTTTTCAAAGAAAGACCTCGGTGAAGCTGCTTACATATTGGGCATCAAGATCAATAGAGATAGATCAAGACGCTTGATTAGATTTTTCAATGAGTACATACCTTGACAAGATTTTGAAGTAGTTCAAAATGGAATAGTCAAATAAGGAGTTCTTGCCTGTAGTGCAAGGTGTAAAGTTGAGTAAGACTCAAAACATGACCACGACAGTAAATAGAAAGAGAATGAAAGTCATTCCCTATGCCTCAGCCATAGGTTCTATAAAGTATGCTATGCTGTGTACCAAACCTATTGTGTACCTTGCCATGAGTTTCGCAAGGGGGTACGATATTGATCCATGAGTGGATCACTTGACAGCAGTCAAAATTATCCTTAGAAGACTAAGGAGATATTTCTCGGTTATGGAGGTGATAAAGAGTTCATCGTAAAGAGTTACGCCGATGCAAGATTTTACACCGATCCGGATGACTCTAAGTCTCAATCTGGATATATATTGAAAGTGGGAGAAATTAGCTAGAGTAGCTCCATGCAGAGCATTGTAGACATATAAAATTTGCAAAATACATACGGCTCTGAATGTGACAGACCCATTGACTAAGCTTCTCTCACAAGCAAAACATGATCACACCTTAGTACTCATTGGGTGTTAATCACATTGCAATGTGAACTAGATTATCGACTCTAGTAAAACCCTTTGGGTATTAGTCACATAGCGATGTGAACTAATAACATGGTGATGTGAACTATTGGTGTTAAATCACATGGGGATGTGAACTAGATTATTGACTCTAGTGCAAGTGGGAGACTGAAGGAAGTATGCCTTAGAGGCAATAATAAAGTTATTATTTTATTTCCTTATATCATGATAAATGTTTATTATTCATGCTAGAATTGTATTAACCGGAAACTTGATACATGTGTGTGAGTACATAGACAAAACAAAGTATCCCTAGTATGCCTCTACTAGACTAGCTCGTTAATCAAAGATGGTTAAGTTTCCTGACCATATACATGTGTTGTCATTTGATGAACGGGATCACATCATTAGAGAATGATGTGATGGACAAGAACCATCCTTTAGCTTAGCATTATGATCGTTGAGTTTTATTGCTATTGCTTTCTTCATGACTTATACATGTTCCTATGACTATGAGATTATGCAACTCCCGAATACCGGAGGAACACCTTGTGTGCTATCAAACGTCACAACATAACTGGGTGATTATAAATATGCTCTACAGGTGTCTCCGAAGGTGTTTGTTGGGTTGGCATAGATCAAGATTAGGATTTGTCACTCCGTTTATCGGAGAGGTATCTCTGGGCCCTCTCGGTAATGCACATCACTATAAGCCTTGCAAGCAATGTGACTAATGAGTTAGTTGCGGGACGATGCATTAAGGAGCGAGTAAAGAGACTTGCTGGTAACGAGATTAAACTAGGTATGATGATACCGACGATCGAATCTCGGGTAAGTAACATACCGATGACAAAGGGAACAACATATATTGTTATGCGGTTTGACCGATAAAGATCTTCATAGAATATGTAGGAGCCAATATTAGCATCCAAGTTCCGCTATTGGTTATCGACCGGAGATGTGTCTTGGTCATGTCTACATAGTTCTCGAACCCGTAGGGTCCGCACGCTTAACATTCGATGACGATTTGTATTATGAGTTACGTGATTTGATGTACCAAAGTTTGTTCAGAGTCCCGGATGAGATCACGGACATGACGAGGAGTCTCGAAATGGTCGAGAGGTAAAGATTCATATATTGGAAGGTTGCATTTGGACATTGGACATCGGAATGGTTCCGAGTGATTCGGGCATTTTTCCGGAGTACCGGGAGGTTACCGGAACCCCCCCCCCCCGGGAGATGTTATGGGCCTTATGGGCCCTAAGAGGGAAGCACACCAGCCCACAAGGGGCTGGTGCGCCCCCTTGGGCAGGAGGCCGATTAGGACTAGGAGAAGGGGACCGGCCCCCCTTTCCTTCTCCTTCTCCCTTCCCCCTTTCCTACTCCATGTGGGAGGTGGAATCCTACTAGGACTAGGGAAGTCCTGGTAGGAATCCACACCTTGGCGCGCCCCCTAGGGCCGGGTGCTTCTCCCTCTCCCTCCTTTATATACGGAGGCAGAAGGCACCCCAAAGACACACAAGTTGATCTTTTAGCCGTGTGCGGTGCCCCCCTCCATAGTTACACACCTCGGTCAGATCATCGTAATGCTTAGGCGAAGCCCTGGGCCGGTAACTTCATCATCACCGTCACCACGCCGTCGTGCTGACGGAACTCTCCCTCGGCCTCAACTGGATCAAGAGTTCGAGGGACATCACCGAGCTGAACGTGTGCAGATCGCGGAGGTGCCGTGCGTTCGGTACTTGGATCGGTTGGGCCGCGAAGATGTTCGACTATATCAACTGCGTTACTAAACGCTTCCAGTTTCGGTCTACGAGGGTACGTGGACACACTCTCCCCGCTCGTTGCTATGCTTCTCCTAGATAGATCTTGCGTGATCGTAGGCAAAATTTTTGAAATACTAAGTTGCCCAACAAAGTCAAACCTCGGAGGGGCGTCAAGCTCGCCTCATAGAAATCCTGAAGAAGACTTCAGTCGGGTGTTTAACATGGCTGAGTGCACAGGTCCCCGTGGAGGTTGGTCACTTGGACTGACGTGAGTCCTTTTAGAAAGGAACCTCGGGCAATCAATCGGATCGATTTGCTCCAGAAATCTCGGGATTTGAATTTGTGTGCGCGCGCGGAAGCGGTAACGACGTGCATTAGTGGGGAAAGTGGGGGCACAGTGCCTTGATTTTCGCCCACAAAATCCGCCACATGTCGCGGCTCCTCTGCGTGACGCCCCGTTGCGGGTGACGTCGATCCTGAGATAAGCGGCGCAGGATCTTGTCTGAGATTTTGTCTAAGATATAAACGATTGGGGGACCGAGGTCGAGGCTCCAGATCCCCTTCTCTCTCCTTCACCTCCTCCGCTTGTCCTCTCTGCTCGAGTGCACAGAGCACCCGTAGCCATGGCGAAATATTCCATGGCCAAAGCGGAGAAGGCAAAGAAGTCCGGGAAGGCTTCCTCCTTGGGCTCGAGCACGACGGTTCGAGGTGCGTCGGGAGATTGGATCCTCTCATGCATCTCGGCCAAGCGGCTGGAGGACCTCGCTGCGGAGGGGCTCATCCCGAAGGACGGGTGGCGCCGCCCGAAGGCGGGGGAGGTTGAGACGCCGCCCTAGGAGGACGAGCGCATCCTGCTGGTCACCCACATCGAGAGGGGCTTCTCGTTGCCTCCCCATCCGTTCTTCCGGGCGTTACTCGACTACTTCGGTGCGCGGCTCCACCATATCTTCCCCCAAATGTTTTCATCTACCTCTCGGCCTTCGTCTCCGTCTGCAAGAACTTCCTCGGTTGCCACCCCCACTAGGGCCTCATCAAACACATCTTCACTTGTTGGTCGGTGACGGTCAAGAAGGATTCGCCGACTAGCGAGAAGACCCACGTCACCCAATTGTGCGGGGGCCTGCGCATCCAGCTTCGGAGTGGCAGCACCTTCCCCAAGACGAGTTTTCCCGACTCAGTCAAGGGTGGCAGGGAACTTGGTTCTACTGCAGGGACGTCCCCGGCGCCAACAACCAGTCGGGCCTCCCACCGTACTAAGCGGAGAGGGTGCGGGCTCCAGCATCTCTTTCTGTGACGAAGGAAGAGAAGATGGAAGTCGGCATCTTGGTCGCCGCCCTTGTTGGGGTCATGAATGTCGGTGTGAACGGGATGGACTTGCTAGAGACCTTCCTCACTCGACAAATCCAGCCGCTGCAGGCCAGGGCCCTATGATGCCCCCCGATTCAATCGTACACTAATCATACACGCAAACGTGTATGATCAAGATCAGGGACTCACGGGAAGATATCACAACACAACTCCAAACACAAATAAAAGAAATATAAGCTTCATATTACAACCCAGGGGCCTCGAGGGCTCGAATACAAAAGCTCAATAGCACAAGAGTCATCGGAAGCAACAATATCCGAGTACAGACATAAGTTAAACAAGACTGCCTTAAGAAGGCAACCACAATAGCAACAACGATCGAAAAGGCAAGGCCTCCTGCCTGGAACCCTCCTAACTACTCCTGGTCGTCGGTGATCTCCACGTAGTAGTACGCCCCGTCGGGGGAGTAGTAGTAGTCGACAGGGGCAGCTGGCTCCTCGGACGCACCATCTGATCGCAGCAACCGGATATATGGGAAAAAGAGGTAGCAAAGCAACCGTGAGTGCTCATCCAAAGTACTCGCAAGACTTACATCAGAACTAAGCTAAGTATGCATCAGTATCAAAGGAATGAGCTGTATCTGTGGACTGAACTGCAGAATGCCAGAGGAGAAGGGAAAGACTAGCCTATCGAAGACTAGCATCTTCAAGCATCTTGCAACATTTAGAAGAGTACAAAATAGCAATTTAGAATTAACAAGCATGTTGTAAAAATTAATTCCTAGAGATCCTTCCTCGACTCCCTGCGAGGAAGCAATCTCGGAGCCAACATACCTATCTCATGTCTCAAGTATCCATTTATAGTTGTAATAGATCGGGATACAACTCCGAGCGCCCATTACCGTGGACACGGCTATTCGAATAGATAAATTCCCTGCAGGGGTGCGCCACATTAATCAACACGCTTGATTACTCTCACCGGACACACTTCCTTGGGTCTTGCCCAACCTCGAAAGATCAACACGTCGTAGTCCTACTAGGACCCGTAGAGAGGTCCCCGCTAGTCTACATCCTAAGCGCTCAGGGGTCTTGGGGCCATCGACCTTTGCACTCCGGGTCATTATGCGACGAACCAGGACGAGCACCTCCTCATCCTGGATGGCACTTGCCCGACAGGCCCACAATGCCAAACTAGACATCTGACAGAGCTTTCGAAAGAAACATACGACGCCAAGTGCCCATAACTGTTCTCGCGTGGCGGTTAGTGCGTATAGACCAGTGGCCAACTCAGATCAAATACCAAACACTTAGTGTATTGGGAGCCCGCAGAGACGAGCAGAGACTCACGATCATGTGACCCCGTTGCCCCGTCTCAGGGAAATATGTCAAGGGCCAGGCCCAACCCTCTCTCTCTAGGGCGGTCTACCTGCCCGACCGTGCCTCATAATTATCCCGCGGGTGAGGGAGTTCTGGATTAGGGGGTCCTCGGGATGCCTGTGACGCCCTCGATTCAATCGTACACTAATCATGCACGCAAATGTGTACGATCAAGATCAAGGACTCACGGGAAGATATCACAACACTACTCTACAAATAAAATAAGTCATACAAGCATCATAATACAAGCCAGGGGCCTCGAGGGCTCGAATACAAGTGCTCGATCATAGACGAGTCAGCGGAAGCAACAATATCTGAGTACGACATAAGTTAAACCAGGTGCCATAAGATGGCTAGCACAAACCGGGATACAGATCGAAGAGGACAGGCCTCCGCCTCGGGATCCTCCTAGGTCACTCAGTGGGGTCGTCGCCGCCGGGCTGCACGTAGTAGTAGGCGCCTCCAGTAGTAGTCGCCGAGGCGGTGGCGCTCGATCCTGGTCTCCATCGTCGATTGCAGCAATCGAGTAGAGATAGGAAAAAGGGGGAACAAGGCAACCGTGAGTACTCATCCAAAGTACTGCAAGCAAGGAGCTACACTACATATGCATGGATATATGTGTAAAGGCCATATCAAGGACCGAGATGCGAAATGCCGAATAGAGAGAAGGCCTAGTCCTATCGAAGACTAGCATCTTCCGAATCCACCATCTTGCAGCAAACAAGAGGGAGTAGAGTAACATAACTTAAAGTAGCAAGAGTGTTATCAACCTCGGCGAGATCCTTTCTCGACTCCTGAGAAAGAAATCCCAGAGCCATACTATCCAGCTTATCATCACAATCCCAAGCTCATATCCATGTCTCATCTCAAGTAACCAGTTCTAGTTGTATCGATCGGGATACAACTCCAAGTGTCCGCTATCAGAGGACAGTGCTATCGACAGAAGTTTTCTTCCCTGCAGGGTGCACCAACTTACCCACCACTTCGCTTGACTCCGCGGACACACTTTGTGGTCATGCCCGCCTCGGCCAAACAATACGCCGCAACCCGACCTAGGCTTAATAGAGAGGCCAAGACGCCGACTAAACCTATGCCCCCAGGGTCATGGGCCATCTCCCCGAACTCCTTGCGACGCTATAGGGCGGCCGAAGCGCACCTAGCCTAACAGCGCTCCAGCCCAATCCCGCCAAGGCCATCCGACGCCGACGTCTAATAAGCTTCGCTGATGTATACGACGCAGAACGCCCATACTTAGCCCACGTGATGGTTAGTGCTATCGTGCCGAGGCCCTCGGATCAAATATCCAAATCGTAGTGGATTAGGAACAGCGGTAACAAGCAGAACTCACGAAGATGTGACCCCGTTGCCCGCCTCGAGGACTTGTGGCAAGGGCTAGGAATGCCCGCCACGCCGTAAGTATCTCGCGGCACCCTCCGTGTCAACCCGCTCCACATCACTCGCAATTAAGCGCTGGTACCCCTCGTGGTCGCACCCGCCTTTCCAAGTAATGGTAACAGTCCAAGCAACCGTGAGTCCAAACATCAAGGGAAAACACGAGGAATCACCCCCTGTATTCCACTCAATGTAGTCGCCAAGGTGAACATAAGAGGATTCACCCGAGGTCCACACTTGAGGGGTTGCTCGATGAGTCGTGATCGGGAGTGGTTAAAGAGGAAATCACCCTCGATGTCCACAACCGGATAGCTATACTACGGGTTAATATCGGAGGTGTTTGTAGAGGTTTCACCCTCAGACTCGATAGTAACCTAGTAGTGTCGAGCAACTAAGGGAAGTGATGTGTGTGTCGGGCCTGGTCTTCTATCCCGCTGATCGGGTCTTCAATGATGAAGCAGGGCAACAAGGACAAGGTGGGGTCTTCTTTGGTCTCTAACCAACCTATACTAAGCAGTTTAGGATAAGGTGTAGGTAACAATAGCAAGTTACAATAAGCAGGCTATGCAATGTAATAGGAGCAAACAATAAAGAGCAAATTCTAGTGCAAGCAATAAGAGAATGGAATGGGCGATATCGGGATGATCAAAGGGGGCTTGCCGGTTGCTCGGGCAAGAGAGAGTGATCGTCAAGATCAGTAGTCGAACCGCCAACCGCAGCGTCGGTCTCAGAGTTCATCAAGAGAAGAGGGGAGGAAACAATGAATACACGATAACAGATGCATAACGATGCATGACATGCCAAGAAGCGAAGCTAGGCGTGTTCTAACGTGGTAAGAAGGGTACTTGGTTTAGGGGAAGCATCCGGAAGTTATCCTGCTCCGGACGTCTGTCATACATGATGAACCGGAGGAGAAAGTTTGCAGGTTTGATAGGTTAGAGACGTGCGGTGGATTTAAACGGACTGCGATGTAATTGCCTCGCCGCTTTGAGCAACTTTCATGTTGAAAATATTTTAATCCAAGCTACGGATTAAAAGTTATGAATTATAAAAGGTTTTATTAATTTCGAATTTTTATTAATTAATTAATTAATTTCGAAAAGCATTTATGACATCAAGATGAGGTCATGCCGACGTTATCAGCAACAGGGTTGACTAAGTCAACCTCGTCGTGGGTCCCACATGTCATACACTATTAGCTTAATTAGCCTAATCGATTAATTAAACTTAGTTAATTAAGTTAACTAATGATTAGTATTAATTAATCCAGATTAATTAGTTTAATTAATTACCCAATTAATTAGCTAATGATTAGGTTTAACTAATCCGTAATTAATTAGTTTAATTAATTACCCAATTAATTAATTAATTAATTATTTAGTTAATTAGTTTAATTACTTTTAATTCATTTTAAATCATTTTTTTGATTCTCGCTTAATTAAAACATTTCTTTTAACGCTTAGTGGGGCCCCTAGTCGTGACAAGACGTGGCCTACTTGGGTGCGGGCATTGCGGGGGTGGGCGTTGCGTCGATCGGGCGCGACCTCGCCCGGCCTGGCGCTGGGCGGCTGAAGTGGTCGATGCCACGGCGCCTGCCACGGCGGCGAGCGACGCCGAGGGGGGCGACGGAGGCCGATGGCCATGGCTCGGGAGAAGGGGGATCGGGGTCTGGACGGGCGGGAGGAGGGCGCCGAACGTGGGGAAGGAGCTCGGGGCACTGGGCGGCGCCAGAGTCGCCATGAGGGGAAAGAGGAAGGGGAGTTTGGGCGACGGTGGCGCGGGCGAGCGAGCCGACGAGGCCACGGGTCGGATCCGCCTGGGCGAGAGGGGAAACGGGGAGGGGGGCGCGGAGTTCGGGAGCCGGAGGGGACCGGAGGAGGGGGGGAGGCCATGGGCACGGCCGGAGCCGGACGCCGACGAGGGAGAGGGAGGAGGCGGTCGAGGCTCACGGGGGTGCAGGTCTCGGGCACTGCGTGGAGGAGGGCGAGGAGGGCGCCGGGACGAGCGGGGCCGGGGAGCAGGCGGGCGAGCGCCGGGCGCCGAGGCCGAGCCGGACCATGACATGGCCGGCTGGCTTGGGAGGCGCAGGAGGGAGGGAGGGCTTGCTCTCGGGCGGGCGTGGAAGAGGAGGGAGGAGCGAGGCGGCGGGGGGGCGGGGAACGGTGGCGAGGGGGGTCGCCGACGGGGAGGGGTTGGAGGCCGGTCCCGATCCAGATCGGCCTCGACGAGGGGGGGGGGGCGTGGGGAAGAGTGGGGAGCGGTTGGGGTTAGGGTTTCTCGGGGGATAAGGGAGAGGGTTTGGCCCGGCTGGCCGGGCCTGGTGGCCCTGGGGCTGGCCCAAGGGGGGGAGATGGGCCAAGGGGATGGGAGGGGCCACTGGCTGGGCGGGTGGGGGGGTTTATCCCCCTCCCAGATTTATTTTTCTTTTTAATTTTAATTTTAATTTTTTTTTGACAGATACGAAACCACGATTAGAAACTTAACAGAACCATCCGGGCGTTACAATGCCGACCTGTCTACTTGGGCCGGATTGGTGAGCCGCATTATATCCAGACCGGAGACCCTTTGTGCCTTGGTGTGCACCCCAAGTCAGGATGGAAGATCCAGAGTTTCCTTGATGTAACCAACTATCTGTAAACCCTAGCACCCCTGGTGTTTATATAAACCAGGGGGCTTTGTCCGTAGAGGCTAGAAGAACAATCACCATCCTACTAGTTAGGGTTTAGTTCCTCTGATCTCGTGGTAGATCTACTCTGTAACCCTCTTATACACAAGCAATATAATCAAGCAGGACGTAGGGTTTTACCTCTTAGAGAGGGCCCGAACCTGGGTAAACATCGTGTCCTACGTCTACTGTTCCCCATCGATCCAAGGTCCACAGTTTGGGACCCCTATCCGAGATCCGCTGGTTTTGATACCGACATTGGTGCTTTCATTGAGAGTTCCGCTGGATCGCCGAAAGGTTGATGGCTCGCCTGATCATCGGAGACGGCATTAACACCGGGGACGTCTTCGTTCCCGGGAAACTTTTCGCATTCGAAAACCTTGTTTTGCATGCTGACTCGACTGGTCATCTCAACCCGGTCGACATCTTCGCCCCTGAGCGTCAGATTAGGTTTGGCAACTTCGATTACATCACCGACGCTCGGGATGATCAGATCTTCACCAGCTTCTCAGCCTCGCCTGGAGACACCATGGCTCCCGAAGCATTAATTTCGGCGCCTCTTGCCGATCTAATATTTCGATCGGCCCTTACTGCACTATGAGCTTCGAGCTTGGGTGCATCTCTTACATCCGAAGACTGGGAACCCACCGCTTTGACCTCGGGGACGGAAACCAACGATGTATGGAGCCCGGCATAGACCCGGTGTCCGTCAATACATCGACTGTCGGTGTTCTGGGAACAGGGGTCCCTAGACTTGCCTGCCTGCGGCCCACGGCGTGGCTAAGCCAGCGGGCCATACGGCCCATCTTCATCAACAAGGCATCCAAGACCCTCGCGAGGGTCCTCACGAGGCGGACGACGCAAGCCCTCCTCTGGAGTGGCCGAGCCAGGCAGGCTCACGAGGAGCGGAGATATCAAGGCGGGGCAACCCTCACGAGGCTCTCGTGACGTGAGCCAAGATGAATGGCACCAGGAGGGCGCCAGCGCGCCCAACATCCTTATTTTCTCTTTGGTGCTAAGGAGGCCAATGCAGGCGAGGAGTACCGAGGCATCAGGCAAAGGTTGCTATATTGGTGCAACGAGACCAAGACCAGAAGGACATCAAGACGGAAGTCATCATGGAGCCCAAGGCAGCGTCACCACCAGAGCTTTTCGCAGGCGAAGACCACTTTTGTCAGGATAGCTTGTACTAGTTGTCCCCCTTCAAATTTGCCCGCCGTTGTTGGCTCCCTTCCCGCTCGATATTTGGGAAGAGGACCAGGGCCTATATAAGTAGAGCTAGCCACCATAGTAGAGGCATCTCATCTTAGCTTGATCCAACCCGATCGAGAGCCTACTCACAAGAACACCTCAACCTCAGGAGGCTATTCTTCCCTTGCACTGTTTATCATCAACCCTAGAGGCAATCCACCACCACCACACTGGAGTAGGGTATTACACCACAATGGTGGCCCGAACCAGTATAAACCTCGTGTCTTTCTATGTTGCGAGTTCGTCGAGTTCGTCTGCGAGATCTTAGCGAGCTAGGGCGTTGATCAGTAGGAGGGAAAGACTTCGCGTGCACCCCAGTGTTCGAACCTTAAGGGATTGCCGGAACCCCACATCCGACATTTGGCGCGCCTGTAGGTGCGCCGGGCTCTCTCCACCAACCTCGCGCCCGTCGCCGCGACTACGCCCCATGGCAGGTGCCACACGACCCACCATTGCGGTCGACACCAGCAGCAGGGAGTCTAGGTATCGAAGCCTCGCCCCGCCTCGCGGCGAAAAGTGCAAAGGGTTACCAAGTTCGCGGAGATGCCGCCCGCGTTACGACGGGCGCAGCGCACCCGGGCGCCGCGTTCGCCGGGCGCATTTGAGAAGGCCGTCCTCGAAGCCGGAGGCGACGACAAGATCATGGCCAACTGGTTCCCCATGGCCCTCGTCGGCGAGCCGCACGCCTCGCTGCTCAACCTCCCGGGATCCACGGTGGCATCCTGGTGGGAACTCCGCAACCTCTTCACACTTGCTACGCGCTGGGTGTCGGCACCATGCAGTCAAGCAGCTCGCTGGGTGGCTCTCAAGCACCGCCTTTAGATCGCCACGTCAAACCCTTCTTCCGTTAGATTGGGGCAGCCTCCAAGCGCCCGGGGGCTCCGCCGGGTTGGGCTGCGCCGGAGGCCGACCTCACCTTCAGCTCAGAAGACCACCCCGGCTCCACCGTCGGCTCCGGCATGCTCCCAATGCTTTGCACGCCTACCATCTGCAACGTGGCCTTCACCAAGACCCTCATCGATGGCGGTGCCGGCCTCAACTTGCTCTCCGTAGAAGCCTTCAGCCTTCTCCACGTGCCGCTCGAGCGGCTCAGCCTCAGCAAGCCTTTTTCAGGAGTGGGTGGTGGAGCTGCCCACTCTCTGGGGCAGATCTGCCTCCCTGTCACCTTCGGCACACGCGACAACTACCACACTGAGCTGGTGGACTTCGACATCGCCTGCATCGGTCTCCCGTACAATGCCATACTCGGGTACCCGGCTCTCGCTCAGTTCATGGCGGCGACTCACCATCAAGGGGGACACTAAGGAGGCCGTGACGACGCTCGGGCTCGCCTTCAAGACCGCGGCAGCAGCACAGCCATCCGGCGCTGGTACGCCCGAGGTCAAGGAGACCACGCCCACCAAGAAGAAGCAGTTGTTCACCCAAGACAAGGCAGAGACCAAGCAGGTGCCGGTCAACGAGGACGGGTCTTCAGGAGCCACCTTTACCATAGGAACCGTCCTTGACCCGGGACAAGAAGAAGCTTTGGTGAGGTTTTTGCGCGTGAACAAGGAGATATTCGCTTGAGAGCCCAATCAGCTAGTAGGGGTCACGAGAGAGGTGATCCAGCATCATCTAAGGGTGTGCCCCAACATACGCCCCGTGAAGCAGCGGGCAAGACGGCAGTCCACCGAGAAGCAGGCCTTCATCGTCCAAGAGACACGCAAGCTGGAGTCGGCAGTTACCATCCGAGAAGTTCGATACCCCGAATGACTGGCGAAACCCGTCGTAGTACCGAAGAAAGGCGGGAAGGAACGGATGTGCATCGACTTCACCAACCTTAACAAGGCTTGCCCCCAAGATCCATTCCCACTTCCACGCATTGACCAAATCGTCGACTCCACCGCCGAGTGCGACTTGCTATGTTTTCTGGATGCATTCTCAGGATACCACCAAATCAAGATGGCAGTGGAGGATGTGGAGAAAACAGCCTTCCTGACAACATGTGGGGTGTACTGCTACACCTACATGCCCTTCGTGCTGCTCAACGCGGGCGCTACCTTTCAACGGTTGATGCACATCGCCTTGGGGCGGCAGCTCGGCAGAAACACAGAGGCCTACGTTGATGACATAGTGGTCAAATCTCGCGAGGCGAGGACATTGATTCAAGACTTGGAGGAGACCTTCGAGAGCTTGCGCCAAGTGAACTTGAGGCTTAACCCGAAGAAGTGCGTGTTTGGCGCCCCTCCAAGAAGCTCTGGGGTTCCTCAGATCCCATGAGGGATCGAGGCGAACCCGGAGAAGATCAAGGCCATCGAAGACATGAGCCCATCACAGACCCTCAAGGAGATGCAGAATCTAGCAGGGCGGGTGACCGCGTTAGGGTGTTCCATCTCCAAGCTAGGCGAGCGCGCCTCACCCTTCTTTAAGCTCATGAAGAAGAAGGGCCCATTCGAGTGGACCCCGGAGGCTGACCGGGCCTTCCAGGACCTCAAGAAATACCTCACCAGCCCCCCGGTGATGGTGGCACCGCGGCCTCTCAAGTCTCTGGTGCTCTACCTTGCTGCCACCCCATACTCCGTCAGTGCGGCGCTGGTAGCGGTTCAGGAGGAGCGCCAAGATAAGGGCGTGCCGCACCAAGCCAGAACTTATGCAACACGGGGTCAGGAAGGCGCAGCAAAGCCATCAGCGGCGGAAGACCGAGCTCAGCAGGGCAACATCACAGAAGCTCCTGAGGACGGTCAGGTCTCAGGAAACCCACCACACTAGGATATGCCACGATCTCCGCAGGACCCGAGCCTCGATAGTGTGCCAGCCCTCGTCGAGCACCCGGTGTACTTCGTCAGCACCATAATGCGGGACGCGAGGGCGCGCTACCCCATGCCGCAAAAGCTCCTGCTCGCACTCTTGGTGGCCTCGCGCAAGCTGCGGCACTACTTCCAGGGCCACCCCATCAAGGTCGTCTCAGCCTACCCATTGGAGAGGGTACTCAGGAGCCCTAACTCAGCCAGAAGGGTCGCTGAGTGGAACATCGAGTTGCAAGCATTCTAGTTGGAGTTCAGCACTACCAGGGTCATCAAGGGAGCCGCGCTCGCCGATTTTGTGGCAGAATGGATAGATGCCCCGGCTCTTGAGGAAGGAGAAGACTGGTCCACCTCCCCAGGAAGCGAAGCACCAGACGGCTGGGTCATGTATTTCGATGGCGCCTTCGCGCACCAGGGCGCGGGGGCTGGAGCAGTGCTCATCTCGCCCACTCAAGACAAGCTCTACTATGCCGTGCAACTCTGTTTTCAGCACGACGAGAATGTCTCCAACATCATCACAGAATACGAAGGCCTCATAGCCGGCCTGAAGGCTACGGCGGCTCTGGGGGTGAATTGCCTCACCGTCAAAGGCGACTTGCAGCTCCTCGTCAACTTCTCCAACAAGGTGTACGAGCCGAAGGACGAGCACATGGAGGCCTACCTCGCGGAGGTGCGCAAGATGGAAAAGCAGTTCTCGGCCCGAGTTGCAAAGACGTGCCTGTGGGGCACCAACAAGGAAGCTGACGACATCGCCAGGAGAGCATCCAAGCGGCAACCGCAAGAGCCGTGCGTCTTCGAAGAGCGGCTCTTCAATCCATCAGCTACGCCACCTCTTTCAAGCATGACTCTGCCTCGGGAGGAGCTCCCATAGCCCCTGGCCACGGGAGCCCTGGCCTGTGGCCCGACCTCAGGAGCTCGGTTGCTTTTGGCGCTCGAGCCCTAGGAGGAATGCGGGACCAAGGAATTCAAGGAGTACCTGATACACGAGGCGCTACCGGAGAAGGAAGAGGATGCAGAGCGCGTGGCCGGCAAGCCATGACGTACTGCATTCAAGACGGCAGTTGTACAGGAGACGGCCGAACGACGTCACGCTGCGCTGCATCTCTAGCGATCAAGGAAGGGAGCTGCTGATTGACATACACAACGGGGACTGCGGGCATCACTCACCATCGCGAACCCTCGTCGGCAAGATGTTCCACAGTGGGTTCTATTGGCCTACAACACTCAACGACGCAGCCGAGCTGGTGAAGTCCTGTGAAGCTTGCCAATTCCACGCCAAGGAAATCCATCAGCCTGCTCAGGGCCTCCAAACCATCCCGCTCACATGGCCGTTTGCGGTCTGGGGGCTGGACATCCTAGGCCCGTTCCCCCGGGCGCTAGGGGGCTACTGCTATCTCTACATCGCCATCGACAAGTTCACCAAGTGGGCAGAAGTGGAAGCCGTCTGTACCATTCCAGCCGGCTCTGCTGTCAAGTTCATCAAGGGCCTCATGAGCCGCTTCGGGGTCCCCAACCGCATCATCACAGATAACGGCTCGCAGTTTACTAGTAACCTCTTCAAAACCTACTGTGCTAACCTTGGAACGCAGATCTGCTACGCTTCGGTGGCCCACCCCAGGAGCAATGGTCAGGCTGAGCGCGCCAACGCTGAGGTCCTGAGGGACCTCAAGACCAGGACCTTCAAGAAGAAGCTGGAGGCCTGCGGCAGGGGCTGGCACGACGAGCTCCGGTCCGTGTTGTGGTCCATCGGCACCACCACTACCAAGCCAACGGGCGAGACTCCGTTCTTCCTCGTCTACGGAGCCAAAGCAGACCTCCCTCACGAGGTCAAGCATTGCTCCGCGCGGGTTCTGGCATACAAAGCGCCAAGTCAAGGCTTGGGTGGACGGCAAATCCTCTAGCACACCCCCTAACAATTTTTTCGCAGTTTCTGAGCAAACGCAGGCACCTCGTGAAGGAAAGGGCGTCCCAACGCGCCAGGTTAAGTTATCTTTGCGTAAAATAACAACACGTCATGGGAATAACACACACGTTGCATTAACCAAAGAACCACAGTTCGATACACGCCCCTATGGGCCAATACTGGTTTCATTTTCTGATGCAGGAAAAAAGGAAAAAGCTAAACAAAGCAGCGTTGCAGCAATCCGCGGAGGCAGGTCCTTAGCGATGCCCCGAGCCAAGCCAGACCCCTCCTTGCGCTTCACGGAGGCGCAGCGACAAGATGACCCGCTGCCTCCTTCGAAGCGGGTGCGGCGGCTGGTCGTAGCCACCACTGCTGGGGCTGTCACCGGAGGAAGAACCGTCGTAGCTGGAAGAGAGGCGGTCGCCGCTGAGGGCAGGCTCGCCCTCATCCTCGTCGCGACCATCACCAAGGCCGAGCACCTCCTCACCGTCGTTCGTCTCGGGGCAGCACCCGGCGTGGTGACCATCTTCCCTGAACACCCTCACATAGAGGGTCGATCCACCGTCATACTTGAAGTGGAGCGTGCACCGCCTGCCCAGGCCGCGCGTGCGGGCGAACGTCTGCCAGCCGCGGGCCAGGGCTATGTTGCCCATGGCGGAAGTCTCGACCGTGACCCAGGAGGCCTTGCTGCAGCAACCATCCACCTGCAACCAGAGCCCGCCTGGACCAGGGGCTGACAGTTCATCGACAAGGAAGCGCAGAAGCTGGAGCCAGTTGCCGGTCGGGTTCTCCGACCAGACAACGAACTTCGGCGACACCTCCGCAGAATGGAAGCGCGGGCGGGGAGGCCGCGCCACCATTGCATGCCTCCCCATGACAGCTGGACCGCCATGGTTGGAACGGTCCCCTCCGCGTGCCGCGGCGCCGCCTCAACGGTGGGCCACGACGGGGGTCGCGGCGTGCTTGCGCGGACGGCCGCGACCGCGCTTGGGCGCCGAGGAACCGTGGCCGTTGCGAGGGGCCTTCCCCTTCTCGGTGGCAGAGAACTTCCTTCGTGGCACCATTGGAGACACTGCGGGCAATGAAGCAAAGAAGCAAGCAAGCAAGGAAGGAAGAGATGGGCGACGGGGGCTCCGCCCCCTCCCCATTTATAGCAAGAGAAGGCCAACCGGCGTCTCCCACGATCGCATGTAATGATGGTTTTCCTTGCATGTCGCAGGGACGTGTCAAGTTATGCAGTTGCCGAGGCAGCATGGGGAAGCAGAGACTCCCACGTCCAATCAGCCGCCACGCGTCAACCGAGGCCGCAGGCTTTTGGGGCCCGCGGTGCTCTGAACTTGACCCTTAACCGCCGGGCCAAGCCCGAAGTGCACCTTGGGCGGGGGCTCTTGTCGGTGTTCTGGGAAAGGGGGTCCCCAGACTTGCCTGCCTGCGGCCCACGGCGTGGCTAAGCCAGCGGGCGTCTGCCCATCTTCATCAACAAGGCATCCAAGACCCTCGCGAGGGTCCAAGCCTCGTGAGGCGGACGACGCAAGCCCTCCTGGAGTGGCCGAGCCGAGCAGGCTCACGAGGAGCGGAGATATCAAGGCGGGCAAACCTCACGAGGCTCGTGGCGTGAGCCATGACGAATGGCACCAAAGCAAGGCGTCAAAGGCGCGCCAACACAGTGGCGCCCCTTATTTCCTCTTTGGTGCTAAGGAGGCCAACGCAGCGAGGAGTACCGGGCATCGAGGCAAAGGTTGCTATATTGGTGCAACGAGACCAAGACCGAAGGACGGCAAGACGGAGGTCATCGTGGAGCCCAAGGCAGCGCCACCACTGAGCTGCAGCGAAGACCGCTTTTGTCGAGGATAGCATGTACTAGCTACCCCTTCAAATTTTCCTCCGTTGTTGGCTCCCTTCCGCTCGATATTTGGGAAGAGGACGGGGCCTATATAAGTAGAGCTAGCCACCATAGTAGAGGCATCTCATCTTAGCTTGATCCAACCCGATCGAGAGCCTACTCACAGAACACCTCAACCTCGGGAGGATGTTCTTCCCTTATCTTATTCATCATCAGCCCTAGAGGCAATCCACCACCACCATCTTTGGAGTAGGGTATTACACCTAGCAGTGGCCGAACCGATATAAACCTCATGCCTTTGTGTGTTGCGAGTTCGTCGAGTTCGTCGCGAGATCTTAGCGAGGTAGGCGTGAGATCGATGGGAGGAAATACTTGCACAAGCCCCAAGTGTTGAACCTTAAAGGTTTGCCGGAACCCCACATCCGACATCGACCGCGCATCACCCGAACACTGTCTCGAACAGACTCAGAGCGACCGGACTTCGAGTCAGCCCCGGACACACAGGCAACATGGACCCAACGGACGTCTCATCCATAAATGATATCCTGGATTGGATTCGGACCATGGGAGTCTCTGAAGGTCAGTCATCGGTCTACGACCGGATCGGGTTTCAGCCCGACAATAGGGAAATTCACACCCCTCCTGCCACGCACCTCGTCGCCACCATTAAAGAATTGGCCGAAGGATCGTCATTGCCAAAGCTCAAAACAAGATACATTCATATCAATGATCGGGCCACGAGCCCCGAAGAAGGTCCCAAACCAAGTTCCAACCTAAAACACGACTTCAAGTCCCTTCCGCCGTCCGCTGATAGTATGGATGCCCCAGGTACCACCACTGGAGTTCCTGACACACAGCCTGGGGCAGTACAAAATTTTCTCCCACCCACCACCCATGTCACGTACTCCCCAGAAAATTCGGGTCCTCCGGATATCCGGGATTTGATGTACGTGAAGCAACAGCCTAGAGAAACTGTCCATCACTATTGGGTCAGATTCCTCTTGGTAAAAGAACAAATCATAAGCTACTGTGACCAAGACATAATTACTGCCTTTCGGTCTAACTGCCGAGACGATGGGCTTCCAAACGTTCTTGCCCATCGCCACAAGCAAAGCGTCGCCGAGTTATCAGA
This sequence comes from Aegilops longissima, assembly GCA_021605205.1. Lineage (NCBI taxonomy): Eukaryota > Viridiplantae > Streptophyta > Magnoliopsida > Poales > Poaceae > Aegilops > Aegilops longissima. The sequence continues at coordinate 402,036,612 of CM038677.1, forward strand.
CCTGGTACGCAAGTACTGCACCATGGAGAGCACCTAGAAGGAACAACAAATACTTGTGGAGTCAAACCACACCGAACAGTCAAGTATAATCCGGGACAAGCGGGCATACGCACAGCGGTTGCCCGAACACGAGCTCGCTGAAAAAAATAAATAGATACCTCGCTGGACCAAGATCGGTCCTGGACGAACTACTGGATAAGCCATGCCCCATACACTCGGACCTACTAAACATAAATCCGACTCACAGGCTTCGAGCTTGCTGGGTTGTTAGACATGTTGCCAGAAGTGGCAAACCCGTACTCCGCCTTCAAACTCCCAGTAGAGGATCAGAAACACCTTCATCCAATGATCATAACATCTTAACCATCTATGAAACCTTCCCCTCAAACAATCGGAGGAAAGAGCCATTCAAGAGCTCAGCCAAGTCCACTAGGTCACAGCAGCAAACCCTTGGACGGACACCCCGATTACATTCGATGCAGAGGATGAACCAAGGGTGCGACTCATTCTAGCACCCGCCACACTCGTCCTCGACCCTATCATGGACGGATTCATATTAACGAAGGTTCTTATGGATGGAGGTAGCAGCCTAAACCTCATCTACGAGGATACCCTTGACAAGATGCAATTTGGCAGATCTCGAGTCAAACAAATTCACACCATGTTTTGGGGAATCATCCCCGGCAATGAGGCGCGCTGTTCCGGACGAGTTACTCTGGGCGTAGTGTTTGACACTTTGGCGAATTATAGGACCGAAGAACTACTCTTCCACATCGTTCCCTTCCATAGCAAATACCACGCCATATTGGGGCGTGATGCATTCTCAAAGTTTCAGGCTATACCCCATTACGGGTACATGAAGCTCAAAATGCTAGGGCCCAATGGTGTGATCACAATAGCTAGTGACCCGGACAAAGCCCTCCGAGCCGAAAACAAAACAGCATCCCTGGCCCTTGAGGCACCATCCGAGGCTCTCGCAGCCGAAGAATTGAACACACTACATACAGTAGTAGACAAGGATGAGGTCACCCTCAGCAAGAGGCCCAAGTCTACTTCCTTCAAGGCAGCTGACGAAACCGTTAAGTTCCAAGTGCACCCGACGGACCCCAATAAGACAGTGACCATCGAAGCCCTACTGGACCTAGAGATCGACGATGCGTTGCACACATTCCTGCGTGAAAATTGGGACATATTTGCCTGGCATCCTTCGTACAAGCCAGGTATCCCACGCATGCTGGCAAAGCACAATCTAAACATAATTAAGGGCTTTAAGCCAGTTAAAAATACGTTGCGCTGATTCTCCGAACCCAAGCGCCAAGCCATGGGAGAAGAATTAGCCAAGTTACTTGAAGCCGAATTCATCAGAGAAATCAAACACCCCGAGTGGTTGGCAAATCTGGTCATGGTGCCCAAAAAAGACATATCCTGGCAGTTATGTTTCGACTTCAAAGACCTCGACAAAGCCTGCCCCGAGGATCCCTTCCCTTTGCCCCGAATAGACCAGATCATTGATGGCACCGCCGGACATGACTCGTTGTGCTTCCTCGACGCTTACTCGGGATATCACCTGATGTAGGGTGGAACCCTAGATGGCCGATCTTTCATGAAAGGAGCGGATCCCGCGATGAACACGAAGAACACAAGGGGAAATCACGAAGGGAAACACAAGAGAAACACTCAAACCAACGAGATTAGGTCACACATATGCTAGATCCGAGTACACATAGAGATCACATGGTCCAAATCCAACAAGGGACGATACAAAGGGTAACCGGTTCTTCTCTGTGAGGAGGTCTTGAGGTCTTTTCGTTAGGGGTGTTGAATCCAAGTGGATCTTCTCGGAAGAGGTGACTGTCTCTCTCGGAGGAGCAGATCCGGATGGATGAGCAAGGCTCTATCTCACATATGATCTATCAACGCTAACCCTAGAAAGAAGGAGGAGGAGGAATATATAAAGTCTAGGAGGGCGAAGGGGTACATGGGCCTCGGCCCTTACACTGTGAGCAGACAGGGGAGGCCGGACGTCCGGGCGTCGGGCCGGATGTCCGGGCACTCACGAGGTGCCGGATGTCCGGGCGGGCGCCGGATGTACGGGCGGTCGGGGCTTGCCTTAACGCTCTCTGGATAGGTGGGGTCCGGATGTCCGGGCGAAGGGCCGGATGTCCGGAGGCTCAGGACAGGCCGGATGTCCGGGCTGGTGGGGTCGGCGTCGGTGCTCTCTGGATAGAGGGTGCCGGATTTCTGGGCTTCGGGCCAGATTTCTGGGCTGGGGCCGGATGTCCGGGGCATGTAGGTGCTTGGCGGCTGGGCGGCCGCTGTGGACGATGCTCCAGGGGCCGGATGTCCGGGGCCTGGAAGCTGCTCTTGACTCCTTCCGTTGGTTCTCTTCGTCCGTGAACTTGGGGATTTGTCCGTCTTCACGTGCATCTTCAGGAGGGTCCTCTTGATACCTAATCATGCACAACATCTCGGACTTAGGTAGTAGCCATGTCTCGAGTGGGTCCTATGTGATATCACCAAGGAAGGAAGTCACCTCGTTCTCGAGAGCTCTAGCTCGTGCTTGTGTTATCGGCCCTCTTGGCACTTTGTGAGACGATGGTGGGTCCATGGCGATGACCATAGGATGCTCCGCATCATCTCCCCTCCCTTGGGAAAGATCTAAAATCTTCATCACCATGGTAGGGAGAGAGATCTTTGACGTTGAAGATGTCGCTCACGGAGTACTTGTCGCGTGGGATGTCGATCTTGTAGGCGTTGTTGTTGTAGCGTGCAAGCACCTTGAAGGGTCCATCGTCTTGTGGTAGAAGTTTGTACTTTCGTTCGTTGGGGAAGCGGTCCTTGCGAAGGTGTAGCCACACAAGATCTCAAATGTTGAATATTATGGGTTGCTTGTTGACGTTTAGCTTGGTCGCGAGTCGTTGTACTTGGCGCTCGATGGTGTGCCTTGTATCTTCATGCATCTTCTTGTGGTATTTCACTCGGGCACTCGCGTCCATGTTGGTGCGCTCTTGTAGTGGTAGAGGAAGGATGTCCAATGGGGACAATGGGTTGAAACTGTAGCCGACCTCGAAGGGGGACTTGCCGGTAGTCGAATGTCTTGCACGATTGTAGGCTTACTCGGCGATAGGTAGGCACTCCTCCCACTCCTTGATGTTCTTCTTTATCAACACACGTAGTAGAGTGGAGAGCGTACGGGTCGTCACCTTCGTTTGGCCGTCGTTTTGAGGATGGTATGCCGAAGAGAACAAGAGCTTGATTCTGAGCTTGGCGCATAAGGTCTTCCAAAAGAAACTCAAGAACTTGACGTCGCGGTCCAAGACAATCGTCTTTGGCACTCCATGTAGTTGCAAGATTTCCCTACAAAAAAGATTTGCAACATGTGAAGCATCGTCTATCTTGTTGCATGGAATGAAATGTGCCATTTTAGAGAATCGGTCCACAACAACAAACACAGAATCCTTTCCATTTCTAGGTCTAGGCAAACCAAGGACAAAATCCATGTTAATATCCTCCCATGGGTGATATGGAATTGGATGGGGCATATAAAGTCCATGAGATTGAGCTTTAGACTTAGCTTTGCGACATGTAGAGCATCGAGTGGTGAAGCATGAGACGTCGTGGAACATCTTGGGCCAAAAATAGTTCTTGGAGAGCATGGCAAATGTCTTGCCGCGTCCAAAGTGTCCCATTAGTCCTCCTCCATGAGATTCTTGCAAAAGCAACAAACGAAGAGAAGACTCAGGGATGCAAAGTTTGTTAGATCTCATAAGATAATCATCTTTGAGTTAATAGCGTTCCCAAGATGTATGCGTCAAGCACTTGGCATAATGAATAGCAAAAGTAGGATCATGCGCATACAAGTCTTTTATGTGCTCAAAACCAATGACATTCAATTCAAGTTTAGTAACAAGCATGCATATACGGGAAAGTGCATCCGCCACAACATTTTCCTTACCTTTAATATACTTGATGACGTAAGGAAAAGACTCAATGAACTTTCTCCATTTAGCATGACTCTTGTTCAACTTAGTTTGACCCTTAAGGTATTTAAGCATTTCATGGTCCGTATGGATGACAAATTCATGAGGGTGAAGATAATGTTCCCTTTCATGCAAACTCGCACTAAAGCATATAGCTCTTTGTCATAGATGGGGTAATTGAGTTGAGCTCCGGAGAGTTTCTCGCTAAAGTAAGCTATGGGGCTCTTCTCTTGCGTTAACGCACCTCCTATGCCATTACCACTAGCATCACAATGAATTTCAAAGGGTTTGTCAAAGTTGGGTAATGCAAGCACGGGAGCATGAGTAAGCAAATCCTTAAGCTCATTGAATGTGCTATCTTGAGGTGGTCCCCAAACAAAGGGTGCATTCTTCTTACTTAAAGCATGCAAAGGAGATGCAATGGTGCTAAAATCCTTAACAAATCTACGATAGAAACCGGCTAAACCAAGGAAGCTACGCACTTGTTGCAAGTTGGTTGGTGTAGCGACCTGACCCAAAATCGGTGAAATCTACGTATGCATACCATCCCAAGATCATCTTTGGTACTCACAAAGACATCGATGAAATAATCAAAGTTCAATCACACCTGAATTTATTACACGATTCTCATATAGAGTCTTTATTACAAGAGAATAAATTCGGCTCAAGGCCAACTCATGAGAAATAAACTAAAATAAGCTGCGGAAGCGTAGAAGTATCGCGAGTCCATCCGACTCCAAAGGGCAATCGCCAAGCGCGGAGCGTAGCCTCACTCCTGATCGGAATAAATCTCTGCAACATAAGACGTTGCAGCCGTGTAGGTCAGCTTTTTTGAATAAGCTGGCAAGTCATGAAGAGAATAACAATGATAAAATTGCTAATACTATATGCATTTTGGCTGTGGGGCTCTAAGTTTCATCATTTTTAAAAGCCAATTTTCTCCTACTACAGGTGGACTTGCTTGCAAATTACTACAAACTGTTGGTAGTTATTGAGATGGTTCCGCCAACCAATGTCTCATTCCCAAATTATTAAGTCATAAACCCTCAAATTAATTTATTAATTTAGTGTTGAGATTTCGAATACTTCCAAGTTCAGAGGCTCAAATTGTCCGTGAATCGGGACACGGCTAATCGATTAGATCTTTAACTCTGCGAGGTTTGCGACTTTACCCGCAAGAATCATTCCCTCCTTTTAAGTCTTAGCACTTCATGGTGTTTGAAGATGGGACAAATGAAACAGGGTCTTCCAAAGAGTTCTTACGGCTCTGCGGTACCCATCAATCCTACCGTTCTTCTACATCTCGTAGTACCGCCCAGCCAGCGTCACTACTAGGGTTGACCCAGCAGAGCCCATAATGGCTTGCGGCTGCATTGTAAGCTTCCGGTCAATTGGGCATCCATCCGTCTCTTCGTGGCTGGGTGAAGCTTTCGCAAGATGTCATGGCACTTCTCCATGCATCCCGCCAACCTTTGGGTTCTCCAGGTGCCCGTCAACAAATCCTCCACCCAAGAGTGAATTTGAAGTCCATCTTGATCATTGTAGTTCATGGGGTTGTCATCATCATTGACTCTCACATCTTTCTTATGAATTTCACTCAACCAAAACCGTCTCACGAGCATAGCAAAGTAAACTACTTCGTCCCGGGGGTCATGGTAACAAGGGGATTGGTTCATCCTACCACATGATACTACTCAAGATTAATAACTTCAAAAATTTCAACTACTGCATGCATGGTGGGGGTGGTATAATTTCTAATGCACAAAATCATAGGTATTGAAAATAACATGATCAAGACTTGCCTTGCTGATGATCCTCGTAAGCTAAAGACTCGTAGTAGCAAGCTTCGCACTCCGGAAACTCTACCGAGACAAACAATAATCACAATAAGCATATAGCATAGGATCACATAATACAATAGCATAGTAACATGACACACCAAAACAAACAAGTCAAAACCCAAAGGAAAACTCAAAGAAAACCAACTCAAAGTTTTCCTACTTCAAACAACAACTAGAAATAGTTTTATATAACAAAAATTTTCTCAACATAACCTAATCATGGATTTAGGTTAACTTAATGAGAAAGGAATGCATTAAGCAACTAGGAGCAAAAAGAATCAATTTAAAATCTATTATGAAACTCCTATTAGGCCTAATTCAGTTTCTATTAAGGAAAATAAAATAAAAGTTTTATTTATTATAAATAAAAGTTCATCCTATTAAGTGACAGAAACTATCCTAGAATAATCAATCACATGTGAAAAATAAATTTATTTTCTAATTAAAATAATAGGAAAACAGTAGCTAGTTAATTAAATAGGATTAACAAGATTCTGCTTAAAACTAATTTTTTTATATTAATCCTAAATGCCCAAATTAATTTCTATGGTTTGGCAATGTTAAAACAAAGTTGAGACAAAAGAATCATTTAAAATAATTTTCCTAGCTCATTTTATGACAGATTTACTATTCTGGCTAAAACTAAAATAAAGCAAATTAAAATAATTTTAACATAGCTAATTATATTTTCTACAGAAACTATAAGAAATTTGCAAACCAACAAAAAAGAATCACCAAAAATATTAAACAGAATAAAAGATATGAGTTTTTCAAATCAGAACTATTTCATTAAAACAGAAAAACGAAAATAAAGAAAAATGGCCTAATGGGCCTAACCTACGATATGGCGTAATATAAACTAAACGGGCCCTAGGGTTAAGCGAGTGGGCGGGCTAAATAAAATAAACCCTAACTTAAATTAAACCGGACTAAACCGAACGAACAGTTTTATCTAAAGAACTTACCCCTTCTGGGTGTTCTAATCTACACCGTAGATGTGAGATCGAGACGGCGGGTGGAGCTCGGCGACTCACCGGCGTTGACGACGGCGGCGGCTCGGTGGCGAAGTGCGCCGACAGCTCGGTCGTCGGGAGGGCGGTGGAGTAGTCCGCGTGTCTTGGGCGACGAGGGGGTGGTCAGTGGAGTGGACGAGGCTCGGGAGGGCTAGAGGCGACGGCGGCGATGAGAATGGCGGCGGCGGTGGCTCGGGTCTCCGGCGAGCTCGTGGGAGGAGGGTTCCATGAGGGGCGAGGGGGGAATGGGGTGCGGGGAGGGTATAAATAGGGGTCCTCGGCTTGGACGAGGGAAAAGGCGGGCGAGGAGATCGCGGCGGATCCCGGATCTCACGGATCCCATGGCGGCGGCGGGGTGCGTGGCATGGGGTTGAAGGAGGTGGGGTCCGCTGGCAGGAGAGGGAGGGCGCAGTGCGGTCGGGCGACCGAGCCAGAGTGGTTTCGGGCGCTGGGTGGCTGGCCGACTCACTGGCTCATTGGGCTGGCTTCTTTGGGCGCTGGTGGGCGGTCTGTGGGTGGCCTCGGCTGGCTGGGCGATGCTTTGGTGGCGCTGGGGGGTTTTTTTTAAAATTTATTTTTTTAATAAAAACAAAAACAGAGATAACTTATAAAATATAAATATTTTATATAGGACATATATATACCAAAATGATCAGGGAATATTCCTATCATTTGAACATCTTTCAAAGGCAAAATCCAAACTTATAAAATTCATTTTTTCAAATTCAAATAAAACTCAAGTTTGAATTCAAAACTTTTGGCATTATTTTCCTCGATATTTTTGGAGTGTCATGTTTACTCCTCTCATACTTTTGCTCAAGTATTTATCGGGCATAGTTTTTGAAATGATTCCCACTTGCCATAGTTTGAATTCAAATTTGAAAACTCAAAACTCTGAAACTCGAAATGGCACTCAAATTCAAACAGAATGCATTAGATGCTTAGCTATAATTGTAAGACATTCCAAATAGGGAATTTGGGATGTTACAAACCTACCCACCTTAAGATCAATCTCGCCCTCGAGATTCGGGTTGGCTAGCAAATAGGTGCGGGTGGTCTCGAAGAAGGTCTTCTTCGCGCTCCCAGGTGGCTTCTTCCTCGGAGTGGTGACTCCACTGCACCTTACAAAACTTGATGACCTTGCTGCGGGTGACTCTGCTCGCAGTCTCGAGTATTCGGACGGGTTTCTCCTTATAAGTCAGATCACTGTCAAGCTGTATGGCCTCTAGGGGCACTGTGTCTCTCAACGGAATATCGGCCATGTCGGCATGACACTTCTTCAGCTGAGAAACGTGGAAGACATCATGAACTCCGGACAATCCTTCCGGCAATTCCAACTTGTAAGCAACTTCTCCACGATGTTCGAGGATTTTGTAGGGGCCAATGAATCGGGGTGCTAACTTTCCTTTGACACCAAACCTCTTGATTCCACGAAGGAGACACACGAAGGTATGCTCGGTCTCCCGCTCGTAAGTCACTTCCTTGCGCTTACTGTCGGCATAACTCTTCTGTCTCGACTGTGCTATCTTGAGTCTGTCTCGAATCAGCTTGACTTTCTCTTCGGAATCCCTGATAAGATCGGAACCGAAAAGTGATCAATCTCCAACACTATCCCACAAACAATGGTGTTGTACACCTCCTTCCGTATAGAGCTTTGAAAGGGCCATCTTGGATTGGTGCGATAAGCTGTTGTTGTATGAGAACTCTGCGATGGCAAATTATCATCCCAGCTAGACCCATAGTCTAGCACACAAGCTCTCAACATGTCCTCCGTAATCTGGTTGACTCTCTCGGTCATCCATCATGCTGCGGATGAAAAGCTGTCTTGAATTCCAGCCTCGTGCCCAAAGTTTCATGCAAGCTGCTTCCAAAACTTTGAGGTAAACTCGTTCCTCTATCGACATGATTTTCCTCGGAACTCCATGCGGACATACGATCCTGGTCATGTATATCTTGGCCAACTTAGCACTGGTATAGGTAGTCTTCACGGAATGAAGTGAGCTACCTTGGTCAAACGATCAACCACTACCCAGATGGAATCATAACCTGAGCGGGTCTGGGTAATCCCGTGATGAAATCCATTCCAAGTTTCTCCCATTTCCAATCGGGAATCAGCAAAGGTTGAAGTAACCTGCTGGCTTCGATGTTCTGCCTTTACTCGTTGACAAACATCCATCTCGCTACGTACTCGGCAATATCCTTCTTCATACCGTCCACCGAAACTTTCCTTCAAATCCAGGTACATCTTGGTGTTACCGGGGTGAATCGAATCGGTGAATCATGAGCCTCTGAAGAATTAGCTTCACGAGTTCGGGATCATTGGGCACATAAATCGATCCTCGAACCATATAGTTCCGTGTTCATCCTTACGAAACCCTTTAGCTTTTCCTTCATCCATCTTTTGCTTTATCTCATCAATCTCCTTGTCCGACTTACGGGCTTCACGAATCCTTTCGCCAAAGTGGACTGGACTTCGAGTTGCAACAAATCCTCTGGAACTATCTCCGATCGGAGATCTCGAGGTCATCGACTAATTCTCGGGTAATCCTCCCGTAAGAGTATTCACATAACTCTTACGGCTCAAAGCATCTGCTACAACATTAGCTTTACCAGGTGGTAATGCAATCTCATGTCATAGTCCTTGATTAACTCTAGCCATCTCATCCGCTCGAGGTTCAACTCTTTCTGCGTGAAAATGTACTTCAAGCTCTTGTGATCTGTAAACATCTCAGCGGTTTCGATGAGGAAATGTCTCAGTCTTGAGTGCATGCACTACGACTACTAACTCCAAATCATGCGTGGCATAATTCATCTCGTGAGGTCAGAGCTATGCGGAGGCATAAGCTACAACTTTTCCTTCCTGCATGAGTACTCCTCCGAGTCCTTGACGAGAAGCGTCACAATAAACCTGGTATTCCTTGTGTATGTCCGGCAAAATCAGTACTTGGGCTGTGACCAACCGTTTCTTCAATTCCTGAAAACTGGCTTCACAATCCTCGGTCCAAACATACTTGGCTTACTTCTTCAACAGCTCAGTCATGGGCTTGGCAATCTTCGAGAAGTTCTCAATAAACCTCCGATAATATCCTGCGAGTCCGAGAAAACTGCGGATCTCCTTGACTGAGGTGGGTGACTGCCAATCGGTGACTGATTCAACCTTGGCGGGTCAACTGCTATTCCTTCTCCTGAAATAACATGTCCGAGGAATCCGACTTCCTTCAGCCAAAATTCACATTTGCTGAACTTGGCATACAAGCGATGTTCTCGAAGTTTCTCGTAACTAGACGCAAATGTTCCTTATGCTCTTCCTCGCTCTTGGAAAATCAATATATCATCGATGAACACCACGACAAACTTGTCCAGATATTCCATAAATACCTTGTTCATCAAATTCATGAAGTATGCAGGAGCATTAGTCAATCCAAATGACATGACGGTATACTCATATAAACCATACCTGGTAGTGAATGCGGTTTTGGGTATATCCTTTTCACGGATCTTCAACTGATGATACCCTGATCGAAGATCGATCTTAGAGAATACCTTGGCTCCAACTAGCTGATCAAATAGATCATTAATCATCGGTAGAGGGTACTTGTTTTTGATGGTTACTTCGTTCAACGCACGATAATCCACAACCATCCTCAAGCTTCCATCCTTCTTTTCTACCAAAAGAACTGGAGCTCCCCAAGGTGATGAGCTTGGCCGAATGTATCCTTTCTCCAATAACTCATTAATTTGATCCTTGATCTCTTTCAATTCATTCGGTGGCATCCGATAGGGTCTCTTGGATATTGGGGCTGTGCTTAGGGCAATAACTTCGATCAGAAATTCAATGTCTCTCTCGTCGGTGGCATTCTGGTAATTCCTCCGGAAACACATCGGAAAGTCTTGCACCACCGGCACTTCCTCTGAACAACTCCGTGAGGGAATGCACTGATTCTTCATCGGCTATGTGCGGATACATACTTGATCCTCTTACGCTCCGGGGTGGTGAGCAGAATAGACTTCTTGCGGGCACGATCTATGTTTCCTTGAACTTTGTCAACCAATCCATGCCTAGGATTACATCCAAGGTCCGGGTTTCCAACACTATGAGGTCTGCGGAAATTTATGGTTTCCAATGTTGAGGGTTGCATGACAGCCTAAGCACGCCATCATTTCTCCTCTGCGGGCCCGACGCGAAGGGGTTTCTAAGGGTTTTAGTGGGCAACCCGTACTTTTCCACAACTACCCTTGATATGAATGAATGTGTTGCACGAGAATCAAAGAGTACCAAAACTGAGCGTGAATTCAATAAAACTTACCAACCACGATGTGCGGCTGATCATAGGCGTCCTCCACGTCAATGTGGTTCACCGAGCACGAGGAAAGGGTTGGGCTTCTTATTTGAGCTTCCATTGCCGTTTCCATTCCTCTGCTTGGCCTCCGGGCGTCGGTGGCATAGTGCCCTGTTTTACGGCACTTGAAGCGGTGATGTGGCTCAGATCCTTGAGCCGAGGCGGGACGATGCTGATTACCATTACCGTTTCCATTGCCAATGCCATTGCCAGACCTGTTGTCCTGGTTGCGATTGTTCCCATTGCCTCCATGGTTATGTCCTCCATGGTTGTGATGGATATGCCCTCCTGAGTATGGGGCATAACGGGGCTTCTGCTGAGCTCCGGAGTTGTGCTTCCCTTGGCTGTACTTCCGCTTGCGGCTTTCAATCTGCTGCTGCTTGCCTTCAAGTACGATGGCCTTGTCTACCAGCTGCTGGTAGTTGGCGGAAGTAGCCACCATAAGCTGCATACCCAGCTCATCATTGAGTCCCTCGAGAAACTTCTCCTGCTTTGCGGCATCTGTGGCCACATCATCAGGGGCGTAGCGGGCTAGCTTGCTGAATTCATCCACGTACTGTGCCACAGTATGGTTCCCCTGGCGTAAGTTGCGGAACTCACGCTTCTTCAGACTCATGGCTCTAGCTGAAACATGAGCGGTGCGGAAGGCCTGCTGGAACTGATCCCATGTGATGGTGCCGATGGGATAAGTGGCGGTGTAGTTCTCCCACCAGGAAGCTGCAGGTCCATCAAGTTGATGTGCGGCAAAGCGCACCTTCTCTGCATCAGTGCTCCCAACAGTGATTAACTCTCTTCCGATCTTGCGGAGCCAATCGTCGGCCACAATCGGCTCAGTGCTGCTAGAGTGTAACATCCCAAATTTTGGAATGTTAATATAATTAATTGAATTGTTTGTTTGTTTGCTTGAGTGAATTAAACTTGAGTGAAATTTGAACCTTTTCAAAAACTTTTGAAAGAGAGGGAATAAAATGACTTTCCCCTTCTCCGGTAAATTCAAATTCATCCTATTAAAATCAATGAGAGAAGATGACATGACTTCTTCAACTATGAAGAATTTGAACGGAGTTTTGCAATTTAATTCTTTCAAATATTTGCACTTGTTTCCCTATTTTTCTTCCCGAGAAATACCCGAAAATAAATTCTTGCAAGCAAGAAAGAGCGGAGGAAAATGACCCTCCAACATCAGGGGCATTTTGAAAATATTGAGCCAAGAAAAACCAAAGTTTTTATTTAAAAATTATTTGCAAAAAGAAATAAAGCCTTTAGGGATTTTCTGAAAAACATTTTTTAAGTTTTATTTTGGCCGTGGAATAATGCTCATCATCTACATTTTATTTTTCTGATAATTTTAGTATATAAAAACTCTTTATTCGAATTGATTTGATTTCCTTTTATTGTTTTACTTTCCTAATTTTAAAAATAGGAATGGAATCGTTTTATTAGGAAAAACCTGGCCCATTAAGCACTTTCCTATTCTAGCCCAACAAGAGATCATCTCCTTCCTCTGTTTCCTCTCACGTTCTGAAGCTTTCCATATCCATGGAGCAGGAATCTCCACCTTCCCGATCTCCCTCGTCTTTCCATCCCAGCGCCTCCCGAGACCGCCTATAAAACCCCTCCTCTCCTCGTTCCATTTTTCCCATCACCACGCCCCTCCTGCCCGTAGCCTTCTCGCCACCGTCCTCCTTTTCCTGCCTAGAACGCTCACCGGGAGCTCTCCTGGAACCTCCCCAGCGCCCGACCCCTCCTCCGCCACCCCACCCTTGCCGGACCTCCCCCCTCGCCGAGCAGCCCTCCACATCGCCGTCTCCTTCCTGCCATCTCTGCCTCACGTACAGGTAACTCCGTTTTCGTTTTCAGATTTATTCCCGTAACAGATTTAGTTTCGTTCTTGTTTAGCTTATAACTTTTGATCTAGAAGTCCAATGATGCTGATTCTTTTTGCGTTAGATCACAATTTTCTTGTAGTTTCCAAAAATATATAATTTGTCTATGTTTGGATTAATAAAAATTGAGTTAGATCATATTTGAATTAAAGCTTGTTTTGCTTATTCCGAGAGTTTCATAATAGATTTTTATTTAATTCTTTTTGCTCCTAGTTGCTTAATGAAATATTTTCTGTTTAGTTAACATAAAACCATGATTAGGTGATGTTAAGAAATTTTTGTTATATAAAACTATTTTTGTTGTTATTTGAAGTAGGAAAACTTTGAGTTGTTTTTCTTTAAGTTTTCCCTTTGGGTTTTGCTTTGTTGGTTTTGGTGTGTTACTTTGTTATGTTATTGTTTTAAGTGATGTTATGCTATGTGCTTATTATAGTTATTGCTTGCCTCGGTAGAATTTCCGAGTGCGAAGATTGCTACTCTGAATCCTAGTTTTGAAGATCGTCAACAAGGCAAGTTCACTTTGACCATTGCTTTCATACCTATGTTTATTGCATTTAGTGGCACCTTTGCAACCACCCCTCAGTAGTGTTATTGAATCCTTGTAGTTGAGTAGTATGCATGAGGTAGGAACCCATCACCCTGTTACCAAGCCCGGGCGTTATTTATTTTAATGCTACGCTATAGTAGGCGGGGTTTGGTATGAGTGCTCGAGAGTGGTGTGAGAATGAAGGATTTCGTCAATGCGACAACTCCATGATGGCACTGCAAGGACTGCATCTTCAAGGCCTCAAGACTTCAAGACTCGAGACAAGTATTCAATACACACTCTTTGGGTGAAGGACGGTTGTGGGCACCTGGAGAAACCAGTGGTTGGCGGGATGCATGGAGAAGCGCCATGACATCTTGCGGAAAGCTTCACCAGACTCAAAGAGGCGGAAGAATACTTCACGCCGGAAGCTTACATGCAACCGCAAGTCATTATGGGCTCTGGCTTGGTTGACCCTAGTTGTGACTCTGGCTGGGACGGTACTAGCAGATGTAGAACTACGGTAGGATGGGTTGAGTACGGACGGTGGTCGGAGGAACTCTTTGGAAGACCATGTTTGGTCATCTTGTTCTCAAACACTCTGAAGTGCGAGAGCGTAAAGAGAGGGATCGAATCTTGCGGGTAAAGTGTACAAACCTCTGCAGAGGGTTTAAACCTAATCGATTAGCCGTGTCCCGATTCACGGACAATTTGAGCCTCTGGACTTGGATCTATCTCGGAACTCTCAACACCGGATTGATAACTTAATTGTGGGCAACTTATGATGATTTTGGGCTATGAGACATCGGTTGGCGGAACCATGTCATAACAGAAAAAAAATCCATAGTATAGGCTTCATTTTATTCCTTTGATGTAGGTAAAATAAAACCAGCTTTCACGCAAAAAAAATTCAGATACATAGCCATAAAGCCATATTGCATATAGTATAGTTTTATCATCTGTTTTCTCATGTTGTGATCTTGCCGGTACATTCAATGTACTGACCTACACGGCTGCAACGTATCATGTTGCAGATATTTCCTCGACGAGTAAGAGTTACGATACATGGTTACGGTCTACACTCAACCTGCCGATGGCGTTGATGGGACTCCACACCCGTTTGATTGTTTCGCTGAGTATTATGAGGTATATATCAGTTTTACGTTAATTATACATGTGATTGCACTTTGATATATACATTGATGTCTTTGTGTGTGCCAAAGATCTTGATCCGAGGATGGCACGAGAATACGAAGGCTTGACCGTCGAGGTCGGGTCGCTCTGAGATGGTATCGAGCACATGTTGGCTGTAGAACGTGACCCTAGAAAATGACTTAGTAATATGAAGACCCCAATAGGAATGACCTTGTTTTGTACTACTCTCGTAACACCTCATTCCTTTTCTTGAACCTTCCTTATCTCAAGCTATAGATGGAGAGCTACATTACGAACAAAGAGAACACTACGAGAAGGTTCTTGGAGGCCCCTTCCTTGTGGAGCTAGTCAGTTGCTGAAGTTACCGATACACGAGATCAAGGCAACTAAGAGGGCGTCCAGATCATGGGGAGTCAAGACCCAAGTTTTTGGTCGTAAAAAAGCCCCCAAGGCTGCAGACATCAACTTGAACTATAAATGGTGATCTGTGATATGGGCATCAACACTGCCGTCCATGATGCTATTGCACGTTTATGCTATCGTCATCGTGCTGCACTAAACCCACACTTCTTTGGAAGGATGGGATGGCGAAGTCGATGGAGCAACTATTGCCTTGTGAAGCGCAAAAGATGAAGTTCTCCCCACTCTTAGTGTACAATCGGGATCTGGAACAATCGTCAAGAATCTTCAGATGGACCTCCTGGAAGCCTGTTTGACAATGAAGCACTACGAGAAGAGGACAAGACTCAGAGACTGAAGGTAAACAAGCTGGAGGAGGAGAACCTCGAGATCTCGAGAATCGCCAGAGGCGAAGAACAGCAGGACCATGTCTCATGCAAAGGGCGTTGAGATCCGAAGCTCAAGGAACAACTTCGGGACATCTGAGGGTCGTCACAAGAAACTCAGTGTCGACAGAGACAATCTAGCGGAAGAAGCTGGAGGAGATCAAGTCCACAGAAGAAGCCCAGTGGGGACAATGACCAAGTTCCTAATAAATTAGCTTAGTAGTATCCCACCATGAGAGAAATAAAGATGAGCGCTTCCTCGATTTAAGTATCGACCATACCAACTTATGTGGGTGGCGATCTGTAGTATTGATTGAATAAATGAATGCTTGGTTGCTATTATTTTGTGTGTTTATTGAATGGTTGGATAGATGCAAAATTGTAGGTTTGTATTTATTTCAACCATGAGGGACGAAATTCTGGAAGAATGGTAGAAGGCCTTCATATGGGAACAGCATCAGAATTGGAAACTCCGAGCATTGAAGACACGAAGAAATGAGGACTTAGAAGCGAAACCATAGTAGAGCGGCCCATTACAAACGATAATTTTGTTGATGAGTGGGTCATTGCCTTCTCTTTCTATCTCAACGGACCCGAAATCTTGAACCCATGGACAACTGAACACCAAACCTTTACGGAGACAATTGCAACTTCCATGGAGATACATCCCTTGTTACGAGCACTCCTCTTATCCTACACATGCAGATGACAACCCTTTATGAGTCTTTCCTTAAGGGCCTCAAAGCGATCATGACCACGACAAGTGATCATGATTACGAAGATCTTGAAGGACATGATGAAGCATATTCACCTTGAAGGAGATGCACGGTCTACAAAGGCTACCCTTCATGCAAAAGGGAGTGGAACTTTGGTATGTGGAGGTACACCTCCACCGTTTGAAAGGAGTTTGCCCAAAGAGGATGGGGCATTACTTTTCATCTCACGTGTGCCACAAGCAACTTTCTTCGATGCCGTTAGTGAAGCAGCCATGGAAGCCATCGCCGGATCGGAGAAATACTTGAAGCAAGACTCCGTTATACCTGGGAATACCTAAGCGAAGTGCATGCAGAGATGATGAAGGTGAAGCTCAAGACCACCATGATGAAACAGAAGATTGAAGATTTCAAGGCTCATGTCGCACAATTCGGTGGGGATGAAGAATCCTCGAGGAGGATAAATAAATAAAGTGGAAGTAATGTCGACCATACCAAATCATGTGGGTGGCAGCATTTGTAACAAGTACTTTTTGGAATTTGGATTTACGAAAATGGTTAAGGATGTAATGAAAGATTGATATGAGATTAATGAGGTTTTATGGATAAACTTGTGCACTTCTTTTGGTCATAATACTCTATAAAGCCACAGGATCAATGAAGAAAGAAACGTGTTATTCATGACGGCCATAGAAGGAAGCTGGACATAATAAGTTGGAGTTTTGTTTTTGTCAGGACCCCGATTCCAAGTCACATCGACCTAGCTGGTAACACCTCATATCACTTTGCGGCCTCACGCACGGTATTCCACAGGTGTCGCCTTACCATGGCCGGGACCGTTTATGCCTTTTGGCTCACGTATATGATAGTGTCGCTAGCATCCACATGACAAAGAACCGGGCCGACATGGCTAGTCGTGAACCCAAAGCGGCACTAACCTATGGGGACAGGCATACATGAATCACTTGAGCATGTCGGTCATCAGCGTATGAACCCGGGCTGTAGCAGCTGGCTAATGAGGACTCCGGTATCCCGGGCTGTAGCAGAGCTAAGGCAGGACTCGAGTATCACCGCGTGACATTTCCCGAAGAACGGACATAAGAGCGAAATGAATCACATGCCGGCCGATCAAGTGTCCAAGCAGTAGTCTTTGGGCTAGCGAGGACTCCGTGAACCGGGCTGTAGCGGACTACTATCGCTCGAAGCACGAGACTACATTTCCCCATATGAGAGGCTGCCAAGGATAAACAACTAGTTTGTCGGATCCCACTCATACCAAGCATTTCAATCATACACATAATATGCCCGATATGAGTAAATACAACAAGGCATCACAACAAAACTCTACAACTCAAGTACTTTATTTAAGAGGCTCAGAGGAGCCATACATAACTATAGCCATACAGGTGGGGTCACATGACCCAACACTCAAGTCATACAATCATACAAGCACATGCGGAAGCAAACTAGTCTGAGTACAGGACTCTAGAAAGAAAGAAAGCTTGTTGGAGCCTTTCTATCTACAATGGCCCTTCACAAGCCTTAGATCGCCACACGGGTGGCTAGTTCACTCGTCAAGTCAACATCTACATAGAATCCGTCGGAGGGTAGTATAGTCCTCTGAAAAATATTGATTAAGCAAACATGAGTACAAAAGTACTCAGCAAGTCTTCTACAGAATCCTATCATACATGCACATTCTCAAGGAGGAAGTGGAGTTATTTGCAGCAAGCCAGCTTTGACTCTTGGCTAAGCTATCCTCGTGACACCACTTTGTAAAGTATTTTGTCGCGTACGAGTCCACTAATCACCATCACAATACTCCACCGTGGATCCTCTCTCGTCATCCCGAGAGGGCCATCCACGATACTCACACTTATCTTGAGGCTTTTAGTAGTATCCATTTACTTGTCTATGAACTGATATAGGTAACCCGAAGTCCTTCTCCGTGGACACGGCTATTGAATAGATCATATTTAACCTGCAGGGGTGTACTTCTTCACACGCTCTCACCACTTATAAATCGTTTACGACATGTACTCGGCAACCTTCAGCGGAAGCCCAGCGTGGGTGTCGGCCACAGCCTACCTAAACACTCAAGTCCCTAGTCCGGGTTTATCGCCTATTAGGGTTCCATCCATGAGGAGTCGGCGAGGTTTCCCATACAGCCCGAGCGATGTGTGCAGGGTTCCCGAGATACCAAGCGGGCACTCGGTACACAGACCCACGGTGCCTACCGCAACACAACCCACCCCTAAGGTCAGCGTTGCGTGCGGCCCTGACATGCTACAAACACGAAACTACTTGCAACTCCGGACTATGAACAGGGGTGGTTAAGAAGCCGAGAGGGTCAATTAAGGATCCCAATGTGTGGTAGTAAGCTGTTTCATGGATCACAAACACAGATCTCAGTTCTTAAGTTCGCTTCAATGAAACAACCCACCATGTACTCCTACATGGCCTCTCATCGATACCTTTATCAAATCGTGTTCAACACTTTCACTCTCGAACCAACACAACCTTTCACTCCAGTTCATCATCCCGATGAGCCGGACTGACACAACTCTAAGCATAGCAAGCATAGCATGGTAGGAATCACAAACATGGCTCAATCAACTCCTACACATACTAGTGGGTTTCATCTAATTCTTGTGGCAATGACAGGTCATGCAAAGGAAGTGGGTTCAACTACCGCAGCACACAACAGTTTGAATCGCGTTGTCTTAATGCGATAAACGAGAGCGAAGCGAGAACATGGGTTTGTATCGAATGATCAATGAGTTGCTTGCTGATGGGCTGGGGTGAGAACGCCCTTGGATGGGTAGTCGAGGTTATCTTGAGGCAGAACCTATCATGAAAGCACACGAAATAAACACACAAGACAATATGCAACAATATGATGCATGCTATGACATGGCAATATGGATGTGTGTTGGCCTAATGCAAGTTGAAAGAACGAGGGGATGAACTCATTTGAATCAAGGATTCAAATGATAGCTCATTGAGTTAGTCCTAATGGTGCAATATCTTATTCTGGTTATTCAGCATAGTTAACTTGTTTTAACATGCATGAAACCTGTACCAATGGATAGAGTGTATTTTTCTGATAATTTTCATATATAAATCTTTGCATTTGGAGTTATAGATAAAAAGTTATAAGCATTTGAAATTTGAATTATATTCGGAATTTACTATATCAAAATAAATCCAGAATTTGAATTAATCGTCGGCATGAGGTCAGCGTGACGTCGAGGGTCAACGGGTCATCCAGGTCAAACTGACCAGTGGGACCCGCATGTCGATAGTTAGTTTAACTAATTAACTTAATTAGAACTAATCCTAATTAGTTAA
Organism: Aegilops longissima; assembly: GCA_021605205.1. NCBI lineage: Eukaryota > Viridiplantae > Streptophyta > Magnoliopsida > Poales > Poaceae > Aegilops > Aegilops longissima. The sequence goes on from CM038677.1 coordinate 402,056,202, forward strand.
CCGGGGTCCACATCATTGACTCGGAAGCGATCAACAGGGCCCACCGATCAATGGTTAGTGGTCAACTTCTTGGCGTCTAACCGCTTGGCGAGGAGGGCAGTGGCGGAGCAAAGTGCTTTTGCACTTTCCGGCCACTAAATGGGGTGCGGAAGGCATCTCGTGGAGCTGGAGATGAACCGCAGCGTTTGGTGGGGTTAGTTGGGGTCGGGGTGGCGGAGCCTCGTCGGGTGACGAGCTCCAGCGGGCATGCGTTCGAGCGATCGTGGTTGGAGTCGTTGTGGTGCACGAGGAAGAGAGTGGAGGGATGGGGAGGTAGCAGGCTCACAGGCGATCCGTAGAGAACCTCGTCGGGGTCGGGACGATCGATGCGTGGCGGCGGCGAAGGGATCTCCATGGCTTCGAGCTCGGTCGAGGTCGGTGAGCTAGGTTCGGGTGCTTAAGCGGCGGGACTAGGCTAGCTAGGGGTAGTGGAGTCTTGGCGGAGCTGCTGGACATGGTGGGGAGGAGCATGGACGGCGGGGAGCACGACTTGGCGGTGATGTGGCGTCGGCGATGGCGTCGGCCAAGTTGGGGGAGAGCGAGAGAGAGGCAGGGGCGAATGGCGTGTCACAGGGGTGAGGCGACGACGTGGAGGCCGTCCAGGCAGCGAGGCGGCGAGGGGGTGAAGCGAGGGCGGCCAGCTGCGTGGCGCGCCGGAGCTCGCCGTCGGGCACCAGAGCTGCTGCTGGCGAGCAGCAGCTCATTGGCTGCTCTTTGGGCTGGGCGGCGGGTGGGCGAACACAGGCGACAGTAAGTGTTTTCCATTTTTACTCTTTTTTTCTAATATTCTGCAACTTTGTGGGGTTTTTAAAAATACCAAAACTATTTTAAAAATCACCAAAATGCTTCTGGTCACTTGTTGGAATATTCCCAACATGAAACATTTTGGTTTGGCAATTTTTGAACATTTAAAATATTTTATATAATTTAAAATGCTCAAGTTCAAAACTTGTGGATTAATCCTAGGAACTTTGGATGACCTAGAAAATGTACCACCTCCTTTGACATGGGTTCTGAACCCAAACAAAGAGGATGAGCATTTTGAAGGGCATTTCGGATTCATTGAAATAATTTTTAGTAAACCCTAGTTGAATTAAGGGGGGTGTTCAGGGTTTCTGCCTTCCCCATTTCAAATTAAATGGAATTTAAACATGATGCACACCCTAATGCATGGTCTAAGCGGGATGTGACAACTCACCCCACTCAAAAGAATCTCGTCCGAGATTTAGGATCTATTCTTGAAAAAGGTGGGATACTCAAGTCGAAGGCGATCCTCCCTTTCCCAAGTTGCTTCTTGCTCGGAATGGTTTGACCATTGAACCTTTAGAAACTTGATATTCCGGCGTCGAGTGGTGCGCTCGGCTTGATCGAGATCTGAGCGGGATATTCTCGATAGGTGAGGTTATCTTGGAGATCAAGCGTTTAGTGGTCCACTTCACGGATAGGATCCGAGAAGCAACGCTGAGTTGGGAAGCGTGGAAGACATCATGGACTCGGAAGATGCGGAGGTAGTTCAATTGGTAGGCAACTTCCCTCGTTTGGCAAGAATGCGAAAGGGTCCAATGTAACGAGGAGCCAACTTGCCTTTGATACCGAAACGATGGGTTCCCTTTAGAGGAGTAACCCGAAGGTAAGCCTTCTCGCCAACTTCATAAGTCATAGGCTTATGCTTGCGGTCATATTGGCTCTTTTGACGAGATTGGGCTGTTTTCAATTTCTCACGAACAATGCGAACCTGCTCTTACGCTTCTGAATCATGTCCGGGCCAAAGAGTTGTCTCTCCCGGTTTCGACCCGATTAAGAGGCGTTCGACATTTCCGTCCATAAAGAACTTGAAAGGGCTTTGCCCAAGCTGGCTTGATAACTATTGTTATAAGCGAACTTCGGCGAATGGAAGGCATTTTCCCAATTCATGCGAAAGAGATGATGAAGCTCGAAGCATATCCTCTAGGATTTGATTGACTCGTTCTACTTGACCACTTGATTGGGGATGGAAAGCGGTGCTAAAGGAGAGCGAGTTCCCATAGCATTTGGAAACTTTCCCAAAATCGGGAGGTGAAGAGACTTCCACGGTCGGAGTTAATCTCTAATGGAATACCATGAAGAGACACTATTCGAGAGATGTACAAATCAGCTAGCTGGCTAGCGGTTATACTCTCACGAACAGGTAGGAAGTGGGCTACTTTGGAAAGACGATCAACAACAACGAAGATAGCGTTATTCCCTCTCTTGGTCCTGGGAAACCCGGTAATGAAGTCCATACCGATCTTATCCCATTTCCATTCAGGAATTTCCAAAGGTTGAAGGGTACCAGCAGGCCGTTGATGCTCTGCTTTAACTCGACGACAGACGTCGCAATTAGCAATGTATTGAGCGATTTCTCTCTTCATCCTAGTCCACCAAAACCTCTGGCGTAGATCTTGATACATCTTAGTACTACCAGGATGAATGGTGAGAGGAGAGTCATGAGCTTCCTTAAGGATCAATTGCCGTAGCTGTTGTTTCTTGGGAACCACCAAGCGGTTTTCAAAGAAGACAACACCTCGTTCATCTATGGAGAAACATTTAGCAGCTCCGCTAGCAATGTTCTCCTTGATCCGAGATATTCCTCTATCATACTGCTGAGCAGCTATGATTCGATCCGTGAGGTCAGGTTTCGCCACCAGGGTGGAAAGGAATCCTCGAGGTACAATGTGAAGATTAAGTTTGCGAAATTCCTCGTGGAGAATTGGTTGACTTTGTTGTAACATCAGATTGTTACAATAAGATTTGCGACTTAGTGCGTCAGCCATGACATTGGCTTTGCCTGGGGTGTAAGATATTCCTAAGTCGAAATCTGTAATCAACTCGACCAACGTCTTTGCACGAGATTCAAATCCGGTTGGGTGAAGATATATTTCAGACTTTGGTGATCGGTGTAGATTTATAGCGATTACCCGGAAGGTAATGTCGCCAGAGTTTTGAGTGCATGAACCCTCGCTGCAAGCTCTAGATCGTGTGTGGGGTAATTATCCTCATGTGGGCGAATGGCTCGAGAAGCGTAGGCAATCACATGACGATCTTGCATGAGTATGCAACCTAGTCCTTGTCGCTTGGCGCCGCAATAGATAATAAAGTCCTTAGAAATCTGGTGGAACAAATGCGGGAGCGGATGTCGAGCGTCTTTTCAGTTCTGAAAGCTGAACTTCGCCTTGTGGCGTCCATTGAACTTCTTATCTTTCTTGAGGAGTTCGGTTAGAGGTTTAGCAACTTTAGAAGTTCTCGGCGAAGCGGCGGCAATAGCTCGCTAAGAGGAAACTCGAACTTGCTTGACCGATTCAGGTGGAGTCCAATCAAGGACGGCTTGAACTCGCTCGGGATTGACAGCAATACCCTTACCAGAGATTACATGTCCTAGATAGGTCACTTCTGGTAACCAGAATTCACATTTAGAGAATTTGGCATAAAGGCGGTGCTCTCGAAGTTTCATCAATACTAGCCTTAGGTGTTGGCATGTTCTTCCTCATTCTTGGAGTAGATGAGTATATCATCGAGGTATACCACGACGAATTTATCCAAATACTCCATGAAGATTGAGTTCATTAACCGAGAGAAAGTGGCTGGAGCATTGGTTAATCCGAAGGACATGACGGTGTACTCGTATTGGCCATAACGAGTGACAAAGGCCGTTTAGGAATGTCCCGTTCTTGATTTTGATTTGATGGTATCCCAACCTCAAATCCATCTTGGAAAAAGGCGAGGATCCGGCGAGCTGATCATACGGTCGTTGATCCCGGGAGCGGATACTTGTTCTTGATAGTGACCAAATTGACGATCGGTAATCTACAACCATCCGATCCGTACCATCCTTCTTCTTGACGAAGAGGACGGGCAAGCCCATGGAGATGAACTAGGGACGGATGAAACCTTTTGCAAGGACTCATCGAGTTGTTTCTTAAGTTCAGCTAGTTCTAGGGGTGCCATCTTATAAGGTCTTCTAGAGATTGGGGCGGTTCCGGAACAAGATCTATCACGAACTCGACATCCTGTCGGGTGGAACACTGGCAGTTCCTCGAAAGACATCCGGAAATCACGGACTACGGAATATCTTGAGGTGCGGAAGGGGTTGGCATTTAAGGAGTAAAGTCTGGCGCTTAGACACTCGGGTTAAAACATCCTTTGTCTTGCCGAAGGATGGGTAAGTTGAATAGTTCTAGTAGAGCAATCAATCTTAGCATAATGGGCTGACATCCGGTCCATACCTAAGATGATGTTTATGTCCGAGGACTTAAGAGCTATTAGGGATGCAAGAAAGACTAATCTGTCGACAAGAATTTCATTCCATGACTTATTCTAGAGGTTTGCCATCTAGAACCAGGAGTTTAATTTCCATGGAGGTAGGCATGTCACGAGAATGTGGTGTTGTGCAATCGAGCATAGCTCTCGAAATAAATGAATGAGATGCTCCGGTATCAAAAAACGGTTGCGGATGGCAATTAACAAGAAGCGCATCGAGGGCGGCGTTGGGATCCTCATAGGTTTCTTGGCAGAGACATAGTTGACATGGCCACGGCGGTGGCAAGCTGGCTTAACATAGGGCACCTTTCCTGCTGGCTTGCGCGCCAATGCAGACTTTCGGCTTGATTGGGGTTGTTCAGGGACACTCTCGGATATAGTGGCCCGTCTCTCCACACTTGAAGCAAGTTATCACATTTGGGCGTGGAGCAGCACTAGCAGTTGGACCTCCATAAGTCTTGGGTGGAAAATCGGCTGGTTGGGGCGGCGCCTCGAAGGATGGCCTCGGGGTGTACCTAGGTGGTAGAGCAGTATTTGGGACCCAAACCCGCGCTTCGGGATCGAGCGGATGGCGATCCGAATCACGGATGTGCTTGCGTGAAGCCTCAAATCAGTCTGCCTTGATCGCGTGATAGCCTTATTGACTAACCGGAAAGAGGTACACTCATGCAAGCGGAGATCTCGGCGTAGCTCGGGGCTAAGTCCTTGCGGAACCTTGCTGCTTCTTGGCATCGGTAGAAACTTCTTGGGAGCATAACGTGCTAACCTCCCAAATTCACGGTTGTAGGCATCCTTTGTCGACCTACCTTGGGTGGCTGCAGAATTCCTCACGTTTGCGGTCCATAAGACCTTACGGAATATGATGCTCACGAAGGCGGCACTGAACTCAGCCCAAGATGTAACTTGTCCAGCGGACGCATAGCCTCATAATTTTCCCACCAGAGGCTAGCAGGGCCTTCAAGATGATAGGCGGCAAAGGTAACCTTGTCAGCCTCAGCCACGTTGGCGGAACGCAGCTTGTGGTGGATACTGCGGAGCCAATCATCCGCGTCGAGAGGCTCGACGGAATATTTGAATTTTGGGGGATACAGCTTGACGAAGTCGTTGAGTGAAACCACATCGTTTCTTGGCTGGCGTGCTGTGTTTTGCTCAATCCGCTCCAATAAGCGGTTGGTTTCGCGCTTATTGCGTTCTGCTTCCAGCATCACCTCGGCCAAAGATGGCGGTTGCGGCAGATCCACATTTCTGGCTGCACTGGCTTCTCCTTGCTCTGGAACAGCAGGAGTATTGCGAGTGTTGACCATCCTGGGAGACAAAGCAAAGGTTTAAACCAGGATGGCAGAATTTAACAAGGAAGTGCGGAAGGTAATGGACAGCATGGAATGCAAAGATGTTCATCCGTATGACATGGTAATATAAAACTGCCATATATATATATATATATATATATATATATATATATATATATATATATATATATATATATATATATATATATATATATATACCATCGGTCATACACACCATTCATAGTTTAGTACAAGCCTGACGGAGTACAACTATAAGGAAAGGCGTTACATCTCATCGGAAGCATCCCAACTTCTATACATTATTTTTCTACACTTCCGGAACGATACACACTAAGTCGTATTCCACGAGTCACGCAGGACGGTGGAAACACAACCATTACCAAACTAGGAATACTACTACTATCTCAGGCAGCTCCATAGTAGTCCTCATAGAAGTCACCACCCAAACCTGGAAGTGGAACATGATCGTCCGGAAACAGACAATCTGTGGGGCACTGTGGACCATAAGGACTCGGATGTGGCCGTGGACCAACAAGCAGTGGCAGGCGAGGCCCACGAGGAGGTGATGCCTCCAACCTCACGCCACTCCATAAAGTCTGGCAGACTCGCCCGCACAGGTACAAGTCTCTCATGTCCATATATCCGGCTTGCACGGCGGTGCAAACCTAGTCGAGTAGCCCGGTGGTGAGCGGGCATTAAAAGCTCCATCACGCAAGGCCGGTTCTCACGGTCCTTGTCCTCCAAACAACTCAGTAGTAGTGCGAAGGTGAGTCCTCATGGGATGCATCGCTGTACAAACCACGAAGGTAGCCATGCGCCCCGGGGAGGGGCTGGCATATAGCGAAAATCGTGTTGCTCAGCCAAAGCAGTTCAGCTCGAATAATAGTCATCATGGAATAGGCTGCATCTTGCAGACATTCCAATAGTGATTCGAGCCCATAAGAACGATGAAGTGGCTCAATAGCTCGGGATAAGATGGATAAATCCGGACCGTGCATAGGTATTGGCTTTGATTGAAATCCTAAATTGCTCCTCGGCGGTATATTCAGGATACCATCGATAACCAGACTCAATCATCACCCTAACCAACATGGCGTGTGACCGCACACATCAATGCAACGGGTCAGGCGAACCACTTGGTTACGGGGCGGTGGCCATCTGAAAGCACAGCCACAATGCAAAGGCATTAGAATTTCTAGGAAAATCGGGCAGCATAACATCGTAAATGCTCAAAATCAGATTTGAGACATTACAAAATCAGATTGCATAACCACTCAACAACATCATATCAAGGTTACGGTTCAAATGATAGCATACTAAAATTTAGTAGCACTGAACTGAGGATGTAACCAACAATCCTATAAGTTACTACGGATTAGTAACACGTGAACCTAATAGAGAAAAGAGAGCCTAGTCCTAAACCCACGTCGAATGAGAAGAGGATGACTCAGATCAGAGGGCATAAGGTAAAGGAGTAAAAGAGCCTTACGTTCCCTCCCACAATCAATTCCCCTATATATAACTAAAGCATTTCTAGACTCAACTTGACCAGTTTGGCTTAGCGAACCTCAGGCAGCCCTGCTCTGATGCCAACGCTGTCAGGACCCGATTCCAAGTCACATCGACCTAGCTGGTAACACCTCATATCACTTTGCGGCCTCACGCACGGTATTCCCTCGGGTGTCGCCTTACCATGGCCGGGACCGTTTAAGCCTTTTGGCTCACGTATATGATAGTGTCGCTAGCATCCACATGACAAAGAACCGGGCCGACATGGCTAGTCGTGAACCCAAAGCGGCACTAACCTATGGGGACAGGCATACATGAATCACTTGAGCATGTCGGTCATCAACGTATGAACCGGGCTGTAGCTTTGGCTATGAGGACTCGGTATCCCGGCTGTAGCAGAGCTAAGCAGGACTCGAGTATCACCGCGTGACATTTCCCGAAGGACGGACATAAGAACGAAATGAATCACATGCCGGCCGATCAAGTGTCCAAGCGGTAGTCTTTGGGCTAGCAGGACTCGTGAACCGGGCTGTAGCGGACTACTATCGCTCGGAAGCACGAGACTACATTTCCCCATATGAGAGGCTGCCAAGGATAAACAACTAGTTTGTCGGATCCCACTCATACCAAGCATTTCAATCATACACATAATATGCCCGATATGAGTAAATACAACAAGGCATCACAACAAAACTCTACAACTCAAGTACTTTATTTAAGAGGCTCAGGAGCCATACATACTATAGCCATACAGGTAGGGGTCACATGACCCAACACTCAAGTCATACAATCATACAAGCACATGCGGAAGCAAACTAGTCTGAGTCTGAGACTCTAGAAAGAAAGAAAGCTTGTTGGAGCCTTTCTATCTACAATGGCCCTTCACAAGCCTTAGATCGCCACAGGTGGCTAGTTCACTCGTCAAGTCAACATCTACATAGAATCCGTCGGAGGGTAGTATAGTCCTCTGAAAAATATTGATTAAGCAAACATGAGTACAAAAGTACTCAGCAAGTCTTACCACAGAATCCTATCATACATGCACATTCTCAAGGAGGAAGTGGAGTTATTTGCAGCAAGCCAGCTTTGACTCTTGGCTAAGCTATCCTCGTGACACCACTTTGTAAAGCATTTTGTCATTACGAGTCCACTAATCACCATCACAATACTCCACCGTGGATCCTCTCTCGTCATCCCGAGAGGGCCATCCACGATACTCACACTTATCTTGAGGCTTTTAGTAGTATCCATTTACTTGTCTATGAACTGATATAGGTAACCCGAAGTCCTTCTCCGTGGACACGGCTATTGAATAGATCATATTTAACCTGCAGGGTGTACTTCTTCACACGCTCTCACCACTTATAAATCGTTTACGACATGTACTGCAACCTTCAAGCGGAAGCCCAGCGTGGGTGTCGGCCACAGCCTACCTAAACACTCAAGTCCCTAGTCCAGGTTTATCGCCTATTCGGGTTCCATCCATGAGGAGTCGGCGAGGTTTCCCATACAGCCCGAGCGATGTGTGCAGGGTTCCCGAGATACCAAGCGGGCACTCGGTACACAGACCCACGGTGCCTACCGCAACACAACCCACCCCTAAGGTCAGCGTTGCGTGCATGCCCCTGACATGCTACAAACACGAAACTACTTGCAACTCCGGACTATGAACAGGGGTGGTTAAGAAGCCGAGAGGGTCAATTAAGGATCCCAATGTGTGGTAGTAAGCTGTTTCATGGATCACAAACACAGATCTCAGTTCTTAAGTTCGGCTTCAATGAAACAACCCACCATGTACTCCTACATGGCCTCTCATCGATACCTTTACCAAATCGTGTTCAACACTTTCACTCTCGAACCAACACAACCTTTCACTCCAGTTCATCATCCCGATGAGCGGACGACACAACTCTAAGCATAGCAAGCATAGCATGGTAGGAATCACAAACATGGCTCAACCAACTCCTACACATACTAGTGGGTTTCATCTAATTCTTGTGGCAATGACAGGTCATGCAAAGGAAGTGGGTTCAACTACCGCAGCACACAACAGTTTGAATCGCGTTGTCTTAATGCGATGCGAGAGCGAAGCGAGAACATGGGTTTGTATCGAATGATCAATGAGTTGCTTGCACGATGGGCTGGGGTGAGAACTGCCCTTGAGATGGGTAGTCGAGGTTATCTTGAGGCAGAACCTATCATGAAAGCACACGAAATAAACACACAAGACAATATGCAACAATATGATGCATGCTATGACATGGCAATATGGATGTGTGTTGGCCTAATGCAAGTTGAAAGAATAGGGGATGAACTCATTTGAATCAAGGATTCAAATGATAGCTCATTGAGTTAGTCCTAATGGTGCAATATCTTATTCTGGTTATTCAGCATAGTTAACTTGTTTTAACATGCATGAAACCTGTACCAATGGATAGAGTGTATTTTTCTGATAATTTTTCATATATAAATCTCTGCATTTGGAGTTATAGATAAAAGTTATAAGCATTTGAAATTTGAATTATATTCGGAATTTACTATATCAAAATAAATCCAGAATTTGAATTAATCGTCGACATGAGGTCAGCGTGACGTCGAGGGGTCAACGGGTCATCCAGGTCAAACTGACCAGTGGGACCCGCATGTCGATGAGTTAGTTTAACTAATTAACTTAATTAGAACTAATCCTAATTAGTTAACCGGGGTCCACTGTCATTGACTCAGAGCGATCAGCAGGCCCACCATCAATGGTTAGTGGTCAACTCGTCGGCGTCTAACCTTGGCGAGGCCGAGGGCGGCAGCGAGCAAAGTGCTTTTGCACTTTCCGGCCACTAAATGGGGTGCGGAAGGCATCTACGTGGAGCTGGAGATGAACCGCAGCGTTTGGTGGGGTTAGTTGGGGTCGGGGTGGCCGGAGTTGGCACCGGCGACGAGTTTGGCGGCGGCCGGGGTTCGGGTGACCTCGGACTAGTTGCTAGGGGGCAAGGTGAGGCGCGTGGAGTGCAGAGTTAGACCCAACGCGACACGGTGAGTGCGATGGACACGGTGGCGTGGCCGTTGGGTGGCCGGAGCCTCGTCGGCGACGAGCTCCGCGGCGGTGCGTTCGGGCGATCGTGGTTGGGTCGTTGTGGTGCACGAGGAAGAGAGTGGAGGGGATGGGGAGGTAGCCAGGCTCACAGCGATCCCGTAGAGAGCCTCGTCGGGGTCGGGGACGATCTGATGCGGCGGCGACGGCGAAGGGGATCTCCGGCGGCTTCGAGCTCGGTCGAGGTCGGTGAGCTAGGTTCGGGGTGCTTAGAGCGAGCGGGACTCGGCTAGCTAGGGGTAGTGGAGTGCGGCGGAGCTGCTGGACATGGTGGGGAGGAGCATGGACGGCGGGGAGCACGACTTCGGCGGCGGCGCGTCGGCGATGGCGTCGGCCAAGTTGGGGGAGAGCGAGAGAGAGGAGGCAGGGGGCGAATGGCGTGTCACAGGGGTCAGGCGACGGCGTGGAGGCCGTCCAGGCAGCGATCTGGCGAGGGGGTGAAGCAGGGCGGCGGCCAGCTGCGTGGCGCGCCCGGAGCTCGCCGTCGGGCACCCAGCTACTGCTGGCCGAGCCGAGCAGCTCTGGCATTGGCTGTTCTCTGGGCTGGGCAGCAGTGGGCGAACACAGGCGACAGTAAGTGTTTTCCATTTTACTCTTTTTCTAATATTCTGCAACTTTGTGGGGTTTTTAAAATACCAAAACTATTTTAAAATCACCAAAATGCTTCAGTCACTTGTTGGAATATTCCCAACATGAAACATTTTGGTTTGGCAATTTTTGAACATTTAAAATATTTTATATAATTTAAAATGCTCAAGTTCAAAACTTGTGGATTAATCCTAGGAACTTTGGATGACCTAGAAAATGTACCACCTCCTTTGACATGGGTTACGAACCCAAACAAAGAGGATGAGCATTTTGAAGGGCATTTGATTCATTGAAATAATTTTAGTAAACCCTAGTTGAATTAGGGGGTGTTCAGGGTTTCTGCCTTCCCCATTTCAAAATTAAATGGAATTTAAACATGATGCACACCCTAATGCATGGTCTAACTGGGATGTGACAGTTTTGATATGATGGTATGAAGAAACAGAGTACTACTGGATTTAAGGAGGTGTAACAAGAGAGTTACTCCAAGGATGAGTTAAAGCTGCACTAGTGTTGAAGTGGGCCATAACCCACAGGCCCAGGATTTTGAGAAGGAACCGTTGTAACCTTGATAAAGGAATAATTTGGAAGAATCAGTGATCCAATCAGCATACGTTTCGTAGGAGATTACGCAAAAACCTAAGAGTTGTGAAGTAACGATAGATGTTTTGTTTGGCTTGCAGAAACCATGGATTTACTCGAACTCAGTTCGAGAACAAGAGAAATTCTGCAATGCTTGTGAGTATGCCCAAGTGTTAAAATACGTGATTCGATATTTTTATATGTGGTAATGATTCAAATGCAGGATGGATTGGCCCCATACGGAGACTTCTATCATGAACTATCATATGTTGATGGAAAATCGAGAGCCTTGAAAAACTTAGAAGAGTGTCGTAGCGATAAGCCATAAAACCATAAAATGGTAGGACGATGGAACCCCATTACAGTGCAACCGTTGCCAAGCGTCGGTTATCTGGTGAGGTTCAACCCAGACCCGTTTTCTGCAGGAGAAAACCATAAATTGTAGACCACCATGAGTGTTTCGATAGTTGTTTAGAATGGACACAGACCCATCAGCTAAGAAGATCCGGTCTCGGACGAACTTCAACTTTGACGAACCGACCCAAGCTTTTGAGGAAAACTCTATGCTTACGCGATGTAAGAGCTTTAATGAAGGAGCTATTGTAAGATATGTGAAGAGACATACATTGTCATCCCTCGGAGGAAATATCTGAGTTTATTGGAACCATGACCTTGTTTTTAAGTGTGGTAGCACCCCGACCTTCGACCAAGACATTTGCTAGAAGACCCCAACCCTAACCTTTTCTTGCTAGCCTCTTGAATCTCGAGGGCGAGATTCATTTTAAGTGTGGTAGGTTTGTAACATCCCAAATTTTGGAATGTTAATATAATTAATTGAATTGTTTGTTTGTTTGCTTGAGTGAATTAAACTTGAGTGAAATTTGAACCTTTTCAAAAACTTTTGAAAGAGAGGGAATAAAATGACTTTCCCCTTCTCCGGTAAATTCAAATTCATCCTATTAAAATCAATGAGAGAAGATGACATGACTTCTTCAACTATGAAGAATTTGAACGGAGTTTTGCAATTTAATTCTTTCAAATATTTGCACTTGTTTCTCTATTTTTCTTCCCCAGAAATACCCGAAAAATAAATTCTTGCAAGCAAGAAAGAGCGGAGGAAAATGACCCTCCAACATCGGGGCATTTTGAAAATATTTGAGCCAAGAAAAAACCAAAGTTTTTATTTAAAAATTATTTGCAAAAAGAAATAAAGCCTTTAGGGATTTTCTGAAAAACATTTTTTTTAAGTTTTTATTTTGGCCGTGGAATAATGCTCATCGTCTACATTTTATTTTTTCGATAATTTTAGTATATAAAACTCTTTATTCGAATTGATTTGATTTCCTTTTTATTTTTTAGTTTCCTAATTTTAAAAATAGGAATGGAATCGTTTTATTAGGAAAAACCTGGCCCATTAAGCACTTTCCTATTCTAGCCCAACAAGAGATCATCTCCTTCCTCTGTTTCCTCTCACGTTATAGAAGCTTTCCATATCCATGGAGACAGAATCTCCACCTTCCCGATCTCCTCGTCTTTCCATCCCAACGCCTCCCGAGACCGCCTATAAAACCCCTCCCTCTCCTCGTTCCATTTTCCCATCACCACGCCCCCTCCTGCCCTGTAGCCTTCTCGCCACCGTCCTCCTTTTCCTGCCTAAAACGCTCACCAGGAGCTCTCCTGGAACCTCCCCAAGCGCCGACCCCCTCCTCCGCCACCCCCACCCTTGCCGGCGACCTCGCCCCCTCGCCGAGCAGCCCTCCACATCGCCGTCTCCTTCCGCCATCTCTGCCTCACGTCTGAGTAACTCCGTTTTCGTTTTCAGATTTATTCCGTAACAGATTTAGTTTCGTTCTTGTTTAGCTTATAACTTTTGATCTAGAAGTCCAATGATGCTGATTATTTTTGCGTTAGATCACAATTTTCTTGTAGTTTCAAAAATATATAATTTGTCTATGTTTGGATTAATAAAAATTGAGTTAGATCATATTTGAATTAAAGCTTGTTTTGCTTATTCGAGAGTTTCATAATAGATTTTTATTTAATTCTTTTTGCTCCTAGTTGCTTAATGAAATATTTTCTGTTTAGTTAACATAAAACCATGATTAGGTGATGTTAAGAAATTTTCTTTATATAAAACTATTTTTGTTGTTATTTGAAGTAGGAAAACTTTGAGTTGTTTTTCTTTACGTTTTCCCTTTGGGTTTTGCTTTGTTGGTTTTGGTGTGTTACTTTGTTATGTTATTGTTTTAAGTGATGTTATGCTATGTGCTTATTATAGTTATTGCTTGCCTCGGTAGAATTTCCGGAGTGCGAAGATTGCTACTACGAATCCCTAGTTTTCGAAGATCGTCAACAAGGCAAGTTCACTTTGACCATTGCTTTCATACCTATGTTTATTGCATTTAGTGGCACCTTTGCAACCACCCTCAAGAGTGTTATTGAATCCTTGTAGTTGAGTAGTATGCATGAGGTAGGAACCCATCACCCTGTTACCAAGCCCGGGACGTTATTTATTTTAATGCTACGCTATAGTAGACGGGGTTTGGTATGAGTGCTCAGGAGTGGTGTGAGAATGAAGGATTTCGTCAATGACGACAACTCCATGATGGCACCTGCAAGGACTGCATCTTCAAGGCCTCAAGACTTCAAGACTCGAGACAAGTATTCAATACACACTACTGGGTGAAGGACGGTTGACGGGCACCCTGGAGAAACCAGTGGTTGGCCGGGATGCATGGAGAAGCGCCATGACATCTTGCGGAAAGCTTCACCCAGACTCAAAGAGACGGAAGAATACTTCACGCCCGGAAACTTACATGCAACCGCAAGTCATTATGGGCTCTGGCTTGGTTGACCCTAGTTGTGACTCTGGCTGGGGCGGTACTAGCAGATGTAGAACTACGGTAGGATGGGTTGAGTACGGACGGTGGTCGAGGAACTCTTTGGAAGACCATGTTTGGTCATCTTGTTCTCAAACACTGAAGTGCGAGAACGTAAAGAGAGGATCGAATCTTGCGGGTAAAGTGTACAAACCTCTGCAGAGGGTTTAAACCTAATCGATTAGCCGTGTCCCGATTACGGACAATTTGAGCCTCTGGACTTGGATCTATCTGGAACTCTCAACACGGATTGATAACTTAATTGTGGGCAACTTATGATGATTTTGGGCTATGAGACATCGGTTGGCGGAACCATGTCATAACAGAAAAAAACTCCATAGTATAGGCTTCATTTTATTCCTTTGATGTAGGTAAAATAAAACCAGCTTTCACGCAAACAAAATTCGATCTGAGCCATAAAGCCATATTGCATATAGTATAGTTTTATCATCTGTTTTCTCATGTTGTGATCTTGCGGTACATTCAATGTCTTGACCTACACGGCTGCAACGTATCATGTTGCAGATATTTCCTCGACGAGTAAGAGTTACGATCAGGTTACGGTCTACACTCAACCTGCCGATGGCGTTGATGGGACTCCACACCCGTTTGATTGTTTCCGCTGAGTATTATGAGGTATATATCAGTTTTCGTTAATTATACATGTGATTGCACTTTGATATATACATTGATGTCTTGTGTGTGCCGACATCTTGATCCGAGGATGGCACGGTAATACGTAGGCTTGACCGTCTCGAGGTCGGGTCGCTACATAGAGAACATCATGCGGATTCAGCCTCGGGAATCGAGTCAAGTTGTCAGCGAGGGGTGGTGGTGGCGGTGGTGGATTGTTGTTGTTGTTCGATTCGGATGAGCATCGCATAATGGCATTCTCGCTCTTTGGAGCAGCTGGGTGAGCTCGGCGGGAAGTTGAGACCGGGGTCACGTCTCGGAGGCATCTGGTGTTTTTGGAGTGGATGAGACAATTAGAATAGAACAATGGTCTAATGAGAAATAACACTACCCATATGAATGCACAATCATAGACACACCAATCATTTATTCATTCCACTCAAACATGGTTCAATCTCGATTACAAAGCTCATGACTAATCGAAAATAACGACCTAACTAATCGACGAAAAAGTAAGATAACATGGTGGTCGACTAAAAAGTCTTCATCAATAATCCTTGCGTCCTCTGGTGCGATGTCCTCTGTTGTGGTGCCTCCTCTTGCGGCTTCCTCCAGTGGAACTCCCTTCATAATCCTGATCATTGCTCACGAGGGGTCCGTCATCTCCACTCGGAAAAAGGTCCTCTCCCAAGTACATCTTTTCCTCTATTGCGGCAAGCTTCATCTTCAGGTCGTCGACTGTCTCCATGAAGTCCGCGACTTCTTCCTCATGATTAAGGAAGTCTGCGTGTGCCTTCTCCTCCAGTTCCAGTTCACGGAACTATAGCCTCCGGTGTACCTTCGAGTTACGGCGAGTCTGGATCTCCCGTTTCCTGAGGAGACACTCCAAGTTCTGGATATAAGAGAGAGTGGAGTCGTCCTCTACGGCACGGATGATATCTCCATTCCGTGCTCTGCGAGAAACCATGGCGAGGTCTGATGGTTCGAGCTCGGCCCTGTACTCCTCTCGGAGATGTCCAAGGGCACGATAGATCGCCATGTCCCTTCCGATGATCCAGTTGAATTCGTGAACTCAAAGTCGATAGGCTCAGATGTCCTCCGAAGGTTCTCCCTGGAATGTGCACCTCGATCCTCAGAGCAGTATCCGTTGGAAGCGCATTAGTTGGCTTCCGGTGATCGAGGGCAGAGCAATCTTCAGCTTCTTCACCATCTGGACCAGCTTCCTGCCAAGGGCATCGTCTCATCGGGTGGCAAAACTCCGTAGCAAACTGGGGTGAACTCGACGCCATCTAGAATGTTGAAAATCGGAGAGGAGTCGAATTGAACAGGGAGAATTACGGAATTATAAGGATACAAAGTAAATAGTCTCTTCCTATGGCTTTCCGATCCTAGGGGTTACGATCCTCACGGTCAGCGTGTGCTCGATACCATCTCTGAGCGACCGACCCAAAATCGGTCAAATCTACGTGGTTCATACCATCCCAAGATCATCTTTGGTACTCACGGTACATCGATGAAATAATCAAAGTTCAATCACACCTGAATTTATTACGATTCTCATATAGAGTCTTTATTACAAGAGAATAAATTCGCTTAAGGCCAACTCATGAGAAATAAACTAAAATAAGCTGCGGAAGCGTAGAAGTATCGCGAGTCCATCCGACTCCAAAGGGCAATCGCCAAGCGCGGAGCATAGCCTCACTCCTGATCGGAATAAATCTCTGCAACATAAGACGTTGCAGCCGTGTAGGTCAGCTTTTTTGAATAAGCTGGCAAGTCATGAAGAGAATAACAATGATAAAATTGCTAATACTATATGCATTTTGGCTGTGGGGCTCTAAGTTTCATCATTTTGCGAAAAGCCAATTTTCTCCTACTACAGTGGACTTGCTTGCAAATTACTACAAACTGTTGGTAGTTATTGAGATGGTTCCGCCAACCAATGTCTCATTCCCAAATTATTAAGTCATAAACCCCTCAAATTAATTTATTAATTTAGTGTTGAGATTTCCGAATACTTCCAAGTTCCAGAGGCTCAAATTGTCCGTGAATCGGGACACGGCTAATCGATTAGATCTTTAACTCGCAGAGGTTTATGACTTTACCCGCAAGAATCATTCCCTCCTTTTAAGTCTTCGCACGGGAAGACGGGACAAATGAAACAGGGTCTTCCAAAGAGTTCTTCCGCTCTGCCGGTACCCATCCAATCCTACCGTTCTTCTACATCTCGTAGTACCGCCCAGCCAGCGTCACTACTAGGGTTGACCCAGCGAGCCCATAATGGCTTGCGGCTGCAGGTAAGCTTCCGGTCAATGGGGCATCCATCCGTCTCTTCGTGGTTGGGTGAAGCTTTCCGCAAGATGTCATGGCACTTCTCCATGCATCCCGCCAACCACTTTGGGTTCTCCAGGTGCCGTCAAGCAAATCCTCCACCCGTGAGTGAATTTGAAGTCCATCTTGATCATTGTAGTTCATGGGGTTGTCATCATCATTGACTCTCACATCTTTCTTATGAATTTCACTCAACCAAAACCCGTCTACGAGCATAGCAAAGTAAACTACTTCGTCCCGGGGGTCATGGTAACAAGGGGATTGGTTCATCCTACCACATGATACTACTCAAGATTAATAACTTCAAAAATTTCAACTACTGCATGCATGGTGGGGGTGGTATAATTTCTAATGCACAAAATCATAGGTATTGAAAATAACATGATCAAGACTTGCCTTGCTGATGATCCTCGTAAGCTAAAGACTCAGTAGTAGCAAGCTTCAGACTCGGAAACTCTACCGAGACAAACAATAATCACAATAAGCATATAGCATAGGATCACATAATACAATAGCATAGTAACATGACACACCAAAACAAACAAGTCAAAACCCAAAGGAAAACTCAAAGAAAACCAACTCAAAGTTTTCCTACTTCAAACAACAACTAGAAATAGTTTTATATAACAAAAATTTTCTCAACATAACCTAATCATGGATTTAGGTTAACTTAACAGAAAGGAATGCATTAAGCAACTAGGAGCAAAAAGAATCAATTTAAAATCTATTATGAAACTCCTATTAGGCCTAATTCAGTTTCTATTAAGGAAAATAAAATAAAAGTTTTATTTATTATAAATAAAAGTTCATCCTATTAAGTGACAGAAACTATCCTAGAATAATCAATCACATGTGAAAAATAAATTTATTTTCTAATTAAAATAATAGTAAAACAGTAGCTAGTTAATTAATTAGGATTAACAAGATTCTGCTTAAAACTATTTTTTTATTAATCCTAAAATGCCCAAATTAATTTCTATGGTTTGGAAATGTTAAAACAAAGTTGAGACAAAAAGAATCATTTAAAAATAATTTTCCTAGCTCATTTTATGACAGATTTACTATTCTGGCTAAAACTAAAATAAAGCAAATTAAAATAATTTTAACATAGCTAATTATATTTTCTACAGAAACTATAAGAAATTTTCAAACCAACAAAAAAAGAATCACCAAAAAATATTAAACAGAATAAAAGATATGAATTTTTCAAATCAGGAACTATTCTCTTAAAACAGAAAAACGAAAATAAAGAAAAATGGCCTAATGGGCCTAACCTACGCACTGAGCGTAATATAAACTAAACGGGCCCTAGGGTTAAACGAGTCGGGCCGGGCTAAATAAAATAAACCCTAACTTAAATTAAACCGGACTAAACCGGAACGAACCGGTTTTATCTAAAAGAACTTACCCCTTCGGGGGTGTTCTAATCTACACGTAGATGTGAGATCGGACGGGGGTGGAGCTCGGTGACTCACCGGCGTTGGACGGCGGCGGCTCGGTGGCGAAGTCGTCGACAGCTCCGGTCATCGGGAGGGCGGTGGAGTAGTCCGCGGGTGCGAGGCGGCGAGGGGTGGTGCAGTGGAGTGGGCGAGGCTCGGGAGGCTAGAGGCGACAGCGATGAGAATGGCGGGCGGTGGCTCGGGTCTCCATGAGCTCGTGAGGGGGGAGGAGGGTTCGGCGAGGGGTGAGGGGGAATGGGGTGCGGGGAGGGTATAAATAGGGGTCCTCGGCTTGGGCGAGGGAAAAGGCGGGCGAGGAGATCGCGGCGGATCCGGATCTCACGGATCCCATGAGCGGCAGGCGGGTCGTTGTGTCGTGGGGTTGAAGGAGGTGGGGTCCCTTGGCAGGAGAGGGAGGCGCGGTGCGGTCGGGCGACCGAGCCGAGTGGTTTCGGGTGCTGGGTGCTGGGCCGGCTCGGCTGGCTCATTGGCCGTGGCTTCTTTGGGCCGCTGGTGGGCAGTGCGGTGGGTGGCCTCGGTCTTTGGCTGGGCGATGCTCTGGCTGGCGCTTGGGGGGTTTTTTTAATTTATTTTTTAATAAAACAAAAGCAGAGATAACTTATAAAATATAAATATTTTATATAGGACATATATATACCAAAATGATCGGGGAATATTCCTATCATTTGAACATTTTCAAAGGCAAAATCCAAACTTATAAAAATTCATTTTTTTCAAATTCAAATAAAACTCAAGTTTGAATTCAAAACTTTTGGCATTATTTTCCTCTGATATTTTTGGAGTGTCATGTTTACTCCTCTCATACTTTTGCTCAAGTATTTATCGGGCATAGTTTTGAAATGATTCCCACTTGCCATAGTTTGAATTCAAATTTGAAAACTCAAAACTCTGAAACTCCAAATGGCACTCAAATTCAAACAGAATGCATTAGATGCTTAGCTATAATTGTAAAACATTCCAAATAGGGAATTTGGGATGTTACAGTTGGTTGGGGCGAAGTTTTAATAGCATTGATCTTAGATTCATCAACATGAACACCCTTAGAAGACACAACAAAACCCAAGAAAACAAGCTTATCAACACCAAACATGCATTTTTCCATATTAGCATAAAGGTGCTCTTTCTTAAGGGTTTGCGACACGGTTCTAAGATGGGTGACATGATCTTTGAGAGATTTGCTAAACACAAGAATGTCGTCAAAGTAGACCACAAAAAATACACCAATATAGGGTCGAAGAACAAAATGCATGAGTGGCATGAAGGTACCGGGTGCTTCGAATAAACCCATTGGCATAACAAGCCATTCATATAAGCCAAACGTGGTCTTAAATGCGGTTTTCCATTCATTACCTTCTTGGATGCGTATTTGATAGTAGCCACTTTTAAGGTCAATTTTAGAGAATATGGTGGCTCTGCTAAGCTCCTCTAGCATATCATCTAGGCGTGGAATGGGGTAATGATAATGCAGGTAATAGCATTGATAGGGCGACAACCGGAACACATGCGATATGTACCATCTTTCTTGGGAACAAGGATTACCGGGATGGCATAAGGGCTCAAACTTTCACGTACATGGCCGTTGTCCATGAGTTGTTGTACTTGCCGTTGGATCTCCTTAGTTTCCTCAGGGTTGACGCGGTAGGGAGCCTTATTTGGAAGTGGTGCTCCGAGGATGAGGTCGATGCAGTGCTCGATGCCTCGTAGTGGAGGTAGTCCCGGAGGTAGCTCGTCGGGGAAAACGTCTTGGAATTCCTGCAATAGAGAAGATAACACTAAAGGTAGATTGTGAGATGTGTTAGCTTTTGGTGCCTCATCTTTGCACAAAAGGACGTAGTGCATGACACTTGATGGGTTCTCACACACTTCTCTCATCTCATGTTTGGTGGCAGATAGGACTAAGTTCTTCTTGTCGCTCATCGTGGAGGCACTCAATTTGGGCTTGTGGCGCTCACTCTCTTTTTGGTGGTTCGCTCTCTCACTATTCTCTCCACGATGGGTGGCTTGCTTGTCGGTGATCACTTGGCTTGGAGATATAGGTCGTAGTACATACTCCTTTCCTTTCATCTTGAAGCTATAGTGATTTGTATGCCCGTTGTGGATGACGCCTCGGTCAAATTTTCATGGCCGTCCAAGAAGGAGGTGGCAAACGGACATCGGAACGACATCACACTCCAAAGTGTCTTCGTATGCTCCGATCTTAAAGGAAACTTGTACCCTATGCTCGACTTGGATAGTGCCGGAGTCACTTAGCCATTGAACGTTGTAGGGGTGCGGGTGCTTCATCTTGACCAATTGGAGTTTGGAGCATAGTTCTTCACTTGCTAAGTTATGGAAACTCCCTCAATCGATGATGACCTTGACGGACCTTCCATTGATGCCGGCCTCGGTGTGGAAGATATGGCATCTTTGGTCTTCGTCTTGTTGATGTTGAAGAGTCAAGACCTTGGATACAACGAGAGCAGCGCTGGAATCTTCGTCACAAAATACTTGATTATCTTCATCTTCGTTCACTTGCCGGTGCATGGCCACTTGCTCAAGGGCTTCCATTTCCTCGTCACTCATGGTGTCATAGGTTCCGTCGTCGTTGAGGATCATGGTGCGCTTGTTTGTGCATTTAAAAGACTTGTGGCCTCGGCCGCCGGATGTGAAGCATTTGAAGGAACTTGTCTTTATGGTCTCGTCGGTTGGGGTAGATCATGATGAAGCTCTCGGCTTGAAGTTGCTTGTAGTAGGAGGACGACTTGAGGTTCTCGAAGTTTTCGTGTAACTTGACTTGTCGCCATTGCTTGTAGATGGCTTGGTTGAGGTAGAAGGTGTTGTAGTCTTTGAAGCTTGATTGTTGGAGAAGCCATAGGACTTGGATGAGAACTTGGCGTACTTGAAGTCATCTTGCACTTGGTGTTCCGCTTTTGGTAGCTTGATGCACTAGCTCGATGAGGTTCGAGTATGGTTGGAAGTCAACGATCTTCTTGATAGGATGATTGAGTCCATTCCAGAAACGTGCCATAGTTTGCTCATCATCTTCCCTGACATTGGCTCGTATCATGGCAATCTCCATTTCCTTGTAGTAATCTTCAACGCTCTTGGTTCCTTGTTTGAGGATTTGGAGTTTCTTGAAGAGGTCGCGGTTGTAGTAGGTAGGCACGAAACGTGCTCTCGTGACATCCTTCATTTGCACAAGTTGTGATGGGTGGTTCACCTCTTGCCGCTCGGCGCTCAATGACTTACTCCCACCAAATGAAGACGTAGTCTTGGAACTCAAGGGATGCCATCGCGATCTTCTTCTCTTCTTCATAGTTGTGCAAGCGGAAGATTTTGTCAACCTTCAATGCCCATGAAAGGTACTCTTCGGGATCATTGCTTTCGGAAAACTTGGGCATGGTGAACTTTAGCTTGCCGTAGCGTTGCTCTTCATTGTGTTGGGGTCGGGGATGATGACGTCCTTGACGAGGAGGATTGTCTCCCTCAACTTGCTCTTGTCTTGGAGGATTTCCATTGTTGTCTTGATCTTGGTGAACTTGATGTTCTTTTCGAGCTTGTGGAGGATCTTGTTGAGCTTGATGATGCACGCGAGCTTGCTATATTCGTTCTTGAACTTCATCGCGAAGCGCCTCTTGTTGCTCACGAGCTTTCCAATTGCGCGTGGCTACGGCTTGACTTGAATCTCGGAGGGCACGTTGCGCCTCAAGTGCTTGAGCTTCGCGTAGTTGTTGTTCTTGACACTGTGCCTCAGCATCTTGTGCATCTTGGTGTTGTCGTGCATGCTCTTCCTCTTGTTGTTGGCGTAGACGTTGCCGTTCTTGTGCTTGCGCGAAAGTAGCTTGATTTTGACGGTGTCGATGTTCTTGCGCGTGAGCTTGCTCTCGAGAGTCATTGTCGTGTAGAGGATTGTGGTTTACTTGACGATCTTGACGCGTGGCACGATGAGGAGTGTTCGATGTCGGAGTACTTGAGCCGGAGATAGTGTCGTCGGAGTGTCGACTCAAGCCGCTCTGTCTTGAGTAGGACGAAGTGGTTGAAGAGTGGTTGGAGGCACGAATCTCGTCCATTCTTGCGTCATTCTCTTGTTTGTGTTCGTCGAGCTTGTTGTCGAAGTAGTCTCTTGTACATTGCTCGGATAGTCGCAAGTCGGTGGAGAGATGGTCGATGTGGTCGCTCATTGCTTGTTGCTCTTGATGCAAAGCTCGTTGCATTCCAAATAGGTGTAGCTTGGTGACGTAGTTGTTCGGGTCGTCGTCTTGCTCAAGGAAGAGTGGGTTGGTAGACGAACTTGGCCTATCCGTCATTCCAAGCAAAATATGTGAGTGGTAGAAAGAGAAGAACTTATACCAAATGTACCTTGACCGATGTTGAAGATGGATCAATGATCACACAAATGTGTAACAAGGAAATAGCACAATTGGTACCGATTCTTGTCGGTTTCTCACACCTACACAATAAAAACTTATGGTGGAGCTTGGTTAGGATGGTGGCACAAAATTTGATGCAATTGTTAGTGAGCCTCAATAATGTTGGAAAAGATTCACAAATTTGCAAATGCAACAAGTAGACCAATAGCAAGATATGGTACACGGAAACACACACACAAATAGATAAGTTGGGTCATGCAACCAAGGAATGAGCCAAAATGTGGAATCCACGAAAATGCTCTTGTTGCACAACACTAGAGAGACGCTAGCACGATTGCACAATAGGCGGATACGAAACTTGTGCACAACCTACTAAGCAAAAATGCAACGACTTATATCCCAAGTATGCTATATATATGGTATTCCAGTGATATGATCCAACATGATCGAGTATGACAATCTTAAAGTAGTATGATGCTACGGTTCTTGCTTATAAGCTCTTTGCTTATCTTTCCCTTTTGCTTAAAAGCTTGTTTGGCTCTTTATCATTTGAGCTCTTTTCTCATACAAAACTTCACAAACCTAGATATCAATTGTGTATAAGCGATGACAACCCTGTGACACAAGAGATGATACCAAGGTATGCACTACGATGGTATGGTATGTATGCTATGGGAAGTATGGCCACTAATGTGCACAAGTGACGTTGCCGACAATTATCAAAGGCTAGTCTCGATGGGTAAGATACGCAAAATTGGGTTATGGTGGTTATCAATGCAATGGAAAGAATGTACAATAATATCACGATACGAAATGAGGTTACCGTTGTTGCTTACAGTACGGTGTCAAGATGGTGGAGTGGTCGTTGTTGATGACGAGTCCGTGGCGAAGATGGGCGGCGGAGATGTTGATGTCGAACTGTACCGAAATAGCCGAAACAAAATAGGACACGGGAACCGCAACTCAAATTCTTAAAGCAAAATGTGTCAAAATTGTCGGAGTTATTGGCGGGTAAGCAATGGTGGTGTTTGAGGAAACCGGTGGTGCTATGCAGAAAGGATGGTGGTATATGGGAGTGTAAGAGGGCGCCGGATCAAAATTTGGCAAAAGTTAGGCGGAAAACGATGCGGTGGAAGGAAGTGATGCTGTCAGGGGCCGGATGTCCGGGGAGGCCGGATGTCCGGGGGACGAGCCGGATGTTTGGGCTCTGGATCCGTGGATGAACTCGATGAACTCCGCGTGGAAGAGGCAAATTCGGGGCAAAATTCAGGAGATTTTGTGGATGGAAATTGGGGAAAATATGGTGGAAAGCTAGATCTACCTGCCACACACGAAATCCACGGGTCAAATCCAACAAAACTTCATCACACCAACAAATCACAAAAAAAATTGGGGGGCTATTTTTGTGTGGAATTTTTGAATTAGGGACAAACAAAACAAGGATAGAAAACAAAGAGGGGGGCTCCAAAATCGTGATCAACGTGGCTCACGATACCAAGATGATGTAGGGTGGAACCCTAGATGGCTGATCTTTCACGAAAGGAGAGGATCCCGCAATGAACACGAAGAAAACAAGGGGAAATCACGAAGGGAAACACAAGAGAAACACTCAAACCAACGAGATTAGGTCACACATACGCTAGATCTGAGTACACATAGAGATCACACAGTCCAAATCCAACAAGGGACGATACAAAGGGTAACCGATTCTTCTCCCTGAGGAGGTCTTGAGGTCTTCCCGTTAGGGGTCTTGAATCCAAGTGGAACTTCTCCGAAGAGGTGACGGTCTCTCTCGGAGGAGCAGATCCGGATGGATGAGCGAGGCTCTATCTCACATATGAGCTATCACAACGCTAACCCTAGAAAGAGGGAGGTGGAGGAATATATATAGTCTAGGTGGGCGCAGGGTTACATGGGCCTCGGCCCTTACACTGTGCATAGACAAGGGATGCCGGATGTCCGGGCACTCATGAGTTGCCAGATGTCCGGGCGGGCGCCGGATGTCCGGGCTGTCGGGGCTGGCCTTGACACTCTCTTGATAGGTGGGGTCCGGATGTCCGGGCGAAGGGCCGGATGTACGGAGGCTCGGGACGGGCCGGATGTCCGGGCTGGGGGTCCGGATGTCTGGGCTGGCGGGGTCAGCCTCGGTGCTCTCTGGATAGAGGGTGCCGGATTTCCGGGCTGGGCCGGATGTCCGGGCTGCGGCCGGATGTCCGGGGCCTGTAGGTGCTTGGCAGTTGGGCGACTGCTGTGGACGATGCTCCAGGGGCCGGATGTCCGGGGTCATGGCCGGATGTCCGGGGCCGGGAAGCTGCTCTTGACTCCTTCCATTGGTTCTCTTCGTGCGTGAACTTGGGGGCTTGTCCGTCTTCACGTGCATCTTTGAGAGGGTCCTCTTGATACCTAATCATGCACAACATCTCGGACTTAGGTAGTAGCCATGTCTCGAGTGGGTCATATGTGATATCACCATGGAAGGAAGTCACCTCGTTCTCGAGAGCTCTAGCTCGTGCTCGTGTCATCGGTCCTCTTGGCACTTGGCGAGACGATGGTAGGTCCATGGGGATGACCATAGGATGCTCCGCATCATCACCAAATCAAGATGAAGGAATCCGACCAACCAGCAACCATGTTTATCACACCCCTACGGACCATTCTGCTTCAACACAATGCCCTTTGGGTTAAAAAATGCAGGTGCAACATATCAGCGCATGATTCAAACATGCTTGGAAAACCAAATCGGTAAAACAGTCGAAGCCTATGTGGATGATGTGTTCATTAAGACCAAACATGTAGGCTAGTTGATCGGACCTCCGCCTCACTTTCGAAAACCTAAGAACATATGATATACGGCTTAACCCGGATAAGTGTGTTTTCGGCATTCCTGCCGGAAAACTGCTCGGATTCATCTTCTCCCATAGAGGGATAGAGGCCAATCCAGCTAAAATCCGAGCTTTGTCCCAACTGGCAATACCCACATAACTCAAACACGTCCGAAAGCTGGCTGGTTGCGCTGCAGCCTTGAGTCATTTCATCTCCCGCCTCAGTGAAAAGGCTCTGCCACTTTACAGATTACTCAAAAAGACCAAAAACTTCGAAAGGACTGATGAGGCCACTGTCACACTAGAGGAGATGAAGACTCTACTAGCAGGCAACCCCATGTTGACAACACCTGGCATAGCCGAACCCATGCTGCTATACATCTCAACGACAAACTAGGTTGTAAGCGTTATCCTCGTGGTAGAACGAGAGGTAGAAGGACACAAGTTTAAGGTACAAAAGCCTTTCTATTACGTCTCGGAAGTACTCACCCCATGTAAATCCCGGTATCCACACTACCAGAAGATCGCCTACATAGTTTTCATGGCATCCCGCAAACTCCGACACTACTTTCAAGAGTGTTCGATCACCGTGGCATCCGAAGTACCCTTAAATGATATTATCAACAATAGGGATGCCACGGGCCGTATAGCTAATCAGGCAATAGAGCTCCTGCCCTTTGAAATTGTGTACAAGTCATGCCGCACTATTAAATCTCGGGTGCTAGCTGATTTTCTGGCTAAATGGACAGAAGCCAAACTTTCCCGGCAATATAGTACGTACTCCTACTGGACAATGTATTTTGACGGTTCCAAAATGTTGGTCAGACTGGGGGCTGGAGTAATCCTCACGTCCCCCGCGTGTGACAATATTTGGTACGTACTACAGATCGTGTACACGGACTCCAACAACGCATCCGAATACGAAGCCCTGTTGCATGGTCTTCAGATGGCAACCCCAATGGTTGTTCGGCGGCTTGATATGAGGGATCATTCCAACCTCGCGATCTCCCAAGTCAATGGCGAGTTCGACACCAAGGACCCAAAAATGGCGGCATACTGGAATGCCGTCTTAAGAATATCAGCCCGTTTGAAGGGTTAGAATTCCACCACGTCTCTAGACACAGTAACCAAGCTGCGGATATCCTCGCCCGTATGGGCGCTAAACGCGACCCTGTCAATAAAAACAACTTTCTAGAGCGGCTTTTCAAGCTATCCGTGGTTTGGCAAAATGGAGACTAGGATGCAATGATCAACGGGCCCGTACAAATCGTCCCTCCGGCTATCGATCCAGACAACGACATCATCGGCGGCTCGACAGTTGAAGAAACTGCTTCGGCTCATAAGGTCGTGGCCATAATCGCGCCATGAACAGAGCCTTTCCTTGCCTACCTCCTACAACAAGAACTCCCCGATGATAAGACCATGGCATGACGCATAATCTAGCGCTCCAAAGCCTATAAGGTCCACGAGGGAGAGCTATACAAGAAAAGCGCCACCGGAGTCTTGCAACGGTGCATATCGGAAATAGATGGGCAACAACTTTTGGCCGAAATTCATGCAGGCATGGGCTGGTAAGCAAGGCTTTCCGAGCAGGGTTTTTCTGGCCCACTGCCCGCCCGGACGCTGATACGTCCATTTTGCATCATGCTTTTATATTGATATTTATTGCATTATGGGCTGTTATTACACATTATGCTACAATATCTATGCCTTTTCTCTCATATTTTACAAGATTTACATGAAGAGGGAGAATGCCGGCAGCTGGAATTCTGGACCAGAAAGGAGCAAATCTGAGAGACCTGTTCCGCACAACTCCAAAAGTCCTGAAAACTTACGGAGAATTATTTTGGAATATATAAAAAATAGTGGGCGAAGAAAATACTAGAGGGGACCCACCAGGTGGCCACAAGCCTAGGGGCGCGCCCTACTCCCTGGGCGCGTCCCTAGCGCTTGTGGGCCACCTGGCAGGTCTCCGGTGCCATCTTCTGCTATATGGAGGCTTTTGACCTAGAAAAAATCATAAGGAAGCTTTCGGGATGAAGCGCCCCGTCTTGAGGCGGAACCTGGGCAGGAGCAATCTAGGGCTCCAGCGGAGCTGTTCTGTCAGGGAAACTTCCCTCATGGAGGGGGA
Source organism: Aegilops longissima (assembly GCA_021605205.1). Lineage (NCBI taxonomy): Eukaryota > Viridiplantae > Streptophyta > Magnoliopsida > Poales > Poaceae > Aegilops > Aegilops longissima. Next base: position 402,084,195 of record CM038677.1, read on the forward strand.
AATCGAAGCCATCCTCATCACCAACGATCGTCTCATCGAGAGGGGGTCAATCTTCATCAACATCTTCACCAGCACCACAACTCTCTCACACCCTATTTCATCTCTTGTATTCAATCTTTGTCTCAAAACCTTAGATTGGTACCTATGGGTTGCTAGTAGTGTTGATTACTCCTTGTAGTTGATGCTAGTTGGTTTATTTGGTGGAAGATCATATGTTCAGATCCTTAATGATATTCAATACTCCTCTGATCTTGAACATGAACATGCTTTGTGAGTAGTTACGTTTGTTCCTGAGGACATGGGAGAAGTCTTGTTATAAGTAATCATGTGAATTTGGTATTCGTTCGATATTTTGATGAGATGTATGTTGTCTTCCCTCTAGTGGTGTTATGCTAACATCGACTACATAACACTTTACCATGATTTGGGTCTAAGGGAAGGCATTGGGAAGTAATAAGTAGATGATGGTTTGCTAGAGTGACTGAAGCTTAAACCCTAATTTATGCGTTGCTTCGTAAGGGGCTGATTTGGATCCACATGTTTCATGCTATGGTTAGGTTTATCTTAATTCTTCTTTCGTAGTTGCGGATGCTTGCGAGAGAGGTTAATCATAAGTGGGAGGCTTGTCCAAGTAAGGGCAGCGCCCAAGCACCGGTCCACCCACATATCAAATTATCAAAGTAACGAACGCGAATCATATGAGCACGATGAAAACTAACTTGACAATAATTCCCATCTGTCCTCGGGAGTGCTTTTCTTTATATAAGAGTTTTTCCAGGCTTATCCTTTGCTACAAAAAGGATTGGGACACCTTGCTGCACCTTTGTGACACTTGTTACTTGTTACCCGTTACGAATTATCTTATCACAAAACTATCTGTTACCGATAATCTCAGTGCTTGCAGAAAATACCTTGCTAAAAACCGCTTGTCATTTCCTTCTACTCCTTGTTGGGTTTGATACTCTTACTTATCGAAAGGACTACGATAGATCCCCTATACTTGTGGGTCATAAAGACTCTTTTTTGGCGCCATTTCCAGGGAGTGAAGCGCCTTTCGTGACTGGAATTTGTAAGGAAAAATTTATAATCCGTGTTGAAATTTACTGTCACTTGTCACTATGGAAAATCATCCTTTGAGGGATTTGTTCGGGGTATCTTCACCTCGACCGAAAGAGCAAAGATTTGATCCTCAACCTACTGCACCTACTACAAATATTTATTATGAAATTTCTTCGGGTATGATAGAGAAATTGCTAGCTAATCCTTATGAAGGAGATGGAACATTACATCCTAATTTACATCTAATCTATGTGGATGAGTTTGTGGATTATTTAAGCTTACAGGTTTTCCCAAGGATGAAGTTAAGAAGAAGGTCTTCCATTTATCTTTGAAGGGAAAGGCATTGACATGGTATAGGCTATGTGTTGATATTGGGGCCTGGAATTACAACCGATTGAAATTGGAATTACATCAAAAGTTTTATCCTATGCATCTGGTTCATCGTGATCGGGATTACATATATAATTTTTGGCCTCATGAAGGAGAATATTGCTCAAGATTGGGGGAGTCTTAAGTCAGTGTTATATTCATGCCCCAATCATGAGCTCTCAAGAGAAATTATTATTCAGAATTGTTATGGTCGGCTTTCTCCTAATGATTAATCCATGCTCTATACTTCTTGTACTGGGTCTTTTATAAAGAAGACTATTGAATTCAAATTGGATTTATTGGAAATAATTAAACGTAACTCTGAAGATTAAGAGCTTGATGAAGGTAAGGAGACAGGTATAAATCTTAAATTTGATTATGTTAAATCTTTTATGGATACCGATGCTTTTCGTGAATTTAGCACTAAATATGGACTTGACTCTGAGATAGTAGCTTCTTTATGTGAATCATTTGCTACTCACGTTGATCTCCCCTAAGGAGAAGTGGTTTAAATATCATCCTCCGTTGAAGTAAAAGTAGTAGAACCTATTAAAGCTGAAGAAGAAACTATTAATTATAATGTTGATCCAGTTATTCCTACTACTTACTTTGAGAAACCACCTTTTCCTGTTAGGATAAAAGAACATGCTAAAGCTTCAGTTTTGGTTCATAAGAGTTATACTAGAACACCTACACCCCCTGCAAAAAATTAAAGTGGAACCTAGTATTGCTATGGTTAAAGATCTCTTGGTTGATAATATTGATGGGCATGTTATTTATTTCTGTGATGAAGCTGCTAGAATTACCAAACCCGATGATAAAGATCAACATAGACCTTTTAAATGTTTCCTTTTGCCTGATGAATCATTAGTTGTGCTTCTAATAATGTTTTCTGCCAGTACCTTAACTTTGGAGCTGGCTATTTACTCTTTTCAATGTACTAACCAATCCTCTTTTCAGGTTGTCAATTTGGGCTAGCTATTTACTGTCAGTGCATTCAGCAACCTGACCTCCATGACTCCACGCACGGTTGACTGGCCGAGCTCTGAGCTAGCATGACCATGGAGGCAGCTCTCGTCAGCATGGCGACAGGGGTCCTCAAACCTGTCATAGCGAAGCTGATCGTTCTTCTTGGCAATGAGTACAAGCGTCTGCACCCTCCCCTCCCCTCATTTGATGTTTCCTTACCATCCCTGAGTCCATCTCTTACAAGTTGTATGATTACGCCATTTTGCTGTTATATTGGGTAGATGCTCCTCTGATTTATGTTTTGATGATGCTTTGGATTAAGGATGGTTTGATATATCTATTAGCTATATGTACCATGATTTTTATAATTGGTTAGATGATCTTTGTTCATAACACACGCTTATTTTAGCTCTTTTAGTTCATTTTTTACTATTATCACTTGAATGTCTTTGTTATAATAAACCACAGTAGTTATGTATGTACATGCATATAGTGTTATCTGTAGCTAGTTGTATATGCGGTGCAATTGTGCAGAGCTACTAGTCGTGATTGGTACTTTAGTATTTTGCTTTCCTTTGTACTGGGTATATTATTTTCTGCTACTAATCGATGAACACAATAATTAAAGAGAACCAAACTGCTTCTGTTGATTTCCGCTACATCGTTTCTACCCGTTTGTGTGTAAAACCATTCTTAAGCCTGAATGGTACTTCTCTTGTTTTTGTCAATTTTGTTCCTACGAAAAATCTGCTCTCTTTAGCTCATGCTCGTTACCTCCTCCCCTCATATTTCGTAGGAAGATGATAAACCTTTTTAAGATCAAGGTGCAGAAGAAGGAAGAGGCGGCCAACTCAAATGGGGGGCCTCCTATTAAGAAGCAAAGTCCGGGTATATGTATATGGCTGACCTCAAGGTTTAGTAGCTATTGTACTGCTCATGCTCCTGTGTGGTTGGGGGTGTTGATGAAATGGTAGGGTTAATTAAAGGGTTCTTGGTTAGCACTCCTTTTAAGTTTAGTTGATTTTGTCACTGTCTATCATCATGGCTTAAGTTTGGTTGTTGTTTTGAAATTTACACGGCTTAGGTTTTAATCAATTGGCATGTTCATGTTAGTTGTTATGGAGTAAATATGATAAGAACAGTGGCAATTGAGCACCACCACTACTAGTATAACTCAGCTTTACTTTCTAATCGGTAGGTATCTAGTACTAGTAGATTCAGAATATGTAGTCCTGAAAATTAAAGGGAGCAGCAGTAAATGAGTCAAACAAAAATATTCATCTGCTAACACCTGTGTGTGTTTGATTTGATTTGGTTTGCTCTGTTGTTGAAGCTCCTCTTTGCTCTAACCATTTTGGCACCAAATGCAGAATGTTTTGTTTTTTATTTTGTTCCTAATTGTTCTGTTTATAACCTGTAGATGCCCTTTGTTCATTGAAGTGTTTACTGCTGCAACAAATCCCATGATGAAGAAGCTACAATCCGCACCCAGCAAAGAGTACCTCACTGGAGCTTGTTATTGTTTGATATTTTTGTGTATTAGAAAACTGGATACTATGTACTATTATTGTAATGTACCAAGTTTGGCTGTATTGAGAAATATTCTGCATTTATAGCCTATATTTGAACTCAAAATTGACTGAAAATGACGCATATACAAAACTTAAGAGTGACGAGTCCTAAATAAGAAGGCAATTGCTGAGTGCCAAGAAAACTAGACTGTAAAAGGTCGAGGCAAAAAAAACAGGACAGTAAAGGGCCGAGGGCCAAAGAAAATACTGGACTGTAAAAGGCCGTGGCCCAACAAGAAATTGAATGTCAAATTTCAGAGAAATAAAAGAGGCCGTATTACTGGGCCATGCCCATGTAGCTAGTGAAAATTGACAGAAAAATATATATTAAAAAGGCTGAATTAATGGGCTCGGCCCATATAGACACCCAATTGGACCGGACTGATTGTAAGCAACGACCTTTTCATTTGGTTGCAAATTTGCCACGTCGGATCCGACGTGGCCTGGACATACAACCAACGACCAAAAAAAAGGTCGTAGGACCAACGACCTTTTGTTTTGGTCGTTGCCTTCTACGACGATATCATAGAGAAGATCGTTAATTTCCTTTAAAGACGGTCAGCTTTTGACCATCTATTTTTGGTCACAAAAAGGTCGCAAATGAAAAGCAACGACCATTCAGCGACCAATAGTGATGGTCACAAGTTGACATATTTCTTGTAGTGCCTGATTGGAACCTACCCTTTGAAAGTATGTGTGATACTAGTGATTATGTTGTTGGTGTTGTTCTAGGACAAAGAGTTGATAAGAAATTAAATGTTATCCATTATGCTAGTAAAACTCTAGACAGTGCTCAAAGAAATTATGCTACTACTGAAAAAGAATTTTTAGCAGTTGTATTTGCTTGTGATAAGTTCAGATCTTATATTGTTGATTCCAAAGTAACTGTTCACACTGATCATGCTGCTATTAAATATATTATGGAAAAGAAAGATGCTAAACCTATACTCATTAGATGGGTTCTCTTGCTAAAAGAATTTGATTTACATATTACTAATAGGAAAGGGGCTGAAAACCCCGTAGCAGACAACTTGTCTAGGTTAGAAAATATTCTTGATGACCCACTACCTATTGATGATAGCTTTCCTAATGAATAGTTAGCTGTAATAAATGCTTCTCATAGTACTGCATGGTATGCAGACTATGCTAATTATACTGCTGCGAAATTTATACCACCTAGTTTCACATGCCAACAAAAGAAAAAGTTTTTCTATGATTTAAGAAATTACTTTTCGGATGACCCACACCTCTATAAAGAAGGAATAGATGGTGTTATTATATGTTGTGTACCTGAGCATGAACAAGAATAGATCCTACGCAAGTGTCACTCCAAAGCCTACGGAGGACACCATGCTGGAGATAGAACTACACATAAGGTATTACAATCTGGTTTTTATTGGCCTACTCTCTTCAAGGATGCTCGTAAGTTTGTCTTGTCTTGTGATGAATGTCAAAGAATTGGTAACATTAGTATACGTCCGGAAATGCCTATGAATTATTCACTTGTCATTGAACCATTTGATGTTTGGGGTTTTGATTATATGAGACATTTTCCATCCTCTTATGGGTATACACATATTTTAGTTGTTGTTGATTACATTACTAAGTTGGTATAAGCAATTCCAACTAGTAGTGTTGATCATAACACTTATATTAAAATGCTTAAATAAGTTATTTTCCCGAGGTTTGGGGTCCCTAGATATTTAATGACTGATGGTGGTTCACACTTTATTCATGGTGCTTTCCGCAAATTGCTTGCCAAGTATGATGTCAACCATAGAATTGCATCACCTTATCACCCTCAGTATAGTGGTCAAGGAGAATTGAGTAACAGGGAAATAAAATTGATCTTGCAAAAGACTGTTAATAGATCTAGAAAGAATTGGTCTAAGAAACTTGATGATGCATTATGGGCTTATAGAACTGCATATAAAAATCATATGGGTATGTCTCCCTATAAAATGGTTTATGGAAAAGCATGTCACTTACCTCTTGAAATAGAACATAAGGCTTATTGGGCAATTAAAGAGCTCAAATATGATTTCAGACTTACTGGTGAGAAGAGTTTATTTGACATTAGCTCGCTTGATGAATGGAGAACCCAAGCCTATGAGAATGCCAAATTGTTTAAAGAAAAAGTTAAAAGATGGCATGACAAAAGGATACAAAAGCGTGAATTTAATGTAGGTGACCATGTCTTGCTATACAACTCTCGTTTAAGATTTTTTGCAGGAAAACTTCTCTCTAAATGGGAAGGTCCTTACATTATTGAGGAAGTTTATATTCCAGTGCCATCAAGATCAACAATGCCGAGGGCAATAATCCGAAGGTGGTAAACGGGCAAAGAATCAAACATTTTATCTCAGGTGCTCCAATAAATGTTGAAACCAATATTATTAATACCATAACACTGGAGTAGTACATAAGGGAGACCTACCAGAACGTTCCTGTTCGCACACGAACACGTCACCGTGTACCCTCGACGCCGGGGGTGATGCACCACAGCTCACGTCGAAGGAGACCCACCGGAAGCGCGGTACGCAAGACAATCCGGCGGGCGCTTTTGAGGACCCGAAACCCCACACGCCCGGGAGGGACCCCGTCAGGGCGCGCGGCGGCTATGGGCTGCCCTACGTCGGCCTAACCGCCCCTAGGGCCTCGAGGTTCGCCGCCCTGCAAAAGAAGAACAAGCGAAGAACAAGGAAGAAGAAGGACAGAGGGGAGAGATAAAAGTAAAGGTAAAAGATGTAGATAGATTTGTTCGATTGTGTGTTGTTGTTCAATCGGCCGTCACCTCTTATCTATATAAGAGGTGGATGGACTTACCGTACAAGAAAAGGACTTGCCTTGCCGTCCAAATCATAAAAATCTAACCAAATTCGGACTTCTCACGACCTCCGGCCCGGATGTCCGGCTCTAGGCCCGGATGATCCGGCCAAACCCAGATTTCTGACAGCAGTCCACTAATCGGGTTGTAACTTTTTCATGCGAACTCGGATTAAGACGATTTTTGTATAAAAACCATCTGTTTCGACGAGAAGCACAACTTTCATGTTGAAAACTTTTCGATCTGAGGTCATCTTGAGGGAGTGTCGAGCTGTTTTCTAACATCTGCAGCAGAAAAAACTGTCCGGACGTCCGGACTTCTACCCGGACTGTCCGGCCTCCATCCGGATCATTCGGGACTAGACCCAGATCATCCGACTTCAGCACCAACCTTCTGGTGTCTTGATGCTCCAATTACCCAGATGATCCGGACCCCGGCCCGGATGATCCGGCCAAACATTGCTGCAGCACACGGTCTTGCCTGTAACTTTTGCATACGAACTCGGATATGGATGATCTTTATATCAAAATCATCCATTTCGACGAGACGAAGAACTTTGTAGTTGTAATGTTTTATGCGATCTTGGCAAGGTTTCATGCCATTTTCTAATCTGGTGTCAATACGGGCATCTCTAAGATTGTCATAACTTTGGCATCCAAGCTCCGTTTTGGACCATCTATATATTTATTCCCATCGGCTTGAAGAGAGTCATCCAATGGTGACATGAAATCATGAATTTGACATCATATCATTATAGCCTCAAGTTACTCTTTGCGATCATGCCATTTTTGAGCGTCAATAGTTCCAGACCCCCGAAAAGGAATAGAAATGTGATACGGTAAGTAAACTGACTCCAAAACTTCTTCAATGGCAATTATACTCCGTTTTGGAATATTAAAAAAATTAGGAAAATAAAAAGTAGTCCAAAAAGTGCACGAGGAGGCGACAAGCCTTGGGGGTGCGCCCTACCCCCTGGGCACGCCTCCCAAGCTTGTGGCCAACCCGTGTACCCTTCGGACTCCGTTTTCTTCCAGAATACTTATTTTGGTTGGTAAAATTCATTATATAATCTCCCGAAGGTTTTGACCACTGTATCACGACAATATCCTCTGTCTTTGTTTTTAGTTATTTCTACAGCAGATTTAGAGTAAGTTGTCTTTGCAAGAATCCATCAGGGAGAGTCGTGTCTCTCACCCGACACCAGACCCAAAAGCATACACCGAAGCTGAACCCTTTGGGTGGTCAACGGAGGAAGAGATGGAAGCTGACCTGAAAAAAGTGGACACTATGGAGGAGGATCAAGAAGTTAGTTATGTTCCCCGACATGATGGCTGGCACGAGGAGTTCACGAGCTAAGTTCTGGCTGATTCAGTCAAGCCACCCGGTGCTAAGTTTATCTCTTATAATAACATGAAAGAAGTGCTGCTTTTTCTCCTGCAGCCAAGATTCATCCATGGGTGGACGGCGCTCTAACCGTCACAGACAAACTCCACAAGGAAAATATGGACCTCAAGCAGCAAAATCAAAAGCTTGAAGAGGAGAATTGCATCCTGAAGGGCATTATTGCCAAGAACATTACACCACCACCTCCGAAGGAGCCATGAGTACATTGTATGGACACTCCCCTTGGCTTGTGCCAAGCTTGGTGAAGGTGTCCCGGTATAGTATCACCATCATATCTTTACCTTTACCGTTTTCTTAGTTCGATCCTTTTGGTTATATATTGGTTTAGTAGAATAAAGTTTTTAGTATGATCTAGTTTTGAATTTTGCTTTGAGTTCCCTCTATGTAATCGAGTCCGTGAGTTATATAATAAAGAGTAGTTTTGAGTTGAGGGCTTTGCTTTATTGCTAAGATCTTGAGAAAATAAAGGAACAGACAAAATAATAAGATTATATAATGATCTTATGGAGAGTGATGACTTCACATATAAGGAGTATGATGAATGAAATTTGTAGAGAATTGACAAACATAGTTTTGGTCATTGTTGCAATTAATAGGAAGTAATAAGGAAAGAGAGGTTTCACATATAAATATACTATCTTGGACATCTTTTGCGATTCTGAGCACTCATTAAAATATTACATGCTAAAAAGTTGATGTTGGACAAGGAAGACAACATAATGGGTTATGTTGCCTTATATCCGAATAGAAGTTATATTGTCATGGATCCTCCAACATGTTGAGCTTGTTTCTCATCCCATGCTAGCCAAATCTTTTGTACCAAGTGGATATACTACTTGTGCATCCAAACATCCCTTAAATCAGTTTTGCAATGAGAGTCCACTATATCTACCTATGCATTGAGTAAGATCCTTCAAGTAAGTTGTCATCAGTGCAAGCAATAAAAATTGCTCTCTAAATATGTATGATCTTTTAATGTGAGGAAAATAAGCTTTATACGAACTTGTGATATGGAAGAATAAACGCGACAGACTGCATAATAAAGTTCTTTATCACAAGCGGCAATATAAAGTGACGTTCTTTTGCATTAAGATTTTGTGCATCCAACCATAAAAGCACATGACAACCTCTACTTCCCTCTATCTTTTACTTTTATCTTCTACCTTTATAAAAGAGTCAAGGTGATCTGCACCTTTACTTTTTACACTTTTTCTTTTTGGCAAGCACTATGTGTTGGGGAAAGATACAGACATATAAATCCACTAGGGTGTAGGTTATCATAAAGTATTATTGTTGACATTGCCCTTGAGGTAAAAGGTTGGGAGGCGAAGCAATAAGCCCCTATCTTTCTCTGTGCCCGATTGAGGCTTTGATCTCGTAAGTATCGCGTGAGTGTTAGCAATTGTGAAAGACTAAAAGATGGTTGAGTATGTGGACTTGCTATACAAAAGCTCTTACATTGACTCTTTCCGATATTACGATAAATTGCAATTGCTTCAATGAATCGAATCATAGTTTGTTAGTTTTCAATGAAGTTTCTGATTCATACTCTACCTTGTGAACGAACTGTTACTTTAGCATAAGAAATTATATGACAATATATGTTGTTGTTCTAAAGATGATCATGATGCCCTCATGTCCGTATTTTATTTAATCGACACCTCTATCTTTAAACATGTGGACATATTTATCAATTTCGGCTTTCGCTTGAGGACAAGCGAGGTCTAAGCTTGGGGGGTTGATACGTCCATTTTGCATCATGTTTTTATATTAATATTTATTGCATTATGGGATGTTATTACACATTTGGTACAATACGTATGCCTTTTTTCTCTTATTTTACAAGATTTACATGAAGAGGGAGAATGCCGGCAGCTGGAATTCTGGACCGAAAAGGAGAAAATCTGAGAGACCTATTCCGCACAACTCCAAAAGTCCTGAAAAATTATGGAGAATTATTTTGGAATATATAGAAAATATTGGGCAAAGAAAATACCAGGAGGGACCCACCAGGTGGCCACAAGCCCGGAGGGCGCTCCCTACCCCCTGGGCGCGCCGCTAGGGCTTGTGGGCCCCCTGGTAAGGTCTTCGATGCCCATTTTCTACTATATGGAGGCCTTTGACCTGGAAAAAATCATAATGAAGCTTTCGGTACGAAGTGTCGCCGTCTCGAGGCGGAACCTGGGCAGAAGCAATCTAGGCTCCAGCGGAGCTGTTCTGCCGGGGAAACTTCCCTCCCGGAGGGGGAAATCGAAGCCACCGTCATCACCAACGATCCTCCCATCGAGAGGGGGTCAATCTTCATCAACATCTTCACCATCATCATCTCCTCTCAAACCCTAGTTCATCTTTTGTATTCAATCTTTGTCTCTGAACCTCAGATTGGTACATGTGGGTTGCTAGTAGTGTTGATTACTCCTTGTAGTTGATGCTAGTTGGTTTATTTGGTTGAAGATCATATGTTCAGATCCTTAATGATAATTATTCCTCCTCTGATTAGAACATGAATATGCTTTGTGAGTAGTTACGTTTGTTCCTGAGGACATGGGAGGAGTCTTGTTATAACTAATCATGTGAATTTGGTGTTCGTTCGATATTTTGATGAGATGTATGTTGTCTTTCCTCTAGTGGTGTTATGTGAACGTCGACTACATGACACTTCACCATGATTTGGGCCTACGGGAAGGCATTGGGAAGTAATAAGAAGATGATGGGTTGCTAGAGTGACAGAAGGTTAAACCCTAGTTTATGCGTTGCTTCGTAAGGGGTTGATTTGGATTCACATGTTTCATGCTATGGTTAGATTTATCTAAATTCTTTTTTCGCAGTTGCGGATGCTTGCGAGAGAGGTCAATCATAAGTGGGAGGCTTGTCCAAGTAAACATAGCACCCAAGCACCGGTCCACCCACATATCAAATTATAAAAGTAACGAACGCGAATCATATGGGTATGATGAAAACTAACTTGACAATAATTCCCATGTGTCCTCGGGAGCGCTTTGCTTTATACAAAAGTTCGTCTAGGCTTATCGTTTGCTACAAAATGGATTGGGCCACCTTGCTGCACCTTTGTCACACTTGTTACTTGTTACCCGTTATGAATTATCTTATCACAAAACTATCTGTTACCGATAATTTCAATGATTGCAGAAAATACCTTGCTGAAAACCGCTTGTCATTTCCTTCTGCTCATCGTTGGGTTCGACACTCTTACTTATCGAATGGACTACGATAGATCCCCTATACTTGTGGGTCATCAGACGCCCGCACTCTAGTTCAACGTTGTGTTGGATGCTAGCTTTTTGCTAATCAAAGCCATATGTCACCCAGGGCTCTCCAAACTATACAATTAACTAGCCCTTCGCAGTCTGGGGATTGGACATGGTTGGACCACTTAAATGGGGAACCAATAAAAAGAAATATCTACTGGTCATGGTCGTGAAATTCACTAAATGGATTGAAGCAAAGCCAATAACCTCAGCAAAGTCTGGACCAGTTATCGACTTTATATCTGTCTTAGTACACCGTTACGGTGTCCCCCACAGTATCATCATGGATAATGGATCTAACTTCACGGTCCAGGAGGTCAAGGATTGGTGCGCTACCAATGGCATCAAGCTTGACTATGCTTCACTGTACCACCCACAGACCAACGAACAAGTGGAGCGGGCCAACGGACTAATCATGAGCGGCATCAAGCCTCGCCTTGTCCGTTCCTTGAAATAGTATGCTTGTCACTGGGTAGAAGAACTTGACTCCATGGTTTGGGGATTGCGCACTACCCCCAACCGATCAACGGGATATACACCCTTTTTCATGATGTACGGCGCAGAAGCAATCCTACCATGTGATATTATACATGACGCACCTCGAGTAGGCATGTACGAGGAAAAGGAAGCCGAGTTGGATTGGCAGGATGACCAAGACGCATTGGAAGAAGAGCAGGACGTCGCTCGGGCTCGTTCTACATTTTGTCAGCAGCATGCTCGATGCTACCAGAGCAGGGAAGTTCGTGTGAAGGCATACAACATCGGAGAACTCGTCCTCCGCCTCCCACAGAAGCAAAAGAACAAGCTCTCGCCTAAATGGGAGGGCCCTTTTATAATTGATGAAGTACTAGCAGGAGGAGCATATCGTCTTCGCAGCCCGGCCGACAAGCACCTAGAACGGAACCCCTGGAACGCGGCTCAGCTCCGGCGTTTCTACGGCTAAAGATGCCCGCGTCAGTACACTACCCCTTTCCTCATTGTAATATTCCATTTTTCCTGCAGAATTAGCACCTCCTGGGCCCTGTTCCGATAAACCGAATTTTGTTTAGGCCCCCTTCATCATACATTTTCAAATGTAACACCCAGATTTTACCTGGGGGGGGGGGATCCTTTAAAGCATCCAATCAATATATTTCGGTGCACGTAATCGTCTCTGTCCTGTTGACACCTCCTGAATACCTCTCCCACCATTATATGCACCGATTTCACTTAAGTTTTTGCCAAGCTGAGTTGCCTGGCTCCTGTGCTTACCCCCTATGTTCCCGATCGTTCGGCTAGGTGGTAAAGGGAGCACTTATGTGATTGTTACGACCGGGTCAGCCGTGTACGTACCTTAGACGGGTGAAGCCGAAGGCTAGCGTTCTTAAGAACACAATGTGTCGACAAAGAGGAAAACTATAACGCTTTCGGTGTTCGTCACCAATGCTTGGGGATTCGAACCCCCCATCCATTATTCGCATACCTCGGATATCTGACTACAAATGTCTACACTTGGCATGACAAACCTGCAGAAAGGAACCCATTGAGGAACTATTTTCTTCGGAAGATGTTTCTTACATTACATAGTAATATAACATAACTCTCCGCACACGTTTTTGTCTGTTCGTACCTAAAGGATGGATTGTCTGGTTACCGGAAGTGATTTCCTGCTTACATCAGGTCACATAGTACGGAACACTCCCTGACCCATGGTCAGGGAGGTTGAAGCCGATGGCGGGTTATGACAACGTCTTTAGTGCGGATCGAGCACGTTTGATGTAAAGTACATAGATACATAGAATCAAACATATCACTCTTTGTCCACATTTTCTATTATGCTATCCAAGGTGCAATCCTGCTAGGAGAACTAAGCTGCAGGCATCACTTGGTCATAAACCAAGTGAAGAGGTATTTCCTGTCCGTCTGGCCCTACTGGTCCAACACGAGCCATATGTTGCGGTTCAAGCTTCCTTAATCGGTTCTTCACCATGGCCCATGCTTCTCGCACCCCTTCTAGGCAAGCTGATATTTTCCATACTTCTAGCCGTCGTTGTGCTCCCTTAAAGCGCTTCGCTAGTTCGGCCATATCATCCGGCGCCGCTTCAATCGGCCATAGCGCCTTGGCCATACTTTTCATAGCTTTTCGAGCTCTCTCATGAATCACAGATAGTTCTTTTAAAAGATTTCCGCCAAAGGAACTGGCCTCTTCTCTGGGCTGACCAGTCAGGAGACCTAGCATCAAACACGACACATTTGTTATAATCAAGCATCGCGGATGATCATTTACACCCAATGCTTAAGTGCCACTTACTAAACATTCCACTTTTCAATCTCTGGTTATCTCCCAGAGCCAGCGCCTGCTGAGCTTTTAAGCTCTCCAGTTCCTCGGCATGTTGCTGGTTCTCTACCTTCAGCTTGTTGTTTTCCTCGTGACTTCATTTTAAAACCCGCACACCGGATTGATGCTGCGATTCAACATACCGTTGGGATTCTTTGGCGACATCCAGGTCCTTTTGAAGTTTACCTATGCATTCGGCTGCTATAAATAAGGCTGGTGTTAGACAGGGTGATTTAGCATCATTAATACATGCCCATAGCTTTAACTCGCCATGGGCCTCGCTGGTGAACTTTTTCGCCGCTTCCAATTCGGCGCTCGCATCAGCCAATTGTGTTCGGCTTGCCTCAAGGTCCTCGACAACTTTTTATTCTGGCCCTTTTAAGACCTGCAACAAGTGATACACGATTCTCAAACCCTTAACTCGGTCGTCCCGCCCGATTCAAGGCTCGGGGGCTACCGGGTTAGTATTTACAGATTGGCTGTTGGAAACCATTCCTTACCTTCATATTGGTGGAAAAAAGATTGACAATTCCCTCGAGACCTGTTCGGGCCGCTCTGAGATATGCGTCGACCGAATTGAAAGCATTAAATTCTTGGTCGGTAAAGACTGCCTGTCGCAGGGATTGCTTCCGTCGCCCATGATTCATCACACTTTCAACTTCTGAATTGGTAACTGAAACATCCTGTGGATCTTCCGCAGGCTGATGTGTTGTGGGATCTCCCACATTAACCTTCCACTGGTGCAGAGACCTGATATACAAACGGTTTTAACCCCTTTCCGCGACGGTGTTTGGAACCGTCACCAAGTGAGTGTGGGTTATAGGGGGTGACGGTGTCCTGGACTAGGGGGGTACTCATCACGTCATCTCCTGATCAGTTGGATTGGGCCGAGGACCCCCGTGGCCGTATACTCATGGGCCAGTTCGGACAGCTGTCGCATACAAGGAAGATTCCACAAGACTTGGTGATCAAGACAAGGACTCCTCCCCACCGGCGTATTCAGCTAGGACTCTTGTTATCCTACGCCTCTGGTGCATTATATAAATCGAGGCCAGACTAGTCGATAGAGAACAACAATCATAATCATAGGCTAGCTTCTAGGGTTTAACCTCTACGATCTCGTGGTAGATCAACTCTTGTACTACTCATATCATCAAGATCAATCAACCAGGAAGTAGGGTATTACCTCCATCGAGAGGGCCCGAACTTGGGTAAACATCGTGTCCCCCGCCTCCTATTACCATTAGCCTTAGACGCACAGTTCGGGACACCCTACCCGAGATCTGCCGGTTTTGACACCGACATTGGTGCTTTCACTGAGAGTTCCGCTGTGTGATTGGCAAAAGGATCAATGGCTTGACTGCAGATCAACAGCGACGTCGGCTTCTTCGTCACCGGCTCGACTGGTCACCTTGGCTGGACCGAGGACTGCGCCCTACCTCCGATCGTCATGTCCAGAGGAGGGACTTCATCAACATCAACTCCGATCTCTATCAAGATCATGGAGGAATCATCCAGGGAGACCGGGGGCTCAACGTCAACATTGCCCTCGGGTGACCGTGCTGTTTTTCTGGACAGCGAACTTGTATCTGCCGCCACCGCCTCCTCAAGTGTCGTTTTAACGATTACTTCGGTGGACTTGTGCGGAATTGAGTCTACAACAACCTGGAAAATTTTGTCGCGTTTCGATGGAGGAATCTCTGGCAATCCACGATATACCGGAGCCCTGTCAAATCTCGACGGGAATCTGGACGAGTTTAGGGCGTGGTGTCGAGCTTCTAGCTCGGACGTCCTTTGGAAGATCCAACCGTTGATCGGCTGCGGAATTCCTATATCTACCATCCCTCAAAATTTCAGCTCGATCCGACCGTCCAAACTCCGGGAACCTTCCATTAGTGCATCACTTTTCAGATCTGTTTTCTGCGCGAGAACGAATCCGACCCGAATTCATCTTTTTTACGAACGGGATTTCGGACATCCTTTTTGAAGGAAGTTTTGTATGGGGTATTGTGGTTTGTTCCCAAACACATTCCGCTAATTTTGAAGTCTTTTCCAATATGATCTTCACCATCGCGCTGGTGTCAAACCAGCCCGACAACGTTGCTCTACGGCTGCCGACGCGCGCTAGACACGTTGTCACTTTATTGAGCCAAGCTCAACTTCTTCGGATCATCATCTCGGCAAGCCGAACAAGAGTTCGGCATTGCAAAGGATAAATCATCACCAACATCGCCGCCCCACAGATTACACGGAGCGGGCACACCAACATCCCCGCACGGTCATTTCATCAAGCCGGCATTGACCACGTCACGATCGGCATCGGCAGGGCCGCACTGTTGCTTCTTCAAGCCGATGTCCATCACGCCGACCTACTTCGACTCATCGGCTGACATCGAGGCTTCGACATCTCGGCTAGACCGGGGGCTTCGCCATCTCTTAATCAACCTACTCCAGAGACTTCGGCGTCACTAGCCGACTAGCTTCGTCACGTTAGCTGGACCGAGGGCTTTGCCTCGGCAAGCCAACCTTTGCTAGCATCGTCATGCCGTCGCTTTATTGCCCATCAGGCAATGGGTGTGCGGATCGAGTCCCAATTTTGGGAGTCACCTTTCTTCGGATTGCTACAACAAATAAACCAGATGCTATTAATCCTAGTAATTTTTGCTTGTTTGGGTTTATTTTTCCCAAGAAATTATTACTCTGGTTTGTTCCATCATCTGTACACAGGTCTATCGAAAGATGGCCGCACTAACGACGGTCGCATGGTGGTTCGGTCAGGTTCCATACATAGTCCAGCGCAAGCCACATCCGGAACTCGGACCGACCTGTGAATTCAAGCTTTGCCACGCCTTTACCGCATCAGGCCGATGCCCAGCATCGACATTCACTTCAGCGCGCAGGCCATATTTTCTTTCATTACTCACTTTGCATAAATTATTTATTATGCAACGATTTTTTTTAATTATTATTATTACTATTATCTTCGGTTTGCACTATTTTTTGTGCACAGGAAAATGATCCGGGTCGGGCAGTATCGTCAACTCGGTGTACTGACATACCACGTCACCTCGGCTGGACGGGGGGCTTCGTCAACACTTCATTACCCCACGCCGGGGACTTCGGCGTCACTCTGCCGGCTTGCATTGGCCGTGCTATGTCACCACTTCGGAGTGCCAAGCTCTTCGCTCCGCCACCTCGGGACCGGCTTGGGGGATGGAACCTTGTCCCGCATCAAGCTCGGACCGCGTCATCAATGCCGAACACATTAACCAGCTAAGTTGCCTTCATGCTCAAAGTTTTAAATGTTTAATTTGTATTCGGTTCGACCTAGCATTATACCTTTTCGGCAAAAAGTTGTTTGTGAAAAAAATTCCTTGTCATAACCTTGTTTGTGGCACACAAATTCAAATACCCAGTTCACTTGGGGGCTTCCTTCGTGAAGCCTTTACTCTTGCATATGATTATACTTGTACAACTTCATTCCTTGTTCGTGTATTACGCCACAATATGCACCATATTGACTTAAGCGATTTGCAAGCTGGGTTGCCTCGCTCCTGTGTTTACCCCTACGTTCCCGATTGTTCGGCTAGGGAGTAAAGGGAGCACCTCTGCGGTTGTCACAGTCGGGTCATCCGAGCTCGGACCTCAGACTGGGTGAAGTCGTAAGCTAGCACTCTTATTGTTTTCAATTATGTTCGGCACACAACGGAACTCATGAGTACAAAAAATCTATTGCACAAGTCTCGTAGTAACAATGAGAAACCGAAGAAAGGTATCGGTGGGGGTACTATTTTCTTCGAAGATGCTTCTTACACTTCGTCAGTAATATAGCATAAGTTCCCTGAGCGCGCTTTGTCTGTTATAGCCTTATGGCCTGATTGCCTGGTTATCGGAAACACCATCGATATTTTCGATAGGTGGAGTACATAACACTTTTCGGTCCTTGACCGAAGAGGGAGAAGCCGACGGTCGGTTAAGACGCATTTAAAGTTCGGGTGAACAAAGATATGATATTAATACTTCGGTACATACAATCATTATACATAAAATTCTTTTACCCAAGTCACTTGGGGGCTCTTAAATGAGCCGTTTTATAATAAGTGTTCTTCTTCTTAGTCACTGCAAAGTTTTTATTTATTTATTATTATATATCACTCCTTTCTCGACGCAAGTGTGTGGTCAATAGCCAGATAGCCTTGCTTCTCTCTAAAGCCGCTCGAACTTAGTTTGCTAAAATAGCCTAGGAGAAGCACTCCGCCTTCGGGATAAGGAGGTTGAAGCCGTAGGCTGGCCCGCTTGAATCTTGAGATAGGATGTGTCATTGTAAAGCACAACGGCAACACAATTTTCTTTTTCTAAGACCAATTTTCGATTTGGCACCGAACACTTGATCTAGTTCAGGCGTCCAGTTTTTACCGAAGTTTTTGGTTTTCCAAGCCTATGGCACTTTTAAGCTATTTGTGTGTTTCCAGCATTAGTCTCGTAGTGCGGCGCCGGACACCTTTAGGGATTCGGCAAAAACATTCTCGGACATTGATGTATATGCATCGGTTTCGAATTGCGTCTTTGGTCAATAGTTGGGTTGCCCGGCTCCTATGCTTGCCTCCTACGTTCCGCTTTGTTCGGCTAGGTGCGCAATGGGAGAACCACTGCGATTGTGCTTCCCGCTAGCATGGTTAAGCGCCTCAGTGGAGAAAGCCAAAAACTGACTGTCACAACAAGCGTAAACTGGTCAGCGATCCGATGACTGTGTTAAATGACAGGCCGTTCATAATATTGGCCGAAGTGTTTACGGCTTGATCTCGACTGTCGCCGAACACTAACCAGAGGCTAGTAATTGGCCTTCCAACTTTAAGCTCCTATGACTAAGTGAAAGTTATAAAGCCCGTATATCTGATTGCCTCATTTTTGCTAACACAACCGCCTCCGGGCACCAAGACGTCGACTAAGGGTTGTTTTGTTAGTGCAGAAACACCCTGCGTAGTATCTACCAAGGGGTAGAAGCCGACGATGGGCCACTTTCAACTGATAAACGGTCGCAATGAAGTCCAAATAATGATGTAAAGTACTTGGGCACATAGAATCATTACACATAATCTGTGATTTTACTCTGGATATCGATTCTTAATACGGCCACCCGTGCCCACATTAAGGCTCGGGGGCTACTGGGCTTCGTGCTCATTATTTATAAATATTAAAGGGGCACATCGATTCCCTGATTTGGTGTTGCCACCCGACCAGTGTCTCGGGAGCTACTGCATTTCTTATTCAATGCAGAGAATTCAAAGTGCTCAGTGTTCGGCTTGACCGAACTATGCGCATACGCGTCTTCGGACAATAATAGGTACCATATGGACCTATCCAGCATCAAGCTAGTATATTGCGGCGACTTCTCACGACCCTCTCTCAGGGGCCCGTTCAGCGATCACTATTATCTCTAATATATTACACTACGTTTTTATTCCTATGTATGCTGCCGAGCTAGGAGTTGATCCTCAGGCCGATTTCACGACCTGAGTCTCAGAAGCTACTAGGATCAGCGGTTTCATATTTTTCTTCAGGTGCATCTCGGATTTTAGACCGACACACACCTTGAGGGCTACTGGATATACATATACTGGCTATATATCTCGGCAGAGAATAAATTGCACCAATCAAAAATATTCACAAAAAATCAGCCCGCCGTCGGGTGGTGCACCACCTCGGAAGCAGTCCGGCATAAAGCTCGGGCGCCAGTGGCTGGCTCCATATAGGGCATTTCCGGCATTGAGCTCGGCTAAACTCCTTTAACTTTTTAGAACCATGGTGATCTATGACACCTCGGATATAGTCCGGCGTTGGAGCTCAGACATAGTCCGGCGTTGGAGCTTGGATACAGTCCGGTGTTGGAGCTTGGATATAGTCCGACGTTGGAGCTCGGATACAGCCCGACGTTGGTACCCGGCTGCAAAATATACCTCGAATACAGTCCGGCGTTGGGGCTTGGACGCAAGAGGACACTGCCGCCCAGGAACAATTTCAAACCCGAGGTGTGGCATAAAAATAACAAGGCATTGATAAAGGCCGGAAACTTAAAGGGGCTCCTCGGATACCCGACGTGTAAGCTCGTCGGATGCACTTCGGCGATCCTCAAGATCGAAGATGAGAAGATTTGTTGAACCAGTTTTCAAGACCGACAACCGAAGATGAAGAACAGTTTAGAAGAATCGAGGAGCGTCCCCAACTTGAAGACCGGTTCAGGGGGCTACTGACGGTGTCCTGGACTAGGGGGTACTCATCACATCGTCTCCTAGTTAGTTGGATTGGGCCGAGGACCCCCGTGGCCGTATACTCATGGGCCAGTTCGGACAGCTGCCGCATACAAGGAAGATTCCACAAGACTTGGTGATCAAGACAAGGACTCCTCCCCACCGGCGTATTCGGCTAGGACTCTTGTTATCCTAGGCCTCTGGTGCATTAAATAAACCGAGGCCAGGCTAGTCGATAGAGAACAACAATCATAATCATAGGCTAGCTTCTAGGGTTTAGCCTCTACGATCTCGTGGTAGATCAACTCTTGTAATACTCATATCATCAAGATCAATCAAGCAGGAAGTAGGGTATTACCTCCATCGAGAGGGCCCAAACCTGGGTAAACATCGTGTCCACCGCCTCATGTTTCCATTAGCCTTAGATGCACAGTTCGGGACCCCCTACCCGAGATCCGCCGGTTTTGACACCGACAGGGAGTCCTTCCCACACTACCCAGAAATCGTCGGGGATAGGCCCTCGTGGCAAACAGGCTGGGGAAAAATGATCTCGTGTGCGATCTGGCGAGGCATCAAAACCCAATCGTTTCCGTTCATATGTACATCCCACACGGTGAATCCTAGAAAAATATTTCCGTTCGTATGTATATCACACACAGTTTTTTGTGTGGAAACGTTTGTGCAAGGTGGCCTAACGCAAAAAGTTCTCTGCCAGATGCCGTGTGTGATTGTTAGTTGATCGAACATGCCTACTTTCTAGAAACCGTGTGGGTTGTCCGAGTTCATCACCCATGGCGTTGTCTGAGTAACCGTCTGAAATAGAAAACCCCAATAAGGAGGGTAATTAGCCTATTATCGGTAATCCATGTAGTAATCAAATTGATATTTCTTGTAAAACACACCAGATATTTCATATCAGTGATAACGGCAACCATGATTTCATAATCGAATTACATCAGATAGCTTCGGCACTCAGTTACGCCATTACACAACAGCACCAAGTTTCACATGCAACATCGAAAACCTTTGGAAAGTAGCATCATACACGATAAGTAGACATATGAATCTCATCTGGGAAACTGCAGAAGCGGAAGGCAAATATTGAGCCTTCGGTGATGTTGAATGTCCTTGCAACTTTTTAGCCAGTGGCTATGGATAATTGCCCGCCCAACCTTTGTCCTCTTCAGGAAGATTTCAATATTGTGCAGTGGGTGTTGAATGAATACCTTCCTCGCCTCTTGACCATGCAGGTGGTTTGAGAGGTAATCATCGGTGAACTGCTTTGAAAAGTACTAAAAACAAAGATGTGCACAAATCGTTGTTATAAATTTTGAAATGGCACAAGGGGTAAAAACAAGGTAAAAGAGTTAGTACCATCCTATAGTTGAATAATGTCTTTTCATTGTGCAAATAAAGATCCTGCTGTTATTCGTCGCAAGTTTCTTCATCCTAACAATCTTTCTGAGTTTCTTGACTTGACTGATATTCATGGACATCTCATTTCCCCATATGCAAAATGGATCGAACAGTGGGTCTAAGCCTCTGACAGCAGGACCTACATGTGCAAGACCAAACTGTAAGAAACCTAAATATTAGAATGATTCCTGCAACTGCTCAATAATGTGCCATTAGCGAAAGGACCATGCATGAGCAAACCTCGATGGTAAACCGCAGTGTCTCCCATTGTTTCCCTGCAACACACATAAGGAAGATCTTGATCTGGTTAACTAAGAGTTGCCATACTATCAGTAGAATATGTATTGAGTACAGCGAAATTTGATTTATTTCACATGCATAACAATACAAAATTGTACCCACAGCAAATGAAAATCAAATTGTAGAATTGAACCAAACAGTTAAATGCACAGCAGACCAAATGAACCAAAACAGTTAACTGAGCACGACATCGCAGAATAGAAACATGTACTAGAAGATAAGACAGCTAACAAAACAAAGAATGCTTGAGAACAGTACTACGAAATGTAGCAATTGTTGGACCAAACTGTTAACTGAACATTACATTCCAAAGGACCAAACTGTTAACTGTACATTACATTTCAGAGGACCAAACTGTTAACTGAACATCAGATTGCATATTAACATTACAGAGGATAAATCACTAGAAGGCACTGGCGGTGGCCTCGATAAAACATCACGAACTGTATTTTAAAGTAGACAACCGGGTGGCGGTGTCGATGGTGGCCTCGAAGACGAGGTGCTCCTCCAAGATCTGGCAGTCGGCACGCATGCCAGCCATAGCGACCTCGTGCGCGCGTGCGGCCGCGATTTGCTTCGTCGCTGCCAGATGCTATCGAGCTCCACGTTATACTGCGTGTAAAATGGCTGTGGGCGGCGCTTAATTGGAGGAGGACGCCGCCCCGACGCGTCGTGAAGGAGGAGCTCAACTCGCCACTGTCCCCCGTGCCGAAGGCGCACGGGCGCGTTCTGCGCTACCTCTGCGGTGGCTCCTCCTTGTCGTCGTCTCGGTGCGCCATGACGGCGCAAGAGTACGCTGACCGGGAGCCTGGCCCATAACACTAATGACAAACAAGGCAATAATATGTGCACCATTGAATGGGCTTGACCCGTTGCCTGACAAATATACGCAAAAATAGAAACAACTGAAAGGGAGCAACTAGCTGAGGACAGCTCGTTGGCGGCCTTCCCAAAGGTCACTTGGAGTAGACTGAGAGCACGCCACCGCCTGTGGCGCACTCTCAGCCACCGTCATGTGTCGTTCTCTGGGTGCTTCCTCTGGATTTTGTTTTTATTTTATTTTTCCACAGGCGTTTTTTGCTTTTTAATGTTTGTTTTGGCTTTTTGGTTTTCATTCGGTCTTTCCTAACTCTTAGACCAAAGAATTTTTTTTGTGGAAAACCATGTTTTTTTTGCTTTGGCGAGAGGCACGGCTTTGCTTTCGTGAGAGGCACGATTTTGCTTCCGCGAGAGGCACGACCATGCCTCTTGGAAACAAAAAAACGTGTTTTCTATTTATTTTTCCTTCCGGGAGATGCACGATTTTGCTTTCGCGAGAGGCACGTTTTGTTTTTGTCATAGGCATAGATTTGATTTTTTTAAGGTTAGACAATAGGAAAAGCTCCTATTGCATGTATGTATTTAAATCAAACTGATCAACTTTACAAAGAGCATGGAAAGAGGGGGGGTGGAGACCTATACAAGGGCTAAGTTTACAAGACTACCTCTATGTGAGGTTATGTTACAGAGTCTACAATATTTGAAACAAGATGTCTTTTGTGCTCTGGCAGTCTATGAGCAATGTTGGAGAAATCAGTCTTGAATCTGGTCCGCCAAACAGATAAGGAGGGCGTCATTTGCCGAAAGTAATTATTTTTTATTTCATGAGAGGCACGGCTGTACCTCTCGGAATAAAAAAACATGTTTTCTTTTTTTCCCTTTTTGCTTCCGCCAGAGGCACGGATTTGCTTCCACGAGAGGCATGGCAATGCCTCTTGAAAACGAAAAAAATCCTTCCGCGAGAGACACGGTTTTCCTTCCGCGAGAGGCATGGTTGTGCCTCTCGAAACGGAAAATGTGTTTTCTACTCTTTTTTTCTTCCATGAGACGCACGGTTTTTTCGTTCGGTTTTTCTCGAGATTTTTTTTTTGTCAAAACCTATCAACATGGAATCTATTTTTTAAAGAACTTGGTGCGAGGAATCGAACGATGAAAACGGTTCGAGATTTACACTGACAGTTTAAGAGATAAAACATTTTGAATAAAACGGATATAATAAAAAAGAGAAAACTCACTGGTTGCGACAAGTGGCGCACATGGGGCTGGAGTGACCTTTGAAACGAGTACTCCTCAGTTAGTGCCAAAAACAACACTGCATTTCGCCTATGTCTTACTTGTAGCGAAATGTAGGGCAGACTCGCCCATGCGAGTGCGAGACTGGGTGGGCCCAACGCGCGGGTGGCCGAAGCCACGTTTTTCCTTTTTCTCACACTTTATGTTCCCATTTTTGCTTTATTTTATTAATATTTTTATACCTCATATATTGTAACTATATAAAAACTAATATAAAGTTGTTAAAAAGTTAAATGTGAATGGACAAAATGTTTTCATATATGTCAAAAGTGTATACAAACAATATACAATGCGTGTAAAAAGAGTAGATTATGTATTTCAGAAATGTTAATCAAGCATTTGTGAAATGTTAATCAAGTATTTAAAAATGTTAAATGGGTACAGAAAAGATGTTTCTCATGTATACAAAAATATATGAAACATATATACAAAAAATATACAATGTGTATGAAAAAATGTTGGTCATGTATTTTGGGAAAAATATTAAATGTATAAACAAAACTTCCTGATTTATATGTAAAATATACAGAATACAATTAAATAAAGGTAGACATAAAAATCATACGTTTAAAAATCAATTCCATATTAGAAAATGTTAGCGTGTATAACAATAAGTTTCTGAGGTATCGACAAATGTACAACGTATGTTTCATAAAGGTATACATCCAAAAGCATATACTCCATCACGTAAAAAAAAGCATATACTCCGTATTTAGAAAAAATATTTTTTGTATTAAAAATGTTCATCATGTAGATGAAAACTGTACACAGTGTGTGAAAGCATGCTTAGTGCCATTAATAAAATTTTCACCATATATTTGATAAAATGTTGATCATCTATTAGAAAAGTGTTTTGCAACTTGTATTTAAGAAAAAATGTTTAACGTGCTTCTACAAAAATGTTTCGTGTACACAAAAAATGTACATTGTGTACTAAAATATAAACATGTGTGGAACAAAAAAGTAACAAAAGAAATCGGAAAAAGCAGAACAAAGAAGACAAACGAAAGTTGAAAAATGAATTTAAAAACCCAAAAAATAAGAGATAAATAAAAACGATGAAAACCAATGCAAAAGAATGGAAATGTGAAGACCGAAGAGGAAATAAAGAAAATGAGAAAGAAACAAAGAAAATAAAGTATATGGAAGAGAGAAAGAAACCACAGATGGCCGGTGAAAGAAACAAAAGAAAGAAAAAGTATAACGAAGAAAAAACCAAAGAAAATCGTGAAGAACATGAAAAAATAAACAAAAGAATATGAAGAAAGAAAAAAAGGAAAAACCGGAGCGAACCAGCGAAGACATCGTGTGCGAGCGAACAAGAATGTGTGAATATGAACTGGCCTAGTACTATAGTCTGCACTTCTTTTTTTGGAACAAAGACAAACGGAGCGTCCGGGTTTAAATAAATAAAGCCACAAGGCAGCATCCACACGAGGTTTTAAACGTTACAGACCAATAAAATATAAGTTCCTCGGGCTCGACGTCCCGGCAAATGCTACGCAACATGCAGTTTAAGGATCACAAAAGCGGAGCAAAGCATAAGGCTCAACGCAAAAGGCTCAAGCTGGCGGTCCTCCTTGTCGCGACTTCACCATGCTCAGCTTGATCTGCTCCATAATCTCGGTCATGCGGTCCTCATCACACCTCTTCCCCAACGGCGCCCAAGCCTGTAAAAAAATGTGGCATTTGAAGATAATATCAGCTGGGTGGGCAGGGAACTTGTGTTCTATTGTGATTTTGTTCCGAACCGACCAAAGTGACCACAACAGCGCCCCTACGCAACGCCAAACAACCCTTGCATTGGCACCCCTTTGTGCCGAAAGCAAGTTCAACAGGTCATCACTAGACTGGGGGTTCCAATTCTGCTTGAAAGCGTCCCTAACCGCACTCCACGCAAATCTAGCAAGACAACAACCGAAGAACACGTGGTTTGCGTTTTCCCCTAGACTGCAAATGGCACATGTTCCGTCCGCCGGCCTGTTTCGTTTGGCCACGTTATCCGAGGTTGGGAGGCGGTTGCAGAACATTTGCCACATAAAAATCTTGATCTTTAGGGTGATACCGGCCTTCCATAGCCCCCTAGCCATGTCTAGCGCGTTGCCCTCAGTCAACTTATCGTATAGAGATTTAACCAAGAACTTCCGGGAGGAGGTAAGCTTCCATACAATTGAGTCATTCTCATGGCTAAGGTTCCGCCCATCAAGGTCGGCCACCAGCGCGGCCCAACTAGCAGCCTCCCCTGCCTCTAGAGCCCGAAAGAAGGTGATCGCCAGAGGGTGAACTCTCGGGACGTCGGCCACCAGAATGTTAGTGTCAGTGGCAAGTTGGTATAGCTCCTGATGGGTTTGCCACAACGGTGCTTGACCCCACCAACAGTCAAGCCAAAACCACGTGGACGTGCCATCATTAACACGGAACTGGGCTCCAACTGAGGAGGCCGGTCTCACCGCTTGGATCCCGTTCCAAAATGCCGAGCCATTTGTTTTGGCCTTGAAAATATTTCCATCTGGAAAATATTTCGCTCGGAGGATATCAGCCCAGAGTCCCGACTCATTTTGGGCGAGGCGCCACCACCACTTGGTGAGCAAGGCAACATTCATGAGCTTAGAATTCGTAATGCCCAAGCCTCCGAACTTTTTTGGTCTGCACACCGCAGCCCATTTCACCAAGTGGTATTTGCGTTTGGTCTCGGATCCTTCCCAAAAGAACCGAGATCGCGGGGTATCAAGCTTAGCGTGGACACCATCCGTGAGAAGGAACATCCCCATTGTGAATAGTGGGAGAGAGGACAGACTCGAATTGGTCAGGATCAATCTAGCTGCCGAAGACATAAACCTACCTCTCCACGGGCTCATTCGGTTGGCCACTTTGCCATAGAGTGGCTCCCATTCAGCAATGGTAAGTTTCTTGTGCGAGATCGGAAGGCCAAGGTATTTGATCGGGAAGCTCCCAAGCCCGCAATTAAGCAAATTGGCAATCTGCATGCTTTCTTGATCAACCATCCCAATGGTGATCATTGCGCTCTTTAGGAAATTGATCTTAAGCCCTGACAAGATCTCAAAAGCAAGAAGCAGTAACTTGATCGCGGCGATACTATGGTCGTCGGGTTCGAAAAGTAACATCGTATCGTCCGCATATTGTAGGTGAGTAACACCGCCTGGGATGAGGTGGGATACAAGCCCTTTAATCTGTCCCGCAGCTCTGACTTTGTTGATCATGGCCGCAAGAGCATCCGCAACAAAATTAAAAACAAGTGGCGAGCTCGGGTCTCCCTGCCAAAGGCCACGTTTGTTGTGGAAAAATTTGCCCATTGAACCATTGATGGTTACTACCGTGTGCCCACTACACGAGGTGCATGATGTGGTGCACAAATCCCGCCTCAAAGCCCTTTTTGAGGAGGACCTCTCGCACGAACTCCAAGTTCACGCGGTCATAGGCTTTCTCGAAATCTAACTTGAGAAGCACGCCCTGTGCCCTGGTACGTTTTAACCCGTGGACAATTTGTTGTAGCGCAATGGGTCCTTCTAGGATGTTACGGTATTTAAGGAAACCGGTCTGGCTAGAGCTAATCACGCGTTGTGCCACAGGAGTCCGCACTTCTTCAAGCGGGATATAGTTCTCGTGCCATGAACAATGCTGACCAAACATGTTAGAGGCCAGTCTGCGTCAAGAATAGATCAGACCATCACATGGAACAGGACCTACTTTACATTGCCGCTATTTTTTCTTTTCCACTGTTTCTGTAAAAGAGAAAAAGGTTGACCCCGCGCAAAAGAAAACGTGTTTTGTGTTTTAGATACATGATGAAATGCATGGTACTCAGCAGATGACGTGAAGTATATGATTGGATTAGGCCAACTCCGACCGTCGAATGGACGTCCCGTTTTATCCAGATTTTGTCCGTTTGGGTCGAAAAAACAGACACGGGCATCCGGATGCGGTCACTCGGCCGTCGGTGCGCCCAATGGGCCTGCCCATCCCAAACTGTCCGTTTTTTTACTTGCAAATTTGACGCAGAACAAACTCGAACAAACATTGCACATAATTTAAAAACATTAATATAAACATAAACGTTCAAAATATCCAGTCCACCACACTCTTAACAAACATAAAATTTAAACGAAATTAAAAAAAGCTAGATAAGCCCGTCGCCGCCACGGCCACCATCATGTTCAGTTGCCGCCGACGTTGTCCTCGTCGCCAGTGAGGTCGTTGTAGGACGGCGGCGTTCAAAGGTGGGCAGGCGACCCCTACCAGGAGGAGGCATCTGCGGATGCACGACCTCTAGCCGCGGCAGAGACGGTGACAACGTGTCGGCGTGCATGGCACTGTCTCCGTCCATGACCACCTTTGGCCGACCAATACCGGGTTCCATGCTGCGGGCTCCTCCTCCACCACCTCCTCCATGGCCTCCTCCTTGACCACGATGTCGAGCTCCGGGATACGACGTCGCCTGCCACGGAGAGGGCTGTCATTTCTTCGAGGTCCTACCACTGGGCCTCGTCGTGGGTGTGGACGGAGTCCTCTAGCACCTGCCTAACTACCTCTTCCTCCTCCTCGACGATCATCAGAGCGGGTGGTCGCCGGGGACAACGACAGGGAAGGCGTTGGCGTCAGGCCACGAACAAGCCTACGCCCGCGTGGCTGGGGTGGCCTGGGAGCGGGCGGCGGTCTCGGAGCACGACCAGAAAAGAAAAGATTGCCGGTGAAGGTCATGCTCATCGCGCAGCCATGTATCCCACAGCGGGGAATCCACGGCGTACCTCTAGTCGTGGACGAGGTCCGAGGGCAGGAAGGTGTGGCAGCAGGCGATCTCCTCGCGGCGGGCGCAGCCGCTCACCGGGTTCACTGGAATGGGCACCCGATCCGCCAGTTGTTGGGGAGGTGAACGTCTCTCCATGGAAATGGCGTGCCGTCTCCCAATACTGGTTGCATATCTCCGCCTTGACGTACGACCGCATCCGAGGTGCGGCCGTCGGAGGTGTAATGTGGAATGCGGGAGGTGGAGGAGGAGGAGGAGGGGTGGAGCGGTGACGACGACCTAAGGACGACCATGGATCCACTCCCACACCATTGCCATCGCCGAGGGAGGTGGAGGAAAGGAGGTGGAAGAGTGGCGAGCTAGGGTTTGGGTGTCGGGCCACGAGGAGGCACACGTCGATGGAAGTGGAAGCCTTTGGACTGACCGGTTCACGGCTTCCGCATTAAAAAGGATGGCGACCGGATGGATGGGTGGCTGGAAGGGGGTCTGTCCACTCGTACGTAGTTAATTTGGGTGGTCGGAGGTAGGTAGGTGGCCGACGGGCGGGATCGAGGTGTTGGGAAACGTTGCATGCAATTTCAAAAAAATTCCTACGCTCACGCAAGATCTATCTAGGAGATGCATAGCAATGAGAGGGGTAGAGTGTGTCCATGTACCTCGTAGACCGAAAGGGGAAGCATTTGACAACGCGGTTGATGTAGTCGAACTTCTTCTCATTCCGACCGATCAAGCATCGAACGTACGGCACCTCTGAGTTTTGCATACGTTCAGCTCGATGACGTCCCTCGAACTCTTGATCCAGCAAAGTTTCGAGGGAGAGTTCCGTCAGCATGTCGGCATGATGACGGTAATGGTGAAGTGATCTGCGCAGGGCTTCGCCTAAGCACTACGTGAATATGACCGGAGGCGTAAACTATGGAGGGGGGCGCCGCACACGGCTAACAATGATTCGTGTGTGTTCTAGTAGTGCCCCCCCTCCCCGCCCTCATATATATAGGTTGGAGGGGAGGAGAGGCAGCCAAGGGGGCGCCCTAAGTAGGAGGAATCCTACTTGGGGTCCTCCCAATTCGGCCTCCCCCTTTCCTATTCCTATTCGGAGTAGGAAGGGAAGAGGGGGAAGGGGGAATCCTATTCCCTTTTTCCTTTCCTTCTTCCCCTTTCCTTCTCCAATTTGGCCAGCCCATATGGGGGCACCAGCCCCTTTGTGGCTGGTGTGTTTCCCCTCTTGGCCCATTAGGCCCATATAGCTTGTCGGGGGTTACCCGGAATCCCTTCCGGTGACCCGATACGTATCCGGTACCCCAGAACACTTCCAGTGTTCGAATACTATCGTCCTATATATGAATCTTTACCTCTCGGCCATTTCGAGACTCCTCATCATGTCCGTGATCTCATCCGGGACTCCGAACAACATTCGGTCACCAAATCACATAACTCATATAATATAAAATCATCATCGAACGTTAAGCGTGCGGACCCTATGGATTCAAGAACTATGTAGACATGACCGAGACACCTCTCCAGTCAATAACCAATAGTGAAATCTAGATGCTCATATTGGTTCCTACCTATTCTACGAAGATCTTTATCGGTCAAACCATAATGACAACATACGTTATTCCCTTTGTCGTCGGCATGTTACTTGCCCGAGATTCAATTGTCGGTATCTTCATACCTAGTTCAATCTTGTTACCGGCAAGTCTCTTTACTCGTTCCGTAATGCATCATCCCGCAACTAACTCATTAGTATCATTGCTTGCAAGGCTTATTATGATGTGCATTACTGAGAGGGCCCAGAGATACCTCTCCGATACTCGGAGTGACAAATCCTAATCTCGATCTATGCCAACCCAACAAACACCTTCGGAGATACCTGTAGAGCATATTTATAATCACCAAGTTACGTTGTGACATTTGATAGCACACAAGGTATTCCTTCGGTATTCGGGAGTTGCATAATCTCATACTCAAAGGAATATGTATATGACATGAAGAAAGCAATAGCAATAAAACGTATCGATCATTATGCTAAGCTAACGGATGGGTCTTGTCCATCACATCATTCTCCTAATGATGTGATCCCATTCATCAAATGACAACACATGTCTATGGTTCGGAAACTTAACCATCTTTGATTAACAAGCTAGTCTAGTAGAGGCTTACTAGGGACACGGTGTTTTGTCTATGTATCCACACATGTATCAAGTTTCCGGTTAATAAAATTCTAGCATGAATAATAAACATTTATCATGATATAAGGAAATATAAAATAACAACTTTATTATTGCCTCTAGGGCATATTTCCTCCAGTCTCCCACTTGCACTAGAGTCAATAATCTAGTTCACATCGCCATGTGATTTAACACCAATAATGCACATCACCATGTGATTAACACCCATAGTTCACATCGCCATGTGACCAACACCCAAAGGGTTTACCAGAGTCAATATCTAGTTCACATCGCCATGTGATTAACACCGAAAGAGTACTAAGGTGTGATCATGTTTTGCTTGTGAGAGAAGTTTAGTCAACGGGTCTGCCACATTCAGAACCGTATGTATTTTGCAAATTTCTATGTCTACAATGCTCTGCATGGAGCTACTCTAGCTAATTGCTCCCACTTCCAATATGTATCCATATTGAGACTCAGAGTCATCGAGATCGGTGTTAAAGCTTGCATCGACGTAAATCTTTACGATGAACTCTTTATCACGTCCATAACCGAGAAATTTTTCCTTAGTCCTCTAAGGATAATTTTGACCGTTGTCTAGTGATCTACTCCTGGATCACTATTGTACCCCTTTGCCAAACTCATGGCAAGGTACACAATATGTCTGGTATACAACATGACATACTTTATAGAACCTATGACTGAGGCATAGGGAATGACTTTCATTCTCTCTCTATCTTCTGTCATGGTCGGGTTTTGAGTCTTACTCAACTTCATACCATACAACTCAGGCAAGAACTCCTTCTTTGACTGATCCATTTTGAACTCCTTCAAAATCTTATCAAGGTATGTACTCATCGAAAGTCTTAACAAGCGTCTTGATCTATCTTTATAGATCTTGATGCCTAATATGTAAGTAGCTTCACTGAGGTCTTTCTTTGAAAAAATCCTGTCAAACACTCCTTTATGCTTTCCATAAAATTCTACATCATTTCCGATCAACAATATGTCATTCACATATACTTATCAGAAAGGCTGTAGTGCTCCCACTCACTTTCTTGTAAATACAGGCTTCACCACAAGTCTGTATAAAACTATATGCTTTGATCAACTCATCAAAGCGTATATTCCAACTCTGAGATGCTTGCACCAGTCCATAGATGGATCACTGGAGCTTGCACACTTTGTTAGCACCTTTAGGCTTGAGAAAACCTTCTGGTTGCATCATATACAACTCTTGTTAAATCCATTAAGGAATGAAGTTTTGACATCCATTTGCCAGATTTCATAAAATGCGGCAATTGCTAACATGACTCGACAGACTTTAAGCATCGGTACGAGTGAGAAAATCTCATTGTAGTCAACACCTTGAACTTGTCGAAAACCTTTTGCGACAATTTGAGCTTTGTAGATAGTAACACTACTATCAGCATATGTCTTCCTCTTGAAGATCCATTTATTCTCAATGGCTCGCTGATCATCGGGCAAGTCAATCAAAGTCCATACTTTGTTCTCATACATGGATCCTATCTCAGATTTCATGGTCTCAAGCCATTTATCGGAATCTGGGCTCATCATCTCTTCCTCATAGTTCGTAGGTTCGTCATGGTCTGGTAACATGACTTCCAGAATAGGATTACCGTACCACTCTGGTGCGGAACGTGCTCTGGTTGACCTACGAGGTTCGGTAGTAACTTGATCCGAAGTTTCATGATCATTATCATTAGCTTCCTCACTAGTTGGTGTAGGCATCACAGGAACGGTTTTCTGTGATGAATTACTTTCCAATTTGAGAGAGGGTACAATTACCTCATCAAGTTCTACTTTCCTCCCACTCACTTCTTTCGAGAGAAAATCCATCTCTAGAAAGGACCATTCTTAGCAGCAAATATCTTGCCTTCGGTCTGTGATAGAAGGTGTAGCCAACAGTTTCTTTTGGGTATCCTATGAAGACGCACTTCTTCAATTTGGGTTCGAGCTTATCAGGCTGAAGCTTTTTCACATAAGCATCGCAACCCCAAACTTTAAGAAACGACAGCTTAGGTTTCTTATGAAACCACAGTTCATACGGTGTCATCTCAAAGGATTTAGATGGTGCCCTATTTAACGTGAATGCAGCTGTCTTCTAATGCATAACCCCAAAACGATAGTGGTAAATCGGTAAAAGACATCGTAGATCGCACCATATCTAATAAAGTACGGTTACGATGTTGGGACACACCATTACGCTGTGGTGTTCCAGGTGGCGTGAGTTGTGAAACTATTCCACATTGTTTTAAATGAAGGCCAAACTCGTAACTCAAATATTTGCCTCTGCGATCAGATCGTAGAAACTTTATTTTCTTGTTACGATGATTCTCCACTTCACTCTGAAATTCTTTGAACTTTTCAAATGTTTCAGACTTGAGTTTCATCAAGTAGATATACCCATATCTGCTCAAATCAACTGTGAAAGTCAGAAAATAATGATACCCACCGCGAGCAACACTCATCGGACCGCATACATCGGTATGTATTATTTCCAATAAGTCAGTGGCTCGCTCCATTGTTCCGGTGAATGGAGTCTTAGTCATCTTGCCCATGAGGCATGGTTTCCAAGCATCAAATGATTCATAATCAAGTGATTCTAAAAGTCCATCCGCATGGAGTTTCTTCATGCGCTTTACACCAATATGACCTAAACGGCAGTGCCACAAATATGTTGCACTATCATTATCAACTTTGCATCTTTTGGCATCAATATTATGAATATGCGTATAACCACGATCGAGATTCAACAAACCATTCACATTGGGTGTATGACCATTGAAGGTTTTATTCATGTAAATAGTAAAACAATTATTCTCTGACTTAAATGAATTACTGTATTGCAATAAACATGATCCAATCATATTCATGCTCAACGCAAACACCAAATAACATTTATTTAGGTTCAACACTAATCCTGAAGGTAGAGGGAGTATGCGATGGTGATCTTATCAACCTTGGAATCACTTCCAACACACATCGTTACCTTGCCCTCAACTAGTCTCTGTTCATTTCGCAACTCCTGTTTCGAGTTACTAATCTTAGCAACTGAACTGGTATCAAATATCTAGGGGCTACTATGAACACTAGTAAAGTACAAATTAATAACATGTATATCAAATATACCTTTGTTTACTTTGCCATCCTTCTTATCCACAAAATACTTGGGGCAGTTCCGCTTCCAGTGACCAGTCCCTTTGCAGTAGAAGCACTCAGTTTCAGGCTTTGGTCCAGCTTTGGGCTTCTTTCCGGGAGTGACAACTTGCTTGCCATTCTTATTGAAGTTCCCTTTCTTTCCCTTTTCCCTTTTTGTTGAAACTAGTGGTCTTATTAACCATCAACACTTGATGCTCTTACTTGATTTCTACCTTCGCTGATTTCACCATCGCGAAGAGCTCGGGTATCTTTTTCGTTATCCCTTGCATATTATAGTTCATCACGAAGTTCTAGCAACTTGGCGATGGTGACTAGAGAACTCTGTCAATCACTATCTATCTGGAAGATTAACTCCCACTTAATTCAAGCGATTGTAGTACCCAGACATTATGAGCACATGCTCACTAGCTGAGCTATTCTCCTCCATATTGTAGGCAAAGTACTTGTCAGAGGTCTCATACCTCTCGACATGGGCATGAGTCTGAAATACCAATTTCAACTCTTGGAACATCTCATATGCTCCGTCACGTTCAAAACGTTTTTGAAGGACCGGTTCTAAGTCGTAAAGCATGGTGCACTAAACTATCAAGTAGTCATCATACCGAGCTTGCCAAACGTTCATAACGTCTGCATCTGCTCCTGCAATAGGTCTGTCACCTAGCGGTGCATCAAGGACATAATTCTTCTGTGCAGCAATGAGGATAATCTTCAGATCACGGATCCAGTCCGCACCATTGCTACTATCATCTTTCAACTTAGTTTTCTCTAGGAACATAATAAAATAGGGGAGCTATACACAAGCTATTGATCTGTAACATAGATATGCAAATACTATCAGGACTAAATTCATGATAAATTAAGTTCAATTAATCATATTACTTAAGAACTCCCACTTAGATAGACATCCCTCAAGTCATTTAAATGATCACATGATCCATATCAACTAAACCATGTCCGATCATCACGTGAGATGGAGAAGTATCTAATGGTGAACATCTCTATGTTGATCATATCTACTATATGATTCACGTTCGACCTTTCGGTCTCCAGTGTTCCGGGGCCATGTATGTACATGCTATGCTCGTCAAGTTTAACCCGAGTATTCCGCATGTGCAAAAATTTCTTGAACTCGTTGTATGTGAACGTAGAGCTTATCACACCCGATCATCATGTGGTGTCTCAGCACGACAAACTATCGCAACGGTGCATACTCGGGGAGAACACTTATACCTTGTAATTTTAGTGAGGGGTCATCTTATATGCTACCGCCGTACTAAGAAAAATAAGATGCATAAAAGATAAACATCACATGCAGTCAAAATATGTGACGTGATATGGCCATCATCATCTTGTGCCTTTGATCTCCATCTCCAAAGCACCGTCATGATTTCCATCGTCACCGGCTTGACACCTTGATCTCCATCGTAGCGTCATTGTCGTCTCGCCAACTATTGCTTCTACAACTATCGCTAACGCATAGTGATAAAGTAAAGCAATTGCATGGCATTTGCATTTCATACAATAAAGCGACAACCATAAGGCGCATGCCAGTTGCCAATAACTTCTACAAAACATGATCATCATATACAATAATGTATATCACATCATGTCTTGACCATATTACATCACAACATGCCCTGCAAAAACAAGTTAGACGTCCTCTACTTTGTTGTTGCAAGTTTTACGTGGCTGCTACGGGCTTCTAGTAAGAACCGTTCTTACCTACGCATCAAAACCACAATGGTGATTGACCAACTTTGTTGTTTTAACCTTCAACAAGGACCGGATGCAGTCAAATTTGATTCAACTAAAGTTGGAGAAACAGCCACCCGCCAGCCACCTTTATGAAAAACTAGTTGCATGTCTATAGGTGGAACCGGTCTCATGAATGTGGTCATGTAAGGTTGGTCCGGGCCGCTTCATCCAACAATACCGCCGAATCAAAATAAGACACCGGTGGTAACCAGTATGACGATCACCATCCACAACTCTTTGTGTTCTACTCGTGCATATCATCTATGCATAAACCTGGCTCGGATGCCACTGTTGGGAAACGTAGCATGCAATTTCAGAAAAATTCCTACGCTCACGCAAGATCTATCTAGGATATGCATAGCAGCGAGAGGGGGAGAGTGTGTCCACGTACCTTCGTAGACCGAAAGCGGAAGCCTTTGACAACGCGGTTGATATAGTTGAACTTCTTCTCGTTCCGACCGATCAAGCACTGAACGTACGTCACCTCCGAGTTCTGCACACGTTCAGCTCGATGACGTCCCTCGAACTCTTGATCCAGCAAAGTGTCGAGGGAGAGTTCCGTCAGCACGACGGCGTGGTGATGGTGATGGTGAAGTGATCCGTGCAGGGCTTCGCCTAAGCACTAGGTGAATATGACCGGAGGCGTAAACTGTGGAGGAGGGTGCCGCACACGGCTAACAATGATTCGTGTGTGTTCTAGTGGTGCCCCCCTCATATATATATAGGTTGGAGGGGAGGAGAGGCAGCCAAGGGTGCGCCCCAGGTAGGAGGAATCCTACTTGGGGCGAGGGAGTCCTGGATTAGGGGGTCCCCAGGTGTCCGGGCTATGTGACATGGGCCGGACTGATGGGCCGTGAAGATACAAGATAGGAAGCCTTCCCCCGTGTCCAGATGGGACTCTCCTTTGCGTGGATGGCAAGCTTGGCGTTCGGATATGAAGTTTCCTTTCTCTGTAAACTGACTCTGTACAACCCTAGGCCCCTCCAGTGTCTATATAAACCGGAGGGTTTAGTCCGTAGAGGCAATCACAAATCATACAGGCTAGACATCTAGGGTTTAGCCATTACGATCTTGAGGTAGATCGACTCTTGTAACCCCTATATTCATCAAAGTCAATCAAGAAGGAAGTAGGGTATTACCTCCATTAAGAGGGCCCAAACCTGGGTAAACATCGTGTCCCCTGCCTCCTGTTACCTTCGATCCTCAGACGCACAGTTCAGGACTCCATACCCGAGATCAGCCGGTTTTGACACCGACATTGGTGCTTCCATTGAGAGTTCCACTGTGCCGTCAACCGAAGGCTCGATTGTTCGTTCGATCATCTACAACGATGCCGTTTCTGGGGAAGCTTTCCTCCCCGGCCAGATTTTTGTATTCGGTGGCTTCGTTCTGTGTGCCGACTCGACTGGCCACCTCGAACAGATCGACAGCTACACTCCTGGTCATCAGATCAGCTTTGGAAACCTAAACTATGTCGCCGATACCCGAGGAGACTTGATCTTCGAAGGGTTTGCGGCCCCAATCACAGCTCTGGCCTTACATCTGGAGCATACCATCAGGTCCGAAGATGGGAGTTTGGAGCCCACCGGTCTCTTCGCTGCAAACTGCATTATCAAGGATCCAGAGGCGATTGTGTCCACGACGAACTTGGAATCAGACCGGGTTCCCCCTATCATTGAAAGGCCGGACTCGCCCCCGGATTCCAAATCCGAACTCTCGAAGTCCGCACCAAGCAGGCATGGCCAGGAGGCTTTCACCCCGGCCAGCCCCGCGGACTCTCGCTTCCCCGTCCAAACCTCGCTCTTAAACGAGGCTCTGGACTTAATGCGATCCCTCGCCATTACAAAGGAATCACTTCCGAATTATGCCCAGCCCGAACTAGGGGCTGAGAGCGGGGAATTTCACGTCCCACTCACCACCCACTTCATAGCCACTGTCAAAGATTTAACTGACATGCTGGACTACGCCTCCGAAGACATCGACGGCATGGATGACGATGCCGGAGACGAACAAGGCCAAGACCCACCGATCACCGGACGTTAGACGGCCACCTCCACATATGATGTGTATATGGTGGACACACCTAAAGAGGATGACGACGACGGCAGTAACGATCCGGTTGAGGATAAGCCCGCTGAGGCACCTCCAAAGCGTTGACGTCAGCGGCGCCGCTCAAAATCGCGTCGCAAAAAATACAGCAATACCGGCACCGGAGACAATAACACTCCAGAGAACACCAAAGACCTCGAAGCCCCTGTCGAGCCAACATCCAAACGGGATGATTGGGAGGATGGGCAAGTTAGCCCTGACGATCCAGTCGAGAATGAGGACTCAGAGGATAGTAACTATC
Source organism: Aegilops longissima (assembly GCA_021605205.1). Lineage (NCBI taxonomy): Eukaryota > Viridiplantae > Streptophyta > Magnoliopsida > Poales > Poaceae > Aegilops > Aegilops longissima. The sequence goes on from CM038677.1 coordinate 402,122,280, forward strand.
TACCAATCTCCGAGGATGATGTGAGCCTCGGTGACGAAGACTTCATCGTGCAAGAGGAACCACTCGAGCAGGAGCGCTTTAAGCACCAGCTAATCGCCACTGCGAGAAGCCTAAAAAAGAAGTTGCCGAAGAGTACATCCTTCAACGGCCAGCAAAGAGTTATCCGAAGCATCAGCTACTTCCACAATTTGACGACGAGGCCATCGAGCCCATACCGTCAAGACATGACCGTGCTGATGAACCAGACCGACCACCACGTGGACGAGATAAAAGCGGCCACCTACGCTGAACACAAACCCGCACCACCTCACCGTAGAGGCAGAGAGACAGCGACTCCAGGATACACCTATGACCTACGGCAGGACCTGGACAATAGAGCAGGCCAAGCCAGATCGATCTATGGATCAAGGGGGCGTGCCCGGGAAGACGGCCATCAGGCCTGGCACGACAGGAACAACCTCACTCGGGCCGAAAACCGCATACGGACTTCATCGAACTGTGTCGTGACGTCGCCCGATATAGAGGCGCCGCACACCCCTTATGCTTCACCGATGAGGTAATGGAACATCAGTTCCCAGAAGGATTTAAACCCATGAACATTGAATCATACGATGGAACAACGGATCCTACAGTATGGATAGGAGATTTCCTTCTCCATATCCACATGGCCCGCGGTGACGATCTCCATGCCATCAAATACCTCCCCTTAAAACTCAAAGGACCAGCACGGCACCGGTTAAACAGCCTCCCAGAAAACTCCATTGGTAGCTGGAAGATTTGGAAGATGCCTTTAGAGACAACTTCCAAGGCGCCTATGTTCGGCCTCCAGATGCCGATGACCTTAGTCACACAGTCCAGCAACCCGGAGAGTCAGCCCGGAAACTCTGGACCAGGTTCTTAATTAAAAAGAACCAAATTGTCGATTGTCCGGACGCAGAAGCCCTCACGGCCTTTAAACACAGCGTCCGTGACGAGTGGCTCGCCCAACACCTCAGCCAAGAAAAGCCAAAGTCTATGGCAGCTCTCACCGCACTCATGGCCCGTGATGTCTACTACATAACCTTCTTTTTGTAGACGTTGTTGGGCCTCCAAGTGCAGAGGTTTGTAGGGCACTAGCAAATTTCCCTCAAGTGGACGACCTAAGGATTATCAATCCGTGGGAGGCATATGATGAAGATGGTCTCTCTCAAGCAACCCTGCAACCAAATAACAAAGAGTCTCTTGTGTCCCCAACACACCCAATACAATGGTAAATTGTATAGGTGCACTAGTTCGGCGAAGAGATGGTGATACAAGTGCAATATGGATGGTAGATATAGGTTTTTGTAATCTGAAATTATAAAAACAGCAAGGTAACTAATGATAAAAGTGAGCGTAAACGGTATTGCAATGCTAGGAAACAAGGCCTAGGGTTCATACTTTCACTAGTGCAAGTTCTCTCAACAATAATAACATAATTGGATCATATAACTATCCCTCAACATGCAACAAAGAGTCACTCCAAAGTCACTAATAGCGGAGAACAAATGAAGAGATTATGGTAGGGTAAGAAACCACCTCAAAGTTATGCTTTCTGATCGATCTACTCGAGTCCGTAGTAAAATAACACGTAGCTATTCTTTCCATTCAATCTATCATAGAGTTCGTACTAGAATAACACCTTAAGACACAAATCAACCAAAACCCTAATGTCACCTAGATACACCAATGTCACCTCAAGTATCCATGGGTGTGATTATACGATATGCATCACACAATCTCAGATTCATCTATTCAACCAACACAAAGTACTTCAAAGAATGCCCCAAAGTTTCTACCAGAGAGTCAAGACGAAAACGTGTGCCAACCCTATGCATAAGTTCATTGAACCCGCAAGTTGATCACCAAAACATACATCAAGTAGATCACGTGAATATCCCATTGTCACCACAGATAAGCACGACAAGACAAATATCAAGTGTTCTCAAATCCTTAAAGACTCAATCCGATAAGATAACTTCAAAGGGAAAACTCAATACATTACAAGAGAGTAGAGAGGGAGAAAGATCATAAGATCCAACTATAATAGCAAAGCTCGCGATACATCAAGATCGTGCCACCTCAAGAACACAAGAGAGAGATAGAGAGAGGTCAAACACATAGCTACTGGTACATACCCTCAGCCCCGAGGGTGAACTACTCCCTCCTCGTCATGCAGAGCGCCGGGATGATGAAGATGGCCACCGGTGAGGGATCCCCCTTCCGGCAGGGTGCCGGAATAGGGTCCCAATTGGTTTTTGGTAGCTACAGATGCTTGCGGCGGCGGAACTCCCGATCTATTCTGCTCCCCGATGTTTTTAGGGTATATGGATATATATAGGCGAAATAAGTCGTTCAGGGGAGCCACGAGGGGGCCACGAGGGTGGGGGCGTGCCCAGGGGGCAGGCGCGCCTCCCTGCCTCGTGGTCACCTCGTTGCTTCCCTGACGTACACTCCAAGTCTCCTGGATTGCTTCCGTTCCAAAAATAACTCTCCGGAAGGTTTCATTCCGCTTGACTCCATTTGATATTCCTTTTCGTGAAACATCAAACAAGGGAAAAACAGAAACCGACTTTGGGCTCGGGTTAATAGGTTAGTCCCAAAAATAATACAAAAGTGCATAATAAAGCCCATAAACATCCAAAACAGAATATATAATAGCATGGAACAATAAAAAATTATAGATACGTTGGAGACGTATCAGCATCCCCAAGCTTAATTCCTACTCGTCCTCGAGTAGGTAAATGATAAAAACAGAATTTTTCATGTGGAATGCTACCTAACATATTTATCCATGTAATCTTCTTTATTATGGCACGAATATTTAGATCCGTAAGATTCAAGACAAAAGTTTAATATTGACATAAAAATAATAATACTCAAGCATACTAACAAAGTAATCATGTCTTCTCAAAATAACATGGCCAAAGAAAGCTATCCCTACAAAATCATATAGTCTGGCTATGCTCTATCTTCATCACACAAAATATTTAAATCATGCACAACCCCGATGACAAGCCAAGCAATTGTTTCATACTTTTGATGTTCTCAAACTTTTTCAATCTTCACGCAATACATGAGCATGAGCCATGGACATAGCACTATAGGTGGAATAGAATGGTGGTTGTGGAGAAGACAAAAAGGAGAAGATAGTCTCACATCAACTAGGCGTATCAACGGGCTATGGAGATGCCCATCAATAGATATCAATGTGAGTGAGTAGGGATTGCCATGCAACGGATGCACTAGAGCTATAAGTGTATGAAAGCTCAAAAAGAAACTAAGTGGGTGTGCATCCAACTCGCTTGCTCACGAAGACCTAGGGCATTTTGAGGAAGCCCATCATTGGAATATACAAGCCAAGTTCTATAATTCAAAATTCCCACTAGTATATGAAAGTGACAACATAGGAGACTCTCTATCATGAAGATTATGGTGCTACTTTGAAGCACAAGTGTGGTAAAAGGATAGTAGCATTGTCCCTTCTCTGAATGTGAAGTGCCTCTCTGCTACCATTGCTACCATGTGAAGTGAGGCAACCCCAAAGAAGGAGCTGGGGGCCTACACACACCATGGGTGAACGACCTAAAGTGAAAAGACGAATTTGCACGATGGAGCTAGAGAATGCTGAGGGAGGGTGACAGGGATGCGGGCGTGTGCATGCACGAGAGAAAGTTAGCGCTAGCTACAAAGATAAGAGGATTGTGTGGGTGTAAAAGACGAATAGAGATCATAATTCATTATAAAAAGCGAATTCGGATATTTCAAAATTTTATCATAGTGTTTTAAACCGATGCATGCGTGAATATATATAACGGTGATACACATGGTGTGGTTATGAACATGGTATACTACATATAATATATTTTATCTCTACTCTTATAAAAAAACATAGTTGTTGATGATGGTGTGCCTGCCATTCTGCAATATAGGTCGTCCGATTTATATTTGAGGGATAGGAAGGAAACTATGGCAATTTTGAAAAAAGATACCCACACCCCTCTCCATATTTGCAAATAAGGCCTCCCCTTGATCACGTTGATGTTCCGTGGAACGCATGGGCATCTTGCTAGTACTATATATAATATATAGAACATTGATTATAATTTTGGATAATGTGTGGCTTTTGCAGCTCAGGGCTAAATACTTGTCATAATGTAGGGGCGGGGCACTATACTTTGTGTGATAAACACGGTGTACGTATGGAACATGGTTTAGATTATGAATATATAGTTAGTACATCAAATGTACTATTATTTGGAATCAATATCAAGTGTATTCAAAAGATTGAATTCGAGTTCATATAGTACACATAGTTCATATCTATCTCGATAGTAATCATGTGGTGTGTTGTTAAGGTAATACACGAATGATGGTTGAAGTTGGCAACAATCATGATTGTAGATTCTTATTGAAATAGAGAAACAAATTCAAATTCAGTTCGAATTGCAGTGGCAGTATAAACATTTGGAATGCACTAGAATGTTGGTATGAGTAAGTTACATGCATTATACAACCAGCGAAAAAATTTAATTGGACATAACATGGATTCATACTCTCTCTTTGCGTAGCTTTGGATAGCATTTGTATAGTAAAACGGGACAAGACTCTCTCTTTGTGTGGTGTGAATAGTTTTATTTTTTTCATTTTTTTTTCGTTGAGGGAGGTGCGAATTGATTTGGTACGTACAAGTACAATATTACACGTTAGGCTTGTCCCTAAAATTCAACCCGTGCCTTGTTATATCCCGAAAATTCTGATATCGTGCTCACAAAACTGGCGCCTTCACAACCTGCGCCTTGCTATCCCGAAATTACAACGCGCGTGAAAACTCCCTCCAGCTGCCAAATCCCGACACACGAAATCTCCCTTCTAAACCTAAGCCTAAAGGGCCGCTAGTTCAAATCGGTGGGGGTAATTTGTAACACACCCTACATTTTGGAAAAGCGCGTCCCTAACTCATGGTTCCCCCCTCCCATCGCCTCCTTTTAGCCATTCAAAATCTGGCCGCCATAACCTCTCCGCTCCAGCCGCGAAACCCCACCCTCCTCTGTCCGCCACCTCACCACTGCCCAGCCGGATCCTCTTCCCCGACGACTTCGTCCACCGCAACAGCTCGACGTCCCTCATCTGCCTCCCCGGATGAGGATCCATCGTCCATCCTGTCGTCCTACCGGTTCAGCCGCCCCACCCCCCACCTCCAAGGAGCTGCTCAGACGATCGCCTCGTCTATCGCGGCTGCTCCATCCCCACAGCACCGCCTTAACCTGCTCCACTGGAACCGTAGCATCCTCACCGACTCCTCGGACGAAGCCGAGGCCTACTCGGCGCCACCAAAGATGTTCTACACTCATCGAATCGCACCTTCTCCTTAACTCGACCTCCCGACACCGACGGTGCTCCATCCCGCACCCCCATGGAGCGGCTACCTCGAAGCCGGCACCGCGGGCGACATCTCCATGGCGGCTCTCCCTAGTGTGAGGCCCTTCAGCGGCAGTGGCCATACCAGCCGGATATGCTGCTGCTGCTCAGGTTGTCACTCTGTCGCCAGACCGCCGCTGCTCCGACTCTCACTTTCGCCGCCGCCTCGCCTGCTGCTGCCCAGCTCTCGCTTCGCTCGCTTGCTGCCGCTGCTGCCTGCCTCTCACTGCTGCTACTCTCCTCTCCTCGTCAGGCTGCTGCTCTGCTCCGATTTAGCTACACTTCAATCAACTGAATCAACTTTTGGGCCATTCGATTTTCAGGGGGTGGTGGGTCTCGCCGGAGTTAAGGAAGAACCACTCGCGGAGGGGAGGGGGGCTCGCTGGAGAGGTACCCCACTATCTATCTTAGGGTTCTGGTGGGTGCTACTCGCCGGCAGTGGGGGGCGCGGTGGGGGGCGGTGGCGTGGGGATCTCCAGGGCAAAAGCTTGGCGTGGGGGGGTGGGGGCTAGAGGGCTGGCCAGGGCGGCGGCGGACCGACGGTGGGGAGTTGTTTCGGGGCGGTGAGGCGGCGGCGGACCGGCGGTGGGGAGTTGTTTTGGGGCAGCGAGGCGGCGGCGGACCGGTGGTGGGGAGTTGTTTCAGGGCGGCGTGGCGGCGGCGGACCGGCGGTGGGGAGTTGTTTCGGGGCAGCGAGGCGGCGGTGGGGAGTTGTTTCGGGGCGGCGAGGCAGCGCGGGGTTTGGCCGGTGGTGGCTGGCGGCTCAGGGGGTGTAGGTTGAAGATGAACTGCAGGCCCTCCCTAAACTAACCATGTGAAGTGCCTCTCTGCTACCATTGCATTCAGTTTCGATAGTAACATTCAGATTCCACAGTAAATTTCAGTTTCAACAATTAAGTTCAGAGTCAACAGTTTTTACCTCATCTGTTGTAGTCAGGTGGTTTTTGGTGATGTAAATTTTACATCTATCGCTTTTTTGGTAATGCATTTTACATCATCTATTGGATATGCTATTAGAATCCCACTTGATATTAACATTGTATGTCTTGTGCTGCTTCAGCCTTGACGTCTTACGGCTCACCGGAGCTGCTCCAGGGACGAAACAATCCATCACAACAGAGCAGTGCCCTGCACGCCATCTACAAATTCCTTAGATCTTCCTCCACACCTCCAACAGCCACCACTGCCTCAACTTCTTCAACGACCAACCCAATGATGCTGAGGTCGACACGGCTACGGCAAATAGGTTGTACATTTGTCGCATCACTTATTACTCTACATTCATGTCGATCCATTAGGGCTATTGTGGTTCAACGGAATAACATATCAATAGGAAATTTTCCTATGGCACTCCACTATTCAATTATTCATGCATTTTGTTGAAAGGAATGGAGCAAAACATCCACCTGGACCTACTTTTCAAAATCCTATGCATGAAAACAAGACCAAGTGCATTATTGGCAGAATAACATTCTGACTGTACATGCTTTAATATGGTTTCACTTTATTTTGGCCATGTTTCTTTGCATTCCTCTGCTCCTCCTTTTCCTATGAACCAAACACCCAAGTTGACAGAAATCCTGTGTTCACAAATGCTCTGTTTCCCATGTGCATTCCTATCCTATTCCAGTGTTTTTCCTCCTATCCCTGCGTTTCTAGAATCATGCAAGCCAAATGAGCTCTTACAGAAATACTTAAGTTACAGGTAGGTGTTGAAGAAAACTTTGTGTGGTTTGTCCTGCTCCTGCCTGTCATATATGTCGTCCCCCCATAGCATCATCACTGATAACGGCACGAACTTCACGGCCGATGAGGTCAAACTCTGGTGCAAAAACATGGACATCAAGCTCGACTACGCTTCAGTCTATCACCCCCAAACTAACGGTCAAGTCGAGCGAGCAAACGGTCTAATCATGAGCGGCATTAAACCCAGGCTAGTGCGGTCCCTCAAGGAATCTAACACGACCGGGTAGAGGAGCTCGACTCCGACTGGGGCTGCAGACCATGCCGAATCGCACTACTGGATTCACACCATTTTTTATGTTATACGGCGCAGAGGCAGTTTTTCCCTGCGACATAATTCATGACTTACCTCGCGTGTGCATGTACGAAGAAAGAGAAGCCGAGCTCGATCGACAGGACAGCTTGGACGCCTTGGAGGAGGAGCGTGACGTGGCAAAAGCTCGTTCCGCATTCTATCAACAGCAGGCTCGAAGATATCAAAGCAGGGAAGTACGGGCCAAAGCTTACAATGTTGGCGAACTAGTTCTACGCCTGCCGGACAAGAAAAAGGACAAACTCAAGCCCAAATGGGAGGGTCCCTTCATCATCGACCAAGTCCAGACTGGTGGAGCATACCGTCTGCGAAACGCATCGGATAACCGACTCGAGCCGAACCCATGGAACGCAGCCCATCTCTGAAGATTCTACGCCTAGCGCCGGATTCTGAGTTCGTCTCCTTCCTCCGTATATATTTTATACTTCAAGCTGTCTTTTATTTCTCTCCTTCTCCCTCCTTTTTTCCGAAGCCGTTAAAGGCTCGTTTGCACAATGTTCAAGACACTTGACGCGCTATCCGCTCATTATACTGGGGCTTCTTTAATGAAGCTTATTTATACGGGCTTTATGCCCAACACATGTGTCACACTTCCGCATGTACCTTTTATTCACCATTATATGCATCGATATGACTTAAGTTTTGGCCAAGCTGGGTTGCTCGGCTCTGTGCTTACCCCCACGTTCCCGATTGTTCGGCTAGGTGGTAAAGGAGCACCTCTGCGATTGTTACCGCCGGATTAGCGGACGTGTACCTCAGACTGGTTGAAGCCAAAGCTAGCGTTCTTAAGGGAATATTGGTCGGTGAACTAAAAGACGATTTTTATTTTTTTTATTTATCTGCCCCGGATGCTTTTCTGCTTTTTTCATGATCCGACATGCACTTTAGGGCATGCCTCTGTGGAAAGGAACCCCTAACGGAACTATTCTCCCTAGAAGATGTTTCTTACTAACCATGTAATATAACATAACTAGTTGGGCACTTGTCCGATAAAGCACTCATGACCCCTACGCCCTGGTCTACATGCATGCCCCGGTTTTTACATAACCGCGAGGGTATTCGGACACACTCCGGACTATTGGGTCCCGAGGTTGAAGCTTAACAGGTCCGCATCGACAAACGATCTACAATCCGGCTAGAAGGCATTTTACATGTCATTTTAAATTACATAGTCAAATTGGTGATTGTATTCCTCTTCAATGCCGCCTAATAGGTTGTCTAGTTTACAGTCCCACTGAATACTTTATGCCAACTCTTCTTGGCCGTACATTGCTCACAGGATCTCCTTCCGTCGGGCCCCACAGTCCGACCTCGCCATGTGGTTTGGGTCCATAACCGTGTACCGCGTCTTCACCATGGCCCAGGCCTCGGGCGCCTTTGACGACAGCCGATATCTTCCATAGTCGAAGCGCGCTGTGCTCCTGAAGCTTCTCTGCAAGCTCTCCAAGGCCTTCGGCGGGGAGATAGATGGCCACAAGGACTGGTGACGCCTTTCATCACCGCCGAACTCGTTCGATGCAGTTGCAATAGCTCGGGAAGAAGGTCACCGAGAACCGGCATTTCCTCTTCAGGGCGACCCGTGAGCATACCTATAGACATAACTCTGTTAGTTGACTTCCTCGCCGAACTCTTTTTCAAAGTTCGCTCAAGCACTTACTATAAATGCCGTGACGAAGTCGCCGATTCTCCTTCACGGAGTCAGACAGCTGGGCACGAACATCCTTTAGTTCCTCACCCAGCTGGGTGTTGGCATCTTGGAGATTATTTTTCTCTTGCCTCACCCTTGTAAGAACATTCTCGTCGGCCTTCAACCGGCGCAAGAGCTGTTGCTTGTCCGGATCTAGTCTGGCGCCATCTGCAATATTATTGTCGATTTACACACGCCGCACTTCACAAACTACTTATCTTTTGAAGCATATATTACCGAGGGGTCTCGTGGCTCCCTCAGAGCGGCTAGTGCGGCCTCAAGTTGGGCCTTGCATTCTTCAAGCCTGGGGACAGTCGGGTATTCTTTTTCGAAGATCCTCAGATAACAAATGATCCTTAAATCAGTTATTCTAACTATTTTAAGTCTCGGGCCTCTTGGCATATATAACCGTCAAATTTCCTCACCCGTATGTCCTTTACATACTGCTCCATGGCTCGCTAGACCATCTTGGCGGCACGGAGGTGCGCGTCTCCCAATTGAAGGCATTCAATGCCTCTTGGAAGAAACATGCGTCACGAAGAACTGTCGCGGCGCTGTGATTCATGGCGCTCTCCACCTCGGAGTTGGTGGCGGACAATCTGTCGGCATCCTCTGTCCGAGGAGCATTTGGACGACGCCTCGTGCTCGCCTCCGCTTCGACCCGGCTTTGGAGCACGGCTGGCGGAGGCTCGATTAATAACCTCTCCGGACACAGATCCGCGGCGCTTTTTTCTGAAAAGAGCACCAGCGTTAATCGCCTTCCAGAATCAATCTGGGAATATGGCGACGCGCCATACCGTTGTGGCGGCGTTTCGATCTGGACCGCACTTCTTTTTAGCCTACGGGGCCGTGCTACCCCTTGTTGGCTAGCCGCCGCGGGCTCAGCCTCCTGCCTTGAAGGCGCTCTCTGCGAAACACCATTGGTATACGGTGATAAAAAATAAGCACGGATGGGTCATTATCAGAGTATTGGGACCTCGGTCTCAGTTACCTGTGAGGCTGGAAGTATTCCGGGGTAATCGGCCGTAATGGCAACTAAGGCATTATCGATGCTCAGTTGGTGAAATACCCCATCAATCAACTCCACCAATATGTCCGGATCCTCTTGGGAGGCCGGATCGAGGAGCCTTTCCGGATCCTCGGGTTGTGGAGGCGGGCTGTTTATGTCTTTTACGGCCTGGCGCAGTTCCTGCGTCAAAATCACAAAATGAGATACCTAACCATGGGAATACGGATCGGATGTGCAAAAAAGAAATGTCCGCTTACCCAGCTTCGAGGATTGTTCATAGAAAATCCGTTCAATGGACTGACGCGGAGAAAATCTTCCTCTTCTCCCTTGTACACCGCGGACAAGGTCTTCACCAGATCGATGACCGATCCCGGCCCCTTACGGCCGTGACGGGTGGCATCGTCCTCCCCGTTGAAATCCCACATGGGGTGGCCCCTATACTAGAGCGGCTGCACCCCCCGCATAATACATGTGGCCATGACACCGATCATGATCAGTCCGGAATGAGCTAACAAACTTATTCGGCTCATCAGGTAAAGGACGCCCTCGCTGCCTTCCCTCGGGAGCTCATGGCGCCAACTCAGGTGTTTCTTCAAAGGAGCATTGCTGAGCTCCGGGAGACCGATCCGAACAGGATCCGGCAGCGGGTCGCCTTCTATATAAAACCATTCCGAAGGCCAGCCTTCGGACGCCTTCTTTGGGGTTCCGGATAGATATCCGGTCCCGGCGATGCGCCATAGCTCGGCTCCGCCCACTTGATATATTGACCCCTCGTGAGAACGGGGTACAAGGCAGAATAATCTCTTCCACAGCGCAAAATGAGCCTCGACGCCCAAGAACAGTTCGCAAAGGGCCACGAAGCCCGCGATGTGCATAATGGAGGCAGGCGTAAGGTGGTGCAACTGGAGGCCGTAGAACTCCAAGAGCCCCCGGAGAAACGGATGAACTAGAAATCCGAGTCCTCTTACTAGATAAGAGATAAAGCATACCCGCTCTCCTTTGGAGGGATCGGGGACACTCTCCGCTTGCTTTCCGCCCTTATAGGTGGCAAGTCCGGCTCGAACCGAACCATGAAGGCCAGGGAAGAAATCCCTTGGTTTGGAGTGTCACTAGCTCGCTATCGCGGACTGAGCATCTCTCCCAATTTCTGTGCTGAGGACTGGGGCGCGAGAGGAGGAGCGCGCCGATCGTCCATGATGGAATGGATTTTTGTCGAGGCGCCCGATGAAAGCTCATGGAGGGGATGGTGTGACTCAGATCTAGATCCTCGTCCCTTTATAGGCGGCTCATTTACGCAGCTAGGGGATAAGTGTAAAATACCCTGGCTTTTCAGATTCATTCAAACACGTGGAAGACGGCCATTATTGGGCGTGGAAGCCAAGGAGCGCAGCATTTATCGAAGCGGACACTATTCGACAAGTATATGGAATTTGGAGAAGAACCCGCCCGCAATGCCGAAGACATCCACGCCACGGACTCATCATCATTGAAGCCTGGTTAGGGGCTACCGAGGAGTCCTGAATTAGGGAGTGTCCGGATAGTCGAACTATCACCGTTGGCCGGACTCCTAGACTATGAAGATACAAGATTGAAGACTTAGTCCCGTGTCCCGGATGGGACTTTCCTTGGCGTGGAAGGCAAGCTTGGCGATACGGATATGTAGATCTCCTACCATTGTAACCGACTCGTGTAACCCTAACCCTATCCGGTGTCTATATAAACCGGAGGGTTTTAGTCCGAGGATCTAACAACAATCATACCATAGGCTAGCTTCTAGGGTTTAGCCTCTTTGATCTCGTGGTAGATCCACTCTTGTACTACCCATATCATCAATATTAATCAAACAGGAGTAGGGTTTTACCTCCATCGAGAGGGCCCGAACCTGGGTCAAAACATCGTGTCCCTTGTCTCCTGTTACCATCCGCCTAGACACACAGTTCAGGACCCCCTACCCGAGATCCGCCGGTTTTGACACCGACAGTGGTCCTTGCCTCCGAGTGGACCCTCTACTGCCCCGACGGTGGCCTTCATCTTTGCCCAGTGCATCTTGACACGGGCAAAGGCCATCCGTGCATCTTCTATGCACGCCGAGCGCTTCACAACCTCGACTCGGGGCAAGGCGTCGCCGAGCCGCTTGACCAGGCCGAAGTAGCTGCTAGGAATGGGTCCGGCTGGCCATAACCGGACTATGATGTCCTTCATGGCCAAACCAGACATCCTATGCAGCTCGGCCAGCTACATCATCTGGTTTTTTAGCAGCGCTGACTGCTCCGGCGCCAGTTACTGCGACCAGAAGAGCTTCTCCAACGTGTTCCCTTCTTGGGCCCGGAAATACTGGGCGGCGTCGGTATCACTCCTCGGGAGATCCGCAAAGGCGTCTAGAGCACTCCATAGTCGATTTAGCAAAGCATATCTCCAACCGCAAAATATACTCTGTAAAAGAAAAGGCTTACCAGCTATTATTTGTTCAGATTGCTTGATCTCCTCGCGAGCCACCCGGGACTCGGTCCGCGCCTCCTTGGCCTCTTGGAGGGCCTTGGCGAGTTTGGCTTTCTGGGTCTTATTTTGCTCCTCCAAGGACTCGCACTTGTCGGGAGCATCCTTGAGCTCTCGCCCCACCTCTATCACCCTCTCCTCATACTGGCGGCGGGCGACCTATTCGGCCTTTAAATCTGCAGCCGCTTTGCTCGCCTTCGCCTCCTCCTTTGCTCGCCTTACAATCATACACACAGCAGCACATGAGCTTAAACTCCGAGTTTTCATTACAATTCAGGCTTGTAAGGGATCTTCTAAAAACATACCCTATGCCTCATCGAACCTCTTGTTAACACGTTCGATCTCATCGTCGGCCAGCTTCAGCTTCCGCTTGAGTTCGGAAACTTCAGCGGCCTGGGCGAAAGCCACTAATAGTGAAGCCTGCTCAACAAAATGGACAAGTATGTTATCTTCGGCGAATATTTGATCCTCTGTCCGGCCCCTTGTTCAAAAAGCCGAATAGAGTCTCAGGGGCTACTATCTATACACAGGCACACTTTTTGCACAAACAGATGCGGCTAAAAATATTACATCACACACCTCAAAGCCTGTTAGCAGGCTGGTGAAAGCTTCATTCAGCCCGCTCTTGGAGGACTGAACCTTCTCAACCACCGTACCCATCAAGGTACGGTGCTCCTCCATGACGGAAGCACGTTGAAGTGCTTCCCTCAATGTGTCCGGCGCCTCCGGATTAATGGAGGTTGCCGGTGGAGTCGGCACTCCCCCTCCCTTAAAGGGGGCTGCTCGCTCGATTCCGAAGCTGTATGGGTCTCCGGAGTTGTATTCGGCTGGGGGCGGACTGGTCCGGCCCCCCGTCGTCAGTTTCCATGGGGGTTGTGTTGGGGAACGTAGCAGAAATTCAAAATTTTCCTACGTGTCACCAAGATCTATCTATGGAGAAACCAGCAACGAGGGGAAGGAGAGTGCATCTACATACCCTTGTAGATCGCTAAGCGGAAGCGTTCAAGAGAACGGGGTTGAAGGAGTCGTGCTGCCGTGATCCAAATCACCGAGATCCTAGTGCCGAACGGACGGCGCCCCGCGCTCAACACACGACAGCCCGGTGACGTCTCCCATGCCTTGATCCAGCAAGGAGAGAGGAGAGGTTGAGGAAGACTCCGTCCAGCGGCAGCACAACGGCGTGGTGGTGATGGAGGAGCGTGGCAATCCCGCAGGCTTCGCCAAGCACCATGGAGAGGAGAAGGAGAGAGGTAGGGCTGCGCCAGGAGAGGTCAAACTCGCCTATTGGCAGCCCTAAAACCCTCAAGTATATATAGGGGAGAGGGAGGGCTTTGCCTCACCTAGGTTCCACCCCTAGGGGCGGCCAGCCCAAACCCATCTAGGGTGCGCCAAGGGGAAAGAGGAAACTTGCCCCCAAGTTAGGTGGGTCGCCTCCCCAAACCCTAGGCGCCTTGGGCCCTTGGGGGGCGCACCAGCCCACCGGGCTGGTCCCTCCCACACTTGGCCCATGCAGCCCTTCGGGATGATGGCCCCACTTGGTGGACCAGGACCCTCCGGTGGTCCCAGACGCTACCGATAAAACCCGAAACTTTTCCGGTGACCAAAACAGGACTTCCATATATAAATCTTTACCTCCAGACCATTCCGAACTCCTCGTGACGTCGGGATCTCATCCGGACTCAACAACATTTGTAACCACATACAAACTTCCTTTATAACCCTAAGCGTCATCGAACCTTAAGTGTGTAGACCCTACGGGTTCGGGAATCATCTTGAGACATGACCGAGACGTTCTCCGTCAATAACCAACAGCGGATCTGGATACCCATGTTGGCTCCTACATGTTCCACGATGATCTCATCGGATGAACCACGATGTCAAGGACTCAATCGATCCCGTACAATTCCCTTTGTCTAGCGGTATTATACTTGCCCGAGATTCGATCGTCGGTATGCGATACCTTGTTCAATCTCGTTACCGGCAAGTCTCTTTACTCGCTTTGTAACACATCATCCCGTGATCAACCCCTTGGTCACATTGTGCACATTATGATGATGTCCTACCGAAGGGCCCAGAGATACCTCTCCGTCACACGGAGTGACAAATCCGATCTCGATTCGTGCCAACCCAACAGACACTTCCGGAGATACCGTAGTGCACCTTTATAGCCACCCGTTATGTTGTGACGTTTGGTACACCCAAAGCATTCCTACGGTATCCGGAGTTGCACAATCTCATGGTCTAAGGAAAAAATACTTGACATTAGAAAAGCTTTAGCATACGAACTACACGATCTTTGTGCTAGGCTTAGGATTGGGTCTTGTCCATCACATCATTCTGCTAATGATGTGATCCCGTTATCAACGACATCCAATGTTCATGGTCATGAAACTATAACCATCTATTGATCAACGAGCTAGTCAACTAGAGGCTTACTAGGGACATGGTGTTGTCTATGTACCCACACATGTATCTGAGTTTCCTATCAATACAATTATAGCATGGATAATAAACGATTATCATGAACAAGGAAATATAATAATAACTAATTTATTATTGCCTCTAGGGCATATTTCCAACAGTCTCCCACTTGCACTAGAGTCAATAATCTAGTTCACATCGCCATCACGATTAATACTCACAGTCACATCGCCATGTGACCAACATCCAAAGAGTTTACTAGAATCAATAATCTAGTTCACATCACTATGTGATTAGCACTCAATGAGTTCGGGTTTGATCATGTTATGCTTGTGAGATAGGTTGTAGTCAACGGGTCTGCAATATTCAGATCCCTATGTACTTCGCAAATCTCTAGGTCATATTGTAAATGTTGCTTCCACGCTCCACTTGGAGCTATTCCAAATGGTTGCTCCACTATACGTATCCGGTTTGCTACTCAGAGTTATTCGGATAGGTGTTAAAGCTTGCATCGACGTAACCCTTTACGCCGAACTCTTTATCACCTCCATAATCGAGAAACATGTCCTTTTACTCCAAGGACAATTTTTGATCATTGTCCAATGATCCATTCTGGATCATTCTTGTACCCTTGATCGACTCATGGCAAGGCACACTTCGGTGCGGTACACAAAGATAGCATACTATACAGCCTACGTCTGAAGCATAGGGACGACCTTCGTCCTTCTCTCTCTTCCGCCGTGGTCGAGCTTTAGTTCTTAACTTCATACCTTACAACTCGGCAAGAACTCCTTCTTTGGTGATCCATCTTGAACACCTTCAAGATCATGTCAAGGTATGTGCTTATTTGAAAGTACCATTTAGCGGTTTTTGATCTATCCTCATAGATCTTGATGCTCAATGTTCAAGCAGCTTATTCAGGTTTTCTATTGAAAACACTTTTCAAATAACCCTATATGCTTTCCGAAATTCTACATCATTTACGATCAACGATATGTCAACAACATATACTCATCAGAAATGTTATAGTGCTCCCACTCACTTCTTTGGAAATACAAGTTTCTCATAAACTTTGTATAAACCCAAAATCTTTGATCATCTCATCAAAGCGTACATTCCAACTCCGAGATGCTTGATCCAGTCCTTAGAAGGATTCTTTGGAGCTTTGCATACTTGTTAGCGTCTTCGTGATTGTCAAAACCTTCTGGTTGTATCACATACAATCTTTCCTCAAGGATATCGTCGAGGAAAGAATGTTTTTGACATTCTATCTGCAAGATTTCATAAATCATGCAGTAATTGCTAATATAATTCCAACAGACTCTTAGCATCGCTACGAGTGAGAAAGTCTCATCGTAGTCAACTCCTTGAACTTGTCGGAAAACATCTTAACGACAAGTCGAGCTTTCTTAATGGTGTCACTTACCATCATTGTCTGTCTTCCTTTTAAAATCCATCTATACTCAACAGCCTTTCGACCATCAAGCAGTTCATCCAAAGTCTACACTTTGTTTTCACACATGGATCCTTTGTCGGATTTTATGGCCTCTAGCCATTTGTCGGAATTTGGACCCACCATCGCTTCTCCATAGCTCGTAGGTTCATTGTTGTCTAGCAACATGACCTTCAAGACAGGATTACTGTACCACTCTGAAGTAGTACGCATCCTTGTCAACCTACGAGGTTTGGCAGTGACTTGATCCGAAGTTTCATGATCACTATCATAAGCTATAACTTCAATTGGTGTAGGTGCCACAGGAACAACTTCCTGTGCCCTGCTACACACTAGTTGAAGTGATGATTCAATAACCTTATCAAGTCTCCATCCTCCCACTCAATTCTTTCGAGAGAAACTTTTCCTCGAGAAAGGACCCGTTTCTAGAAACAATCCCTATTGCTTTCGGATCTGAATTAGGAGGTATACCCAACAGTTTTGGGTATCCTATGAAGATGCATTTTATCCGCTTTGGGTTCGAGCTTATCAACCTGAAACTTTTTCACATAAGCGTCGCAGCCCTAAACTTTTAAGAAAAGACAACTTAGGTTTTCTCCAAACCATAGTTCAAACGGTGTCGTCTCAACGGAACTACGTGGTGCCCTATTAAAGTGAGTGCGGTTGTCTCTAATGCCTAACCCATGAACGATAGTGGTAATTCGATAAGAGACATCATGGTACGCACCATATCCAATAGGGTGCAACTATGATGTTCGGACACACCATCACACTATGGTGTTCCAAGCGGTATTTATTGTGAAACAATTTCCACAATGTCTTAATTGCGTGCCAAAGCTCGTAACTCAGATACTCATCTCTATGATCATATCATAGACATTTTATCCTCTTGTCACGATGATCTTCAACTTCACTCTGAAATTACTTGAACCATTCAATAATTCAGACTTGTGTTTCATCAAGTAAATACACTCAATATCTACTCAAATCATCCGTGAAGTAAGAACATAACGATATCCATTTGCGTGCCAAAGCACTCATTGGACTGCACACATCAAAATGTATTACTTCCAACAAGTTGCTTTCTTGTTCCATTTTACTGAAAATGAGGCTTTCAGTCATCTTGCCCATGTGGTATGATTTGCATGTCTCAAGTGATTCAGAATCAAGTGAGTCCAAACGGTCCATTTGCATGGAGTTTCTTCATGCATATACACCAATAGACATGGTTCGCATGTCTCAAACTTTTCAAAAAACGAGTGAGTCCAAAGATCCATCAACATGGAGCTTCTTCATGCGTTTTATACCAATATGACTTATATGGTAGTGCCACAAGTAAGTGGTACCATCATTACTATCTTATATCTTTTGGCATGAAAATGTGTATTACTGTGATCAAGATTCAATAAACCATTCCTTTAGGTGCAAGACCATTGAAGGTATTATTCAAAATAGAGTAACCATTATTCTCCTTAAATGAATAACCGTATTGCGATAGACATAATCCAATCATGTCTATGCTCAACGCAAACACCAAATTACAATTATTCTGGTTTAATACTAATCTTGATGGTAGAGGGAGCGTGAGACGTTTGATCACATCAAACTTGGAAACACTTCAACACATATCGTCGACTCACCTTTAGCTAGTCTTCGTTTATTCCGTAGCCTTTTATTTGAGTTACTAACACTTAGCAACCGAACGGTATCTAATACCCTGGTGCTACTAGGAGTACTAGTAAAGTACACAATAACTTAATGTATATCCAATATACTTCTATCGACCTTGCCAGCCTTCTCATCTACCAAGTATCTAGGGTAATTCTGCTCCAGTGGTTGTTCCCCTTATTACAGAAGCACTTAGTCTCGGGTTTGGGTTCAACCTTGGGTTTCATCATTAGAGCAGCAGCTGATTTGTTGTTTCATGAAGTATCCCTTCTTGCCATTGCCCTTCTTGAAACTAGTGGTTTCACCAACCATCAACAATTGATGCTCCTTCTTGATTCCTACTTTCGCGGTGTCAAACATCGCGAATATCTCAAGGATCATCATATCTATCCCTGATTTGTTATAGTTCATCACGAAGCTCAAGCAGCTTGGTGGCAATGACTTTGGAGAAACATCACTATCTCTGTAAGATCAACTCCCACTCGATTCAAGTGATTGTTGCACTCGGACAATCGAGCACAAGCTCAACGATTGAGCTTTTCTCCCTTAGTTTGCAGGCTAAGAAAATCGTCGGAGGTCTTATACCTCTTGACGTGGGCACGAGCCTGAAATCCCAATTTCAGCCCTCGAAACATCTCATATGTTTCACGACATTTCGAAAAACGTCTTTGGTGCCTCAACTCTAAACCGTTTAAGCGAACTATCACGTAGTTATCAAAAGCGTGTATGTCCGATGTTCGCAACATCCACAGGCGGCGTTTGGGGTTCAACACCTTGAGCGGTGCATTAAGGACATAAGCTTTCTTCTGTCCGCATAATCATCATGTCAACTTTCAACTATATTTTCTCTAGGAACATATCTAAACAGTGGAACTAAAGCGCGAGCCACGACATAATTTGCAAAGATCTTTTGAGAATGTTCAGGATAATTAAGTTCATCTCATGAACTCCCACTCGATAGACATCCTCTAGTCATCTAAGTGATTACATGATCCGAGTCAACTAGGCCGTGTCCGATCATCACGTGAGACGGGCTAGTCATCATCGGTGAACATCTTCATGTTGATCGTATCCTCCACACGACTCATGCTCGACCTTTCGGTCTCTTGTGTTCCGAGGCCATGTCTGCATACATGCTAGGCTCGTCAAGTTAACCTAAGTGTTTGGCGTGTGTAAATCTGGCTTACACCGTTGTATGTGAACGTAAGAATCTATCTCACACGATCATCACGTGGTGCTTGAAACGACGAACTTTCGCAACAATTGCACATTAGGGGAACACTTTCTTGAAATTTTAATGAGGATCATCTTATTTACTACCGTCGTTCTAAGCAAATAAGATGCATAAACATGATAAACATCACATGCAATCAAATAGTGACATGAAATGGCCAATATCATTTTGCTCCTTTTGATCTCCATCTTCGGGCTCCATGATCATCATCGTCACCGCATGACACCATGATCTCCATCATCATGATCTCCATCATCGTGTCTCCATGAAGTTGTCTCGCCAACTTATTACTTCTACTACTATGGCTACGGTTAGCAATAAAGTGAAGTAATTACATGGCGTTGTTCAATGACACGCAGGTCATACAATAAATTAAGACAACTCCTATGGCTCCTGCCGGTTGTCATACTCATCGACATGCAAGTCGTGATTCCTATTACAAGAACATGATCAATCTCATACATCACATATCATTCATCACATTCTTCTTGGCCATATCACATCACATAGCATACCCCGCAAAAACAAGTTAGGCGTCCTCTAATTGTTGTTTGCATGTTTTACGTGGCTGCTATGGGTTTCTAGCAAGAACGTTTCTTACCTACATAAAACCACAACGTAATATGCCAATTGCTATTTACCCTTCATAAGGACCCTTTTCATTGAATCCGTTCCGACTAAAGTGGGGAGGCGGCACCCGCTAGCCACCTTATGCACCAAGTGCATGTCGGTCGGTGGAACACATCTCACGTAAGTGTACATGTAAGGTCGGTCAGGCTGCTTCATCCCACAATACCGTCGAAACAAGATTGGACTAGTAACGGTAAGCATATTGAACAAAATCAACGCCCACAACTACTTTGTGTTCTACTCGTGCAAAGAATCTACATAATAGACCTAGCTCATGATGCCTTTGTTGGGGAGCGAAAGCAGAAATTCAAAATTTTCCACGTGTCACCAAGATCTATCTATGGAGAAACCAGCAACGAGGGAAGGAGAGTGCATCTACATACCCTTGTAGATCGCTAAGCGGAAGCGTTCAAGAGAACGGGGTTGAAGGAGTCGACTCGTCGTGATCCAAATCACCGGAGATCCTAGTGCGAGCGGACGGCACCTCGCGTTCAACACACGTACAGCTCGGTGACGTCTCCCATGCCTTGATCCAGCAAGGAGAGAGGGAGAGGTTGAGGAAGACTCCGTCCAGCAGCAGCACAACGGCGTGGTGGTGATGGAGGAGCTTGGCAATCCTGCAGGGCTTCGCCAAGCACCGCGGGAGAGGAGAAGGGAGAGAGGTAGGGCTGCGCCAGGGAGAGGTCAAAACTCGTCTATTGGCAGCCCCAAAACTCTCAAGTATATATAGGGGGAGAGGAGGGCTGCGCCCCACCTAGGGTTCCACCCCTAGGAGGCGGCCAGCCCAAACCCATCTAGGGTGCTGCCAAGGGGAAAGAGGGAAACTTGCCCCCAAGTTGGGTGGGTGCGCCTCCCCAAACCCTAGGCGCCTTGGGCCCTTGTGGGGGGCACACCAGCCCACCTGGGGCTGGTCCCCTCCCATACTTGGCCCATGCAGCCCTTCAGGGATGATGGCCCCACTTGGTGGACCCCCGGGACCCTCCCGGTGGTCCCGGTACGTTACCGATAAAACCCGAAACTTTTCCGGTGACCAAAACAGGACTTCCCATATATAAATCTTTACCTCCGGACCATTCCGGAACTCCTCGTGACGTCTGGGTTCTCATCCAGGACTCCGAACAACATTCGGTAACCACATACAAACTTCCTTTATAACCCTAGCGTCATCGAACCTTAAGTGTGTAGACCCTACGGGTTCGGGAATCATGCAAACATGACCGAGACGTTCTCCGGTCAATAACCAACAGCGGGATCTGGATACCCATGTTGGCTCCCACATGTTCCACGATGATCTCATCGGATGAACCACGATGTCAAGGACTCAATCGATCCCGTGTACAATTCCCTTTGTCTAGCGGTATTATACTTGCCCGAGATTCGATCGTCGGTATGCCGATACCTTGTTCAATCTCATTACCGGCAAGTCTCTTTACTCGTTTCGTAACACATCATCCCGTGATCAACCCCTTGGTCACATTGTGCACATTATGATGATGTCCTACCGAGTGGGCCCAGAGATACCTCTCCGTCACACGGAGTGACAAATCCCAGTCTCGATTCGTGCCAACCCAACAGACACTTTCAGAGATACCTGTAGTGCACCTTTATAGCCACTCAGTTACATTGTGACGTTTGGTACACCCAAAGCATTCCTACGGTATTTGGGAGTTGCACAATCTCATGGTCTAAGGAAAAAATACTTGACATTAGAAAAGCTTTAGCATACGAACTACACGATCTTTGTGCTAGGCTTAGGATTGGGTCTTGTCCATCACATCATTCTGCTAATGATGTGATCCCGTTATCAACGACATCCAATGTCCATGGTCATGAAACTGTAACCATCTATTGATCGACGAGCTAGTCAACTAGAGGCTTACTAGGGACATGGTGTTGTCTATGTACCCACACATGTATCTGAGTTTCCTATCAATACAATTATAGCATGGATAATAAACGATTATCATGAACAAGGAAATATAATAATAACTAATTTATTATTGCCTCTAGGGCATATTTCCAACAGGTTGTGCCCCCCATGTTTTCGGCAGCCGAGGCATTACCCTCTGGCGCTGTTTCAGCGGCCTTCCGCACCTCAGTGTCATCCGCGGCATGTGGCGGAGAGGCTCGTGGAGGCGTTTCGCTCTCCATCATCTCCGGCGCCAAAGAGTTCCCCGAAGACAATGTTTGTTGGCGGAGATCACAGGCCGGACTGAAATGCATAAATGATATGTTATCCTAAGATTTGTAAAAAGCTTGACATATGCATAGTACCTTCAAGTACTTATGATTCGGTCAGGGGCTTCGCCCTGGGGCGCCACTGGGGGATGGCGTCGGCATCCGAGTCCGAGCCATCCGAGAGGGATATCTTCCTCCTTTTGGACGCCTCCGCTTCTAGGTCAGCGGAGGCCGCCCTCTTCTTCTTCTCCTTGAGGTGAGAATTGCTCTCTTCCTCCTCCTCCTCTTCGTCTTCGTCTCCCTCGGGGGAGGAGAGAGCTTCGGTATCTCTGGACATAGCGTCTGAAGTACCTTTACGATGGAGGACACTTTTGGCCTCCTTGCCCTTCTTCTTGGCCTTCTTCTCTGGCGCCTGGTATGGCGCTAGGACCAGCATCCTTGTTAGCAGAGGAATTGCTGGGTCTTCGGGTAGCGGAGCCGGGCATCGGATCCGCTCCGCCTTCTTTGTCCATCCATGAGGGAAGAACAGAAAGATCAGTATACTCCTTGGATTTACAAGTTAAGGTTATCAGAAAACTTACTGGAGTGGCCGGATGAGCGCAGTCGAGGTCGAGGTCTTCGGTCGTTTCCGGCCACGACTTCTGGGCCTTGAAAAGAAGCTTCCAGATCTCTTCGTGCGTGTGCCGAAGAATCGCAGCAGGGTCCGAGGGCCGGCTGGATTGAACTCCCACATGTGGAGAGTCCGGCACTGGCAGGGGATAATCGGGCGAAAAAGCATCACCTAGATCACATCGGCAAGACTGGTGTTCTTCTCTATCGTACTCTTGATACGCTTCTGCAACGTCATCACCTCGTCGGACGACGCCCAATCCAGACCCTTGTTAATCCATGATGTAAGCCGCATTGGAGGCCCGGATTTGAACTCAGGAGTGGCGGTCCATGTGGCGTCGCGAGGTTCCGTGATGTAGAACCACTCCTGTTGCCATCCCTTCACGGTCTCCACAAAGGCCCCCTTGAGCCAGGTGATGTTGGGGAGCTTGCTCACCATGGCGCCTCCACACTCCGCATGTTGACCATCGACCACTTTCGGCTTCACATTGAAGACCTTGAGCATAGGCCGAAGTGGGGAGGGGGATGCGAAGGAACGCCTTGCACACGATGACGAACGCCGAAATGTTGAGGAAGGGATTCGGGGCTAGATCGTGGAAATCTAGCCCATAATAGAACATGAGGCCACGGACGAAAGGGTGGAGGGGAAACCCTAGTACGCGGGGAAAGTGGGGGATGAACACTACTCTCTCATTGGGCTCCGGAGTAGGGATGATCTACTTTTTCGCAGGAAGCCGATGCACGATGTTCGCGGCCAAGTAGCCCGCTTCCCGGAGTTCCTTGACGTTCCTCTCCGTAACGAAGGAAGCCATCCACTTGCCCTGCGAGCCAGATCCTGACATGGCTGGAGTGTTTGGTGGGGACGGAAAAGATCGAAATTTGGGCGCTGGAGCTCGAGGACGGAAGGGCTGAGGAAGAAGAAGGCGTGGGGTAAAAAGATGGGTCATTATCCTCTTATAAAGGCAGTGGATATCAAGCGCCCCCTCATAAGCCTTAAAACTCGCCTATTCCCAAGGGGTCGTGCGAGCGGCACGGTTGGATTACCCTAACCCGTATTGATGAGAATCCCGCAATAAGGGGACACGATCTCTGCTTTGACAAGACGTGTCAATAGAGGCTGCGCCTCGAAACGCGAAGCGGGAGGCTAAAAAACGGTTCGAAATAATAAGGCCAGGCATAACGTCTCGCCGAAAAAGCTGTCAGTAGACATGACTTATTTTGTTCAAGTATTTCGCCCTTGTGGTTCAGGGTTGTAGCTGTTATACAGAGCCGGATATAGTTCTCTTGTTCAACAACTTTGGAGTATTCGGAGGAGGAATCCGCCTTGCAATGCCGAAGACAATCTGCGGGCTGGACATATCGTCATTGAAGCCTGGTTCAGGGGCTACTGAGGGAGTCCTGGATTAGGGGGCCCCCAGGCATCCGGGCTATGTGACATGGGCCGGACTGATGGGTCGTGAAGATACAAGATAGAAAGCCTTCCCCATGTCCGGATGGGACTCTCCTTTGTGTGAATGGCAAGCTTGGCGTCCGGATATGAAGTTTCCTTTCTCTGTAAACCGACTCTGTACAACCCTAGGCCCCTCCGTGTCTATATAAACCGGAGGGTTTAGTCCGTAGAGGCAATCACAAATCATACAGGCTAAACATCTAGGGTTTAGCCATTACGATCTCGAGGTAGATCGACTCTTGTAACCCCTATATTCATCAAAGTCAATCAAGCAGGAAGTAGGGTATTACCTCCATTAAGAGGGCCCGAACCTGGGTAAACATCGTGTCCCCTGCCTCCTATTACCTTCGATCCTCAGATGCACAGTTCAGGACCCCCTACCCGAGATCGGCCGGTTTTGACATCGATATTGGGTCCTCCCGATTCGGCCTCCCCCCTTTCCTATTCCTATTCGGAGTAGGAAGGAAAGAGGGGGAAGGGGGAATCCTATTCCCTTTTTCCTTTCCTTCTTCCCCTTTCCTTCTCCAATTTGGCCAGCCCATATGGGGGGGGGGGCACCAGCCCCTTTCTGGCTGGTGTTTTCCCCTCTTGGCCCATTAGGCCCATATAGCTTGTCGGGGGTTCCCCGGAAACCCTTCCGGTGACCCGATACGTACCCGGTACCCCCAGAACACTTCCGATGTACGAATACTATCGTCCTATATATGAATCTTTACCTCTCGACCATTTCAAGACTCCTCGTCATGTCCGTGATTTCATCCGGGACTCCGAACAACATTCAGACACAAAATCACGTAACTCATATAATACAAAATCGTCATCAAACGTTAAGCGTGCGGACCCTATGGGTTCGAGAACTATGTAGACATGACCGAGTCACCTCTCCGGTCAATAACCAATAGCGGAACCTGGATGCTCATATTGGTTCCTACATATTCTACAAAGATCTTTATCAGTCAAACCGTAATGACAACATACGTTATCCCCTTTGTCATCGGTATGTTACTTGCCCGAGATTCGATCATCGGTATCTTCATACCTAGTTCAATCTCGTTACCGAAAAGTCTCTTTACTCGTTTCGTAATGCATTATCCCGCAACTAACTCATTAGTCAGCTTGCAAGGCTTATTATGACGTGCATTACCGAGAGGGCCCAGAGATACCTCTCTGATACTCAGAGTGACAAATCCTAATCTCGATCTATGCCAACCCAACAAACACCTTCGGAGATACCTGTAGAGCATCTTTATAATCACCCAGTCACGTTGTGACGTTTGATAGCACACAAGGTATTCCTTCGTCATTCGGGAGTTGCATAATCTCATAGTCAAAGGAATATGTATATGACATGAAGAAAGCAATAGCAATAAAACTTATCGATCATTATGCTAAGCTAATGGATGGGTCTTGTCCATCACATCATTCTCCTAATGATGTGACCCCGTTCATCAAATGACAACAAATGTCTATGGATAGGAAACTTAACCATCTTTGATTAACGAGCTAGTCTAGTAGAGGCTTACTAGGGACACGGTGTTTTGCTTATGTATCCACACATGTATCAAGTTTCCTGTTAATATAGTTCTAGCATGAATAATAAACATTTATCATGATATAAGAAAATATAAAATAACAACTTTATTATTGCCTCTAGGGCATATTTCCTTCACAAGGTGGCGAGGAGCGAGCGTGTGGGCGCCCGTTCGCTGTCCGCTTGGACGCAAGGCGGGCGCATGTTTTACGCCGAAAATGGGTTGAGCTGGACGCCAAACCGACGTTTTTTTGCGGATGGGGTCACGCGTTTGGTTGTCGCTTCTGTCTGTGTGGGCTAAAACGGACACGGGGACGGACATGATGGGTCTAGCGTTGGAGTTGGCCTTACTAAGTAAACCTGAGCCGGGGCCAAAAGTAATAAAAGATATGCGCGTTGTGTGTAGCGCTATCTACCGCAAACGTCTGATGCAGACATTAATATAAATATCCACAGTGCAAAATGTCGGCTTAGTGAGGGGAGGGGACTTGAAAACGATGGAGAGGGCTGCTCTGCACCCCCCCCCCCTCGTAGGCCGTCAATCCCCTATCTAGGCCAAGATGCCTGCTCCGCTTAATTTTTTTTCTTCTTCGATTGAGCCGCAGGGAAAAAAGGTAAGGGCACAAAAATAAATTAGTGTTTTCTTTATAACCTATGCTCCGAGTGGGTCGACTGTGATTACATAAGGCATGTTGTATTGGGCCTCAAAACACCAACTAAATAAATTGGCGATTTCTATTAACATTAAATATTACCACGTCGCCCCCTTAGAGAAACCACCTCCAATTTATATGCATCTTCAAGTTACCTGTTATTAATATACTCAATAAGTCATCATAAAACAGTACCACCTCGCCTCTTATAACCAAGACAGCCAATTTATATATGTCGACAGATGGAATAACTAGATGCATGAGATGGGTAACAATGTCTCCCGTTGCAACGCATAGACATTTATATATTTTATAAACTACTAGCAAAAGGGCATGTACGTTGTAACAGAAGAAAAAAAAAATCATAATCTCCAATAGCCACGGCGACATTTTGCTGCATCACCGAGCTACAATATCACTCAATTTCATGAAATCATTAACAATTTTTGAAGGCATGAACATGTTTTAAACTCATGCACATATTCGACATCATGAAGAATTTTTCAAATTCATGAACACTTTTGCAAAATTTAGAACATTTTTTGAATTTATGAACATTTTAAACTATTTGTAAACATGTTTTTAAATTGTGAACATTTTTAAAACATTTTTCTTGGATCGCCGAACATTTCTAGAATAGACGAACATTTTTTTGAAATTGGTGGAACAATTTTTAAAATTTACGTACATCGTTTTTTTTAACGAACATTTTCTGAAATGCATGATCATTTTTGAATCAGCGAATATTTTATGAATGAATAAACTATTCTATGGTTCACAAACAGTTTTTGAATTTTTAGAATATTTTTATAACATTTTTGAATTTTCAAAGTTTTGTTCAATTTCATTAACATTTTTAATTCACAGACATTTTTAAAATCATGAACATTTTTTATTTCCTGAACATTTGTTTTAAATTTCGAACATATTTTGAATAAGAAAACATTTTTTATAAAATAACGATCATTATTTAAATCCACAAACATTTCATGATTTTGTAAATATTTTATTTCAAAATTCTCATTTTTTAAAAAATCGGAACTTTTTGAAGTCCTAAATTATTTAAACTAGAAAAACAAAAAAAACATATAGATAAAATAAAAAATAGATATAAATAACATACCACCGGACATTGGCCGGGCCAAACGGGTTGTTGCGTCTTCTCTCAACGTGCAAAGCATAGTATAGGAGGTCCCTACTATATGGGTCAGCCCAGACGGGGATTCCCCTATATGAAATGTTTTTTATCACTTAGGTTATGTTGGTGGGTAATATTTAACATCTTTAGGGGCAATTTCCGTGTCGTACCTCCAAAAACAATAGCCCCGATATTATTAGGTATAAATATAGATATATACTCTCCTCCGTTTTTAAATATTTGTCTTTCTAGAGATTTCAACAAGTGACTACATACGAAGTAAAATGAGTGAATGTACACTCTATAATATGTCTACATATATTCGTATGTTGTAGTCCATTTAAAATGTCTAGAAAGACAAATATTTAGGAATAGAGGGAGTAGAATACAAGTGAACTAAAAGAAACGAAAGAAAAGCCAGAAAACCGGGAGAGGTCCAAATCAGCGCCTTCAGCACTAGTTGGCCGAGCAGCCCTCGCATGCAGGCATAGCAGGCCGCGGCCCAACTTGATGTTTCACTCGGCTTGATGCACTCGTTCGCCACGCTTACGATTTAGCTGCTGGTCTCTAGAAAGAAAAAATCGACAATCTCGTTTTCTATGTATTAAATAGATACATAAATTCATTTTTTCCATAGATTTAAAGAAAGTTCACGAATTTAAAATATTTTCATGAATTTTGATTTTTTCGTGACTATAAAATTATTCTTTTGTGAATTTTAAAATTTCCATGCGTTTGAAAAAAGCTAATGGATTTGAATAACTTTTATGAATTTGATATAAGTTCACGTATTTCAAAAAAGTTCATTGGTTTGAAAAAAAGTTCAACAATTTGAAAATAAAAAAATGATAAAAAAGAAGGAAAGGAGAAAAAATCAAAAAATAAAAAGATAAAAAGGGGAAATAAGGCCAAACTAAGAATCAACTAGAAGCTTCCAAAATCATTATGCACCACTTCTCGGAAACCGGCATGCAACTATGTACAGTAGACACGTTGCGAACGCAAAGGAAAAAAAAGAAATGGACCAAGCCGAGGACAAGGGGTCAAGGGGGTGTACGTAGGCCAACAAATGGTAATAATGGGCGTGTAAGGCGCTACATAGAAAATGATCGTTTTCAGTACCGTAATAACTTGTGTGCTATGTATTGCCTGGACAATAGAGGCAAAAGCATAAACGACACCCCACCACAAATCGATGCTCACCGAACATACACCATGCTAGAGCCCAGTCACCAAGACCATGCCGTACCCGTCAACTATAAGTTGTTTGTGGTGATTTCATCAATCTCAAGATATTGTTTTGTATCAGTATCTCAAACATGGTCATAGGGTGTTCATGTGTGCGTTCATAAGGACAAGTGTATTTTATTTCAAAATTCTCAAATTTTTAAAAAATTATAACATTTTGAAGTCCCAAATTATTGAAAGTAAAAAAACGAAAAGAAAAATATATAATAAAAATAAAAACAAAAACAAAAATTAAATAACAGGCCACCCGGACATTGCCGGGCCAAACGGGCACGCTGTGTCTCCTCTCAACGCGCAGATCCCTACTGCATGGGCCGGCCCAGGCAGGGATTCCCCTGTATGAAACGTTTTCTTATCACTTATAGGTGACGTTGGCGGGTAATATTTTGCAACTTTAGGGACAATTTTCATGTCGTACCGCCAGAAACAATAGCCCCGTTATTGATAAAAATATATAGATATAGATATATAGAATACAAGCGAACTAAAAGAAACGAAAGAAAAGCAAAAAACCTAAACTCTCGGTAAAGGTCCAAATCAGCGCCTTCAACGCTAGTTGGCCAAGGGGCACTCGCATGTAGATGTAGCCGGCCGCGGCCCAACTTGATGCTTCACTCACTTGATGCACTCACTCGCCACGCTTACGATTTAGCTGCTGGTTTCTAGGAAAAAAAATCGACAATCTCGTTTTCTACGTGTTAAAGAGATTCATGAATTCATTTTTTTCGCAGATTTAAAGAAAGTTCACATTTTTTTTTCATGAATTTCCATTTTTTCACGACCATAAAATTGTTCATCTGTGAATTTTAAAAATTTCACGGGACATCAAAAAGTTCATGGATTTAAAAAACTTTTATGAATTTAATATAAGTTCACGTATTTCAATAAATTCATTAGTTTGAAGAAAAAGTTCAACAATTTGAAAAATAACAAAATTGATAAAACAAAGAAGGAAAGGAGAAAAAAACGAAAAGTAAAAACATAAAAAGATAAAAAAGGGGAAATAAGGCCAAACTAAGAAGCATCTAGAAGCTTCAAAATTTATTATGCGCCAGCGCTCACGAAACCGGCACACGCACTATGTAGAGTAGACACGTTGTGAACCAAAGAAAAAAAATTAAATGGACGTTTTCGGATGCTCAAAAAAAAAAAAAAAAGGACGTTTCGGTACTGTAATAACTTGTTTGCTATATATTGCCTGGAAAATAGAGGCAAAAAATAAAAACAAGACCCTACCACAAACGACGTTCACCGCACATACACCATGCTACAGCTCAGTCACCAAGAACATGCCGTACCCGTCAATTACAAGGCGTCTGTGATGATTTCGTCAATCTCAAGATGTTGTTCTATACCAGTATCTCACATATGGTCATAGGGTGTTCGTGGGTTCGGTTATAAAGACAAGTGTATGTGTGTAGCTGCGATTGTACCGTGTTAGAAAAAAGTAAACGCCAGGACCATGCCACGGGACAGGACCTGCTTTACGATGCCGCTATTTTTCCTTTTGCACTGTCTCCCGAGAAAAGAAAAGATGTAATAAAATGCATGCTGCTCAGCAGAGCACGTGAAGTATATTATCCATTAGTGAGTAAAAAGATCCAGGGCCAAAAGTAATCAAAGATACGTGCGCCGTGTGTAGAGCTATCCATAGCAAACATGTTATTCAGGCATTAATATGATGTGCAGACTCCAAATTGTTAGAAAGGATATAGAGAGATTGATGGAATAGTTGTTTATTGCTTGAGTTTCGTGAGTATATATACAAGAGTACATGGTCAACTTGAAGTACAAGACAAGTCAGAAAAATCGTATTTCCTAACTAATCATAATACTCAACATCCCCCGCAGTCACAACGGTAGTGACGCAGACGGCGAGACTGGAGAAGAATCCAAAGGTAAGCCAATGGACATCCCCCGTAGTCGTAACGGTCGATGCATCGCGGAAGTTGTGGCTGGAGTGGAAACCGATGAGGTTGCTCAAACAAGGCGGTAGCCCTTTGTGTCGATGTCAATGTAGCCAAGAGCGTGGGGTGATGTAGCCGTGGTCGAGGTTGCCATGCGAAGAATGCAGTGGTCGATGTCGAGTCGGGGTAGTCGGTGTCAAGGAAGTTGTAGTGGAGCCGCGGGCGCAAGGAGGCGCCGAGTTAGTCATGGGCGCAGTAGTGTCAAAGTACTGGTGCGCGGGGAAGAAGACGTTGACGAGGCGTCGCGCCGGGTTTGCCACACCCGGGACACGTCGTAGACAAAGGCACGCATCAGTGTTGCCAGCACCGGGCATGCGTAGACGGACGAAGACGGAGTTGACAAAAAGCTACACTAGGCTTGCCAGGCCCGGGGACACGTCATGGACGAAGGCACGCATTGGTGGTGCCAACACCAGGAGGCATAGACGAGGGACCTGTACGAGTTGTACGCCATGTCGAGGAGTCGGCGGGGCTAGCAGAGAAGGAGACTCGACGATGCTCGTGACGCCAATCGGCATTGGGGCCGATGTCACCAACGGTGGTCGGAGTAGACGAAGTGGTCGGGAAAGATGACGACGACGCTGGCGACGAGCTGTTGCTGGACGAAGACAAAGGGGGTGGATGAGTGGCAGCGGCTACGGGATAGCTGCGGCGGCGGTGCTCGAAGTAGGCGAGGAACCCGACAACGTGACGAAGACCGCCTTGGACGGTGGCGTTCCCGGGCCAAGGGAGGCGGCGCGACGCATACCACTAGAAGTCGACGCGTAGGGACGACGCAGTGGACAGCGGGCCGCGGTGCGACGACCCGGAGGGGCGACGCAGAGGCAGCATGCGGGCCGGGACGACAGTGGGAAGACCTCTTTGCGGTGGCGTGAACCGCCGACCGCGGCGCTACGACCCGAAGAGCGGCGCAGTGGCGAAGTGCGGGGCGGTACAACCCTGGGGAGGACCTCGGGGCGGCGGCATGCACCGCATGTCACGGCACTACGGCCCGAAAGGACAATGTAGCGGCTACACGCGTGTCAGTGCAGCCGCGAGGAGAACCACGGGGTGGCGACGCTGCAGCCCGACGAGGCGACACATCGGCAGCCCATTGCTCAATCAGTGGTGGGGCGCGCTGAACTCAGGGACGATCATCACAGGACCTGCGGACGTGCGCGCAAGCAACTAGCTAGGTCCGGTGCGGATGAAGCGGAGTGGCGACCAGATGATTAATCTGGCCCCTCGCAAGGTCGGGGTCACCGGTCGGTGATGAGGTGGCTGAGCCATCGAGGCCACGAGCGAGGGATGCGTGAATAGCCGGTGCGTGCACGCGGCCCACACCCGAGAGAGGTGCAAGCTGCGCCGCATAACACAGCCGGTCCACGCATCATGTGCGACGCGGTGCCAGGGCCAGTAGACAGATGCAGCCGACCAGGGTGGACGTGAGGTGATGCAGGATCCTAATCAGATGAGGGCAATGACGGTCTGTACAGAGCGACGGGCGAGCAGACACGCGAACAACGGCCGAGACAGGCCACCCCATCGCGTGAGGCCGTCGGGTCGAGGAGGAGGCCGGGTGGTCGCGCCAGTGTCGGAGTAGAGGTGCACGAGTATAGACGGCGGCGGCGGGCGACGCAAATCGATCTTAGGTTGGAAAAACAAAAAGAAACGCCGATCAAGATGACCCACAAGAGAGAAATACCACGATCAAGAGATCGAGAAAAATACTCTCTAAGGCAACCGGACAACACAAGCGGCGAACGAATTTTAGGTACGGACAGCACGGCCTCCGGCGGCGGTCATGGAGGCCGACCGTCTCGATGTGGCGCGCGGGACGGAAGCGATGAACGGTGGCTAGGATTGAATCGGTTAGAATGATACCATGTTAAAAAGGATAGAGAGAGATTGTTGAAATAGTTGTTTATTGCTTGAGTTACTTGAGCTTTGTAGGCATATATAAAAGTACATGATCAATTTAAAATGCAAGACAAGCGAGAATAGGTCCTAATCTCTCTCGTATTTCCTAACTGATCATAATACTCTTGGCTCAAAGGGAGGAGAGGGGACTCGAAAACGACGGGCCGTTTGTATGTAGATAGAGTAGTAATGTACTGCTACGTCTACGTGTATCATGGCATATAGCTGTGGCTGTCGTAGCTAGCGTAGTGGCGTAGCAGCAGCGAGTGACGCAAGGCATCGGCAGGAGGAGGGCCTGGGCAATGCTGCATGCTGCATGCTGATGCCGGGTAAAGGGCGATGGACTTTCCTTTGCGTCGCTACGCGTATGGATGAGTGATGAGTCGCCAGGCCAGTTTTGCCTTTGCCATGCTACGCGTATGCATGCATGCATGCGTGACGACCGATGGGAGTGGTATGCTATACGGGGAGCTCCTCCGTCTCTTTCGACACCCCAGCGACGTGCCGGCCCTATTCATGGAAAATCATCTTCAGCCATCTCCACCGCGCGATCCCAAAACGTCCGGGTCTGTCCATTTAAGTCTAAACGGATAAATAAAGCGGTCCAACGCGCAATCCCATCCGTAAAAAGTTGTCCGCTTCGGGTCCGCTTTGCCCCATCCAGAGCCCAAATTTGATCTGCCTTTGCGGTCGAGCGGACGCTTCTCGTCCGCCCCGTCCGCGCCTGGACCCACTGGTCAGCCACACAGGCCTCCCATCGGTCTCTCTCTCCCTTTTTCTCTCCTCTCTCCTCGTCACACCAGCTGCAGCAGAGGCAGCTCCTCGGCAAAAGCAGCGGCAGGGCGGCGCTTCTTTGGGGCGCGGCGGCTGCACGGCAAGATCAAGGGCGTGGCCCCGACGAGAAACCGAGGCGAGGCGGCACGCGGCTTAGGCGGCGGGTATGGCGCGCTGGGTCGTCGCCTTGGCCGGGCGGGCGCGGTATGTGGCGCTGTGGCCAGGCCTTGAGGCAGGGCGGGCCAGCGGGCGGGGCGGGCTGCTGGCGCGCTGCCAGGCCGTGGCTGGGCGGGCGGGCGGAACAAGGCCGCGGCCTGCCTGCCGGCGTGGCCGTGGGGGCGCAGCAGGCAGCCGTGATGCATCGCCGTGCTTTCGCCCGCGCTAGCCGTGCCACGCCGCGCTCGCCCTGGTGCTCCCGCAGACGTCGGCCTCACCTCTCCGCGCCCAGCCGCTGCAAGCTTGCCTGCCTCCTATGTGTTTGACAAAATGCCAGGCAGATATGTCACCCCGAACATAATATAGGATGCGCTCGCGCGTTGGGCGCACTGACACGACGACGACCCCAAACGGACATGGGCAACCCATTACCTCCCCAAATGGACGAAAATAGGACAAAATGGACGTTCGGATGGAGTCTTGCGGTGGAGTTGGCCTCATCACGCCATGCCATGCCTAGGCCTAGATCCACTGCACTAACTTTTTCTTTCGCCTTGCCTGTGCTGTGCACCATGACTTCATATTTCAAAGCCAGCGTTACCATACTACCTCTTTTTTTTTCTTTGCTGCAAGTCTTAGAGCAACTTCAACGGGCCGATCCGGACGGCGATTTCATCCGCCTTTTGACCGTTTGGGTTTGCCAGACGGACACGGATGCCCGCTTCCGCATTTGGATCGGCGTCTGCACCCAACGCTGACCTGAGACCCATTTTGACGGCGCAAAAAAAATGAAACATGTATATTTAAAAAAAGAGAAACAACATTAATTAAACATTAAAGTCGGCCATGAAGGCCGGCGAGAGTCCACGCGTTCACATTTGCATTTAAAAAAAATAAAAACAGCCTAAACTATGAGGCGGCGCGCTGCCCTAGGCGTCGTCGTCGTCGTCCTCGGGGTCCGCGAGGTCGATGAGCGTCGGCGCCGGCCTGGCCCAGGTGAATGCCGTGATCGAGAGCGCCGCCATGTCGGGATGTACGGCGCGAGCTGTGCTGGGCGAAGGCTGTCGGACGCTGTGCGGCCAGCGGCTGACGCGCCTCCTCCTCGGCTGGCGCGACTCCTCCTCGGTCGCGCTCGAGCATCTCTCGTACTTCGCCTTGCGGCTCCTCGCCAGCCGACCGGCGCCCACATCTCGAATAGGCTGCTCCTGCGCGTGGCGCCCAATAAACGGTGGCGCGTACACCCACTCGCGCACCACTCCATTTCAGGAGAAGCGCGCGATGGGCTCGGGCTTCGGCTGCGGCTCCGGCTTGATGGGGGACGGCG
The DNA here is from genome assembly GCA_021605205.1 of Aegilops longissima. Classification (NCBI taxonomy): domain Eukaryota; kingdom Viridiplantae; phylum Streptophyta; class Magnoliopsida; order Poales; family Poaceae; genus Aegilops; species Aegilops longissima. The sequence goes on from CM038677.1 coordinate 402,157,300, forward strand.
GGGCCACCGGCGGCACCACGTTGTCGCCCGCCGCGGAGAGGGCAAGGGCCTGCGCCATTTCCGCCTCGTAGCGGGCCTCCTCTTCCGACTCCGCTCTGCGCCGCTCGTCCTCCTCGCTCTCCCGGTAGACGGCCGCAAGGGCCGCCTGGTCCTCCTCGCGTACGACCCGCGGCGTTGGCCTCCGGTCGACCTCGCGCACGTCTCGTCGCCTCGCCTCCTCGTGCTCGGCGAACCACTCGCCCGATTAGGCGAAGTCGATTCTTGTAAACCTTGTCGGCGCTGCTCCGGCGTCAGCAGCGCCCGCCGGCGCCGCACCTCCTCCGCTGAGCACGAGCCGACAGCGGCGCCGCGCTGCAGGATCCTATTCGATCCGGATGCGATCGTCGCGGCAACGTCACGTCCGGATCTGGCGGTGGCGGTTACGCGATGCCGCTCCGCTGGTGCCTTTGCACGTTGACGTTGTTGCCTCTGCCGCAGGCGCCGGCGTGGGTGGGAGGAACTTCGGAGGAAAAGGGTGGCGGGGACTTGTCTTGGCCTTTTGCGCTGGCGCGGAGAAGAGGCCCATCTCATTTGTGGTTGTGGTGGCTAGGGTTTGCCGGCGACGAGGGAGCAAGGTGGGCAGATGGGGACGACGAGTTTGGACGAGGACGGCCCCGCCGCACGGTCGGCTTAAAAAAGGACGAGCGCCGTCGCTGACGCGTGGGCCCGTCGTCATAAATTAAGCTGACCATGTGGATAACGGGTAGTTGGACGGCTGTCATGTGAGGACGCGGCGGATAGCGAGAAGGGGCGCGAAGCGTCCGTTCGGCGCCCGCGCCGACGCATTTGGGACGTAAATTTGGGCCGCAAATGCGTCGGCGCGAACGCGACGCAGATGTAATTTAGGTTTGGGTCGGCGCGTCGGGCCGCCACTTTTGTCCGCGCCGATACAAACGGAAGCAGGCGGACGAAATGGATCGGCCCTTTGGAGTTGCTCTTACTATACTTTGCTTTGACCGGCACATATTTACATACTTGTGTGTATCACGACCAACAGTACTAATGCTGTATAGTTTTTTCTAGCATGTCAATGTCTTCTTTTTCTTTTTCTTTTCTGGGGAGATTTTTCTTCTTCTTCTAGCTAGTACTACTACGTGTCAATGCATCATGACGCGTAGCAAATAAACGTGCCTGAAATATCGCTTGTATTGCTACTAGTGCAGATGAGTTGATTGTGGATCGTCACACGAACCGTGCTTGCTTGCCAGCGGCATCTAGTCTTAGCTAACCTCAGCATTCTTACCGGCCATGACCAACAAAAAAGCGTCTGCTATAAACTAGCCGGTTCAGTGAGTGAGGTTAAAGCATCTCACGGCATGACGGCAACCGCTTCATGCATGCATGCTATGCTACCTCACGCCTTTGAACCAAGCCTAAAAAAAAAGGCAAGTCACGTTTCATGGGGCTTTGCTCTGCTGCTGCATGCGTCTGGCATCTGCGACTGCGTGCGTACGTACCGGTACCAGCGTACTACTCTACTACGGACAGTCGCGTGCATCACCTTCTGTGGACGCGTCTTCCCACTTTCCATCAATTCAAAATTCAATTTTCCACCAACGAAATGCTACGTACGTACTACACCTTCAATAACTACTATACTCTTATTAGGATTATTTTTCTTCTACTAGGAGTAGTACAAGTATGCATGCGACTGCGAGGCATGTATACCCATCAAAACGTCCAATTGAGTAGGTAGCAGTATACACGAACATGCATAGAGATGATAGTATGTATGGTTTACGGTGGACAGATACTTGATTTATCTCAGGATAATAATAACACCATGTGCATGCTAGCTTGCGAGGCGTCATTGCATTACATTGTTGGTCTGGCCTAATGGCTAGTATCCCTCCACTCTCTAACTAGATAACCATCACCTAAAAAAACAAAAAACAAACACACGCAACTGACAAGGCTAATTAAGCTTTCTTGTTAATTATATCTACATCTCACTAGCCAGTGAAGCTCAACACACCATGCAGTGCACGCACGCGTCCATCCATCGCACAGCCACAGGCACGGCACAAGAAAAGAAAAGAAAAAGAAAAGAAAAGAAAAGACGACCAACACACAAAGTAAACGCCGTCGTTGATCACCACCATCATCAGTTCCGGCCGGCCGGCGAGACAGCAAAGCAATGCAGCTCGCGGCTCAGAGCCAGAGCGCGCCGGCGTCCTTGAGGAGCGGGACGAGCGTGCCGTTGATGTGGCACGCCATCACCTTCTCCACGCCGCCCAGGAGCCTCCCGCCGACGAACACCACGGGCACTGGCGGCTGCTGGTGGTGGCCGGCGCCGGGTCCGGGGGGCAGCAGCTGCGCCAGCGCCGCCTGGATCTCTCGCCCGGCGCCGCCCATCTGGTCCAACTCGTAGACGGTGGGGCCGACCCCCAGGCCAAGCAGGAGGCGCTTGACGACGTGGCACATGCAGCAGCCGCTGGCGCTGAAGACGACCACCGCGTTGCCGCTGGCCATGCGAGCCACCCGCTCGTACACCGCCGCCTCCTCCGCCTCCGCCACGATGCCGCCGCCCACCACGCCCTCCACCTGCTGCTGCATCCTCAACATCTTGGCGCCTCCTTCTCCTTCTCCCTCCCCGGCCTAGCCTAGCTAGCTAGTGGGAGTGTAGTTAATTGTTTGTTGGCGCAGTGCAAGGGAACGAGGATGAGGAAAACAGGGAGCGGTGGACGTGCGTTTATATAGGAGAGGCGGACAGGTCGAAGGGTGAGTGTGTCTCGAATGGAAGTGTGATGGGAGAAGGGAAGGGAGTATACGGGGGTGGGGTGTGGGGAGTCAAAGAGACATGGATCGCTTTTGGCAGAGCCGGTCGCGAGCTCCGCAACGAACCCGGCACACTCTGACCAGCACTACTCCACCCCATTCCACTACGGCTACAAGAGATGAGAGTAAAGCGAGGAGCAAGTTAAAGAGCTATGCGGTAGCTTTTGTGCGTAGACGAGGAGAAGGAAAAAGCAAAGGGATGGCCGAAAGATGGATGCAATGCATGGCATGGCGAGCCGATCCTACTCCGTAGCATGCATGCATGCATGGCCGCCTAATCTACTCATGTTGTGGCACATCAGCAAAATCAATTACTCTTTTTCTTTATAATGAACCAATGGGCGTTTAACGCTCTCAGAAAATAATGTCCATCTCGATTTACAGGCGAATTCTAAGTACTAGGAATTTACATGTATCTGCAGGCCAAGAATTTGAACGCCGACTATAGGGAGGGAGGGAGGGAGGGAACGGAGCATGGACACGGCGTGACAAGACAATCGTCGATCGTCACGGCAGCCGACAAGCCGACAGCACGACGTCCCCCTCAGCCGCCGTTTGACTCCTCGGCCCCACTGCCACCAAACGCCGTCACGCCCATCGTCACCTCCTTCGCCCACATTGCCTTCACGTGATCGATTCCCCCCACCAGGCCCCCGCGGCATGCATAACCGTCCATCGCCCTTGGGTCTTCCTCACCAACGGCTCACACCACACAACCAACCAATAGATCAGCACAACGGGCCATAGTCGGTTGCGCGCAGTAGAGCAACGGTAATAGAGTCCCCGTATTGACAGCCTCCGTACGTATATATGTATGTAGAGCGTGTATCATACTTCCTCCGAGCGAAAAAGTTTGTCCCAATCGTTTCTCAGTGGTGCTAGACAGTGGCGGCGCCAGGAATCGGCCACGTCCCAGGCCTTCCTAGGCAGCCTTTGTCCACTGTAGCATACTGTAGCACTGTATCCACAGTAACATGCTGCAATCAACGGCCATGTTTGGATACTCTAACTTAGTTAGAGGTTAGAATTAGATTCTAAGTTCTAACCCTGAACTAACTCTGAACTAACTCTAGCTAAAGAGATGTTTGGATCGCAGGGTTAGATGGAGCGCGGATACGGTGAGGCGCCTTCACGGACGATGGGAGAGGGAGGGAGGGAGAGGATGAGAAACTTCGAGGAAGTGGGGAGGGATCTGCTGCGGGGAGAGTAAGAGAAAAAAATGTTTTTAGTGGACCCGATAAGAACTAACCCAAATAAGCACCTCTTGGGTGGGTTAGATTTTTGAATGGGTTAGATGCATCTAACCCAAACTAACCCTCCAGTTTGGATATTTTTGGGTTAGTTGAGTCCAAACTAACCCAAACTAACTCTAACCCATGGATCCAAACAGGGCCAACGAAGGACCAGCCCTCACGCCCAGGTAGCCGCCCGGGCTGCCTGGGCCTGTCTCCGCTACTGGTGCTAGATACATCTAATTGAGGGGCAAACTTTTTTGGATGAAGGGAGTATGCATTATAAAGGTCAACGGGGTGATGCGTAAATATATGACACTTTTAGAGCATCTACAGCTGGACTTGGCAAACCGGCTTCCTATACCCAAGTGGGCGCGTCTGGACGCATTCACGGACAGCGCCGGGCGGCCCCTCATATGGGTTGTCCCACATCCACACACCTCAAATGCGGAGTTTTAAATCCAAGCACGTCAATCATACGATACAAACTGTTTAAATTCAAGAGTTTAAACAAAGCAAATTAAATCATAGTTCAACTTCGGGCATGCCAAAATAAAATCAATGTCCAAGCGTGATAGATGCATCACTGGCTGGCCGAATCATTCGCCGGACGCCATCCATGCCGCCTACTTCGAGGCCATCTGCGCGTCCTGCTCCGCCTGCATCCGGGGCGCATGCTCCGCTTGCATCCTTGCCGCATGCTCCGTTGCTGCCGCAGCCGCCCTCTCCGCCTCGTACTCCCTACGATCGTTAACCTCCTTCTTCTCCATAAGCCACTTCTTTCCAAGAGGGTTTCGTCCGCTAACATGATCTTCGCATCCTCCGAGTCCCTGCGAGTTGCAACATCTCCTTCTCAAGATCAATCTCTCCAAATGTCTTGGCCTTCTTGAGCTCCCATTTGATCGCCCCCTCTTACTTCTCCAATTCGATCAGCTCCCTCTCAATTTCTAGCTTCTTCTCCGCCCTCTTCCAGTCCCAACCCATCCTCTCCCTTTGCGCATCCAACATGAGCATGCATCGCTCCTCTTGTTCTCCCTCGCCAAAAAAAGCCCGTCCATCTGGAATGCATTTTTGTAGCCGCGACGTCGCAGGAGGCCCTTTTCTTCTCCCACTTCTTTCCCATGACTTGTCGGTTATCCTTTGGCACGGTGGCTCTTCCATTCTCGATGACAATATCGTCCTCTTCATCGTCCAACCCAATTGATTTGTGGGAGTTTGAGCCATCATTCCTCTTCTTGCCGGCCTTGAGATTAGCAACAAGTCGTGTCCACTTTGGCTTGCCATTCAATAGGATCCAACGATGGCTAAAAGCAAACGCCATCTTCTTCGTTTCGTGACACAAAGTGGCCACCACCGCCGTCTAGCAAACAACATATGTACGAGCACGAGAAGGCAAACACAAGAATCATATGCAAATGATGATAAGATGAAGCAATCGAGCTTACGTGAGTTGCCACTCACATTCCCTTTGAGAGTGGCCGTTCACTTGTGAGTAGTACCCGACGTACTTGTTCACTTCCCCTTGAATGATCCCCCATCGATGCTGGAGAGATGCCAGCCTACGGTTGGTGATGATTGGATGCGGCTCCACATATTCCTTTTTGTTCGTGATATTCCTTCCAAATCTTCTTCCAATACTTGTTCCCCATTTGTTCAGTGCCGTATATTGGATCCATTGTTGTGGCGACCAAGCTTTGACCAACAAGATATCCTTAAAAGTTGAGAATGCCGAACCTCTTGCCTTTGTCGTCTTTCCCTTCTTCTTCTTCTTGCTTGGATTGGGATCAGATGTTGTCCCAACTTCAAATGTGGTGCAAGTTGTATCCCCCAATTTGTACTCCATTTTGGGTCGGAACTTGATTATCATTGATCATGTTCGACAGGAACACCTCCTAATTGATCATGGTTTGCAAGCATTCATCATGTCCGAAATGAACTAGCAGTCTATGCAAAACATTGAACATGCCATATGCAAAGTTGATCCGACACGAGAAAAAGAACATCCTCACTCTTGCTTTGTCATTCTGTCGAACGGGTCGTGGGCAGCCCGAGCGCCGCCGCTGCCCGTGCTTATCCGCGTCCGAACGAGCTGCGATGAGTGACTTACGTCGATCGCCAACATCTGCGTGGGTGGAAAGCTCTCCGGAATGCCCCAATCGATCGTCGAATCCTCCTCTGTCCCAAAGTGGTCCGACAGCCCAATCCGCATCAGCGGACGGATGGATGGGGTACGGGGTTCGAAGCGGGGGGGACAACTTCTCGTCCATGTTCGCATCTCCCTGTAACGCTGCTGCTTCCCTCTCTCATTGCCGATGTAGTAGGTTCCTCCAGGCGATGTTCTCTGGCTTGCGGGACAAACCCGAGGACGGGATGCCGACTGACGAGGTGGACACAATCTCTGTCATGAAGGTCAGTGATGGGTTGGACGACATCTAGGGGGGCAGATCAAAACCGGTGATGAGGATGGGGAGCAAGAGTAGTGGACGGCGAGTGCTCGGACGCGGGAAAGGTAAGAGGGAGGAGAGAGGAGGAAGGGTTTTGTGGATTTGATGCAAATTGTGGTGGGGTAGGGCTATCGGGTCCAACATGGGGACGCGCCCTGGCGTCCCAATATCCGCCCCATATTTTGACTGGATGTGATGGGTGCCGATCAACTCGCGCGTTGGAGGCCTGTTTAAGGAGCCCGGTCGGGACGCATTTTGTGACCGTTCAGTGACCGGGTGTAAGTGCATCTAGTGCCACCCCTAGTTGGTTTTGGAGTATTGATGACAAACTTGGTTGAGGGACTAATGTGTTTGTGAGAATTGCAGGATAACACATGTAGTAGTCCCTCATTGATTCGGTTTACCTACCGGAGATGACCTCTAAAAATGTGTGAAGACATTGAAGACAATGGTGGTATGTGAAGATATTCAGAACGAAGATTATGACTCGAGAAGACATTCACGTGAAGACTATGAAGTACGAAGACATAGTTGTTTCGTAGTTTCCTTTTCTTCTTTGTTGAGTCATAGGAACCACCGAACTGTTATGTGGGGTCCAAGTGAACAAATTCAGAATGACTGAAGTGATGCTCAACCAAATCCTATGTCTTCGAGCAAAGACAATGAGAGCAAATCTTATCCAGAGCTGGATAAGTCAGCTTTACTTGTAGCCCAAGTCAAGCTGCCGCGTGTGTTTGAAATCTGACCGTTGGACTGTAACGCCCCGGATTCGATGCGCCAGGTGTCCTTCAGTTATTCGCCGTCGTTGCCATGTCATTTGCTTGCGTGTCACACTTTGCCATGTCATCATATGCATTTCATATCATGTCATCATGTGCATCGCATTGGCATACGTGTTCGTCTCATGCATCTGAGCATTTTCCCCGTTGTCCGTTTTGCAATCCGGCACTCCTATGTCTCCGGCGCCCCTTTTACCTCTTTTTCGTGTGTGGGTGTTAAGCGTTCTCGGAATGGACCGAGGTTTGTCAAGCTGCCTTGGTATAGCACCGTGAACCGCCTGTCAAGTTCGGGTCATTTGGAGGTCGTTTGATACTCAACAGTTAACAAGTAACAGTAAAAGCCTCTTTGTCTGCAGCCCAACACCCTCCAAAGTGGCCCAAAACCCAGCAAACTCCCTCCATGCTCTCGGTCGTTCGATCACGATCGTGGGGAAACCGCACCTCATTTGGACTCTCCTAGCTCCCTCTACCTATAAATAAGTCCTCCTCCATTTTTGCGGATGAATCCCCAAACCCTAGATCAAATCCCTCTTCACAAGACCGGACATGTCCGTCCACCACGGACATGTCCAGCCGCCGTCCCGCCAACCAGAGGCTGCGCGTGCCGCCGCCACCTCCCACTGCGCCGGCCCCACTGCGCAGCCCGCATTGACCCGCGCCGCCCGCCGCCCGCCGCCATCGCTTCGCCGCCACCAGCGTCGTGCGCCCGCCGCCGACCATCTGCCGTCGCTGCGGTTCGCCGGAACCGCCCGGACTCGCCGCCGTAGCCCGCCGCCGAATCGCCTTGACTTGTGGTCGCGCCGCCGCCTCGCCCCGCGCAGGCCGGTGGCAGCGCCCGTCGCCGCGCCCTCCGGTCGCGCCGCCCAGCGCCAAGCCGCCGCCCCGCCCCGCCGCCCGGCGCCCGCTGGCTGGCCGCCCTCGCCGCGCCCGCTGCCCGGCCTCCTCGTCGCCTCCGGCTCGCCCGGCGGATCGGCGAGATCCGGCCCGGATCCGCCTCCCCGGCCCCGTCCCCGACGGCTCCGGCGACCTCGCTCCGGCGAGCCGCCTCCTGCCTCAAAGTCCGTGCCGAGAGGTTGACTTCCCCCCCCCTCTGAAAATCCACTAAGTGAGTGTTTTTGACATTTTCATGCCATGTTCATGCCATCATATCTATGCATCCGTTTCTCCGTTTCACGTGTGTAATATGTCAAATTGTTCGTCTCGATGAGTAACACATTTCATCTCATTGCATCATTTACATTTGAGCTCATCTTGATGCCCGAAATGCTGTTAGAAGAGGGCTATGTAATGTTAGTTTCAGATTCTTATCAGAACATGCACTTTTGTCATTTTTGCCATGATTGATGTGTGCACCCTATGAACTTGAGTCCTACATGTGTTTTGTAATATGCCATGTCATCTTTACAGGGGTGTATGCCATGTATTTTTGTGATCTCTGTGGTGACTAGCACAAGCATGCAAACTAGGCTTCATGATGTTGCTGATTTCAGCCCTGCTTTTCTTGATATTTTTATGCCATGTAAACTTGATGCTACCGAGAGATCCATGCTTATTTTGAGATACTTCAGTAAGGATGTTTTGAACATATGGTTATGCTATCTCCATCCATGCCCTTGTTTGAAATTATGGAGTGCCTTAGCTTGAGTCAATCGAGCTCTACTTTTGCTATAAAATGTTTCCTGGCAGATTGTTTACATGTTATTCAATTTTGCCAAGGTTGTTGTAGTTGATCCGTGTATACTATGATGTTGTTATTGCCATGTATAGCTTCTATGCCATGTCTAGTTGCTGGGTGTATGCTTAGTTTGTCATGCAATTCCTCGTAGTGAGTGCATCGAGCTCGTAAACATGTCTACTTATTGTTGTTCCTGCCATGTATGAATCTGTAATATAACTTGCCATGTTTACATGGGTACCATCATATCTTCTGGTCCTTTTTGGCTTATGGTCAGTAAGGGAAATTTGTTCTATGCATTTAGTAGTATCATGCCATGCCTTTGTTTGCCATGATAAGTTCCTGTAGCATGTTGTTTAATAGCTCTAAACATTGCAACCTGATGTTAATTTCTGCTAAGTCTGAAACTGTTATTATTTGCAATCTTGCCATGTCAGTTTGAGCATGTTCTTGTGATTTATGGAGATAGCTCAGTGTTCATGTTTTGTCATGCTTTACCTGTACATCATTCCCATGCCTTTTGTTATTACATTGATGTCCTGTAGCATGTTGTTTTGGTGCTTGCAATATGCCTAGTTGCTGGTTTGGACAACTTGTCCTTTAAACTTGTTTCATGTGTATGTGTTGAACCGTTGCTCCGTTTTGAGTGTGCTCTATATGAAACTTGCTTGATTTTGCATGTAACTTCATATTATCATGTTGCATCCATGTTTTGAGGTGTTTGTTTGATGTTTGAATGCATTTTGCATCAATGCCATGCTTATCTTGTTTTGCTCATATCTTCTAGCCCGTAGCTCCGAATTTAATGAACTTTATATGTAACTTGACTAGAATTTCGTGTAGATCATCGTGGTGCATTTTAACTTGCTGTTTAACAACTTGAACATAAGGTTTATTCAGATCTGGACCAATTTCGAAATTTGCATATGAGGACTTACCGGAATTGTTCTATGTTGTTCCCGGCCTCATTTAAACTTGCTTTGATGTGTTGCTCTTGTTTGCATCATCTCTTGCCATGAGTAGCTTCATGTAGCTTTGTCATGCATCATGCCTTGTTCATGTGTGGTGTGTTTACTTTTTTGTGTGCTTCTTCTTGTTAGTTCCTGTTTGTTATGATCGTGAGGATTCGTTCGCTCACGCTTGGTTCGGCTTCATCCGTTCGTCTTCTTCATGGACTCGTTCTTCTTCCTTATGGATTTCAGGCAAGATGACCGCTACCCTGGATCTCACTACTATCATTTCTATGCTAGTTGTTTCGTTATATCGCTATGATGCGCTACCTATCACTTGTTCCTCAAGCCTCCCAAATTGCCATGTCAGCCTCTAACCTTTTGCACCCTTCCTAGCAAACCGTTGTTTGGCTATGTTACCGCTTTGCTCAGCCCTCTTATAGCGTTGCTAGTTGCAGTGAAGATGAAGTTTGTTCCTTGTTGGAACATGGAGATGTTGTTCCTTGTTGGAACATGTTTACTTGTTGGGATATCACAATATATCTTATTTAACTAATGCATCTATATACTTGGTAAAGGGTGGAAGGCTCGGCCTTATGCCTGTTGTTTTGTTCCACTCTTGCCGCCCTAGTTTCCGTCATATCGGTATTATGTTCCCGGATTTTGCGTCCCTAACGCGGTCGGGTGATTTATGGGACCCCTTGACAGTTCGCTTTGAATAAGACTTTTCCAAAGAAGGCCCAACATTGGTTTTACCATTTGCACGACCTATTACCTTTTTCCTTGGGAGTCGCGCATCCCAAGGGTCATCTTTATTTTAGCCCCCGGGCCAATGCTTGTCTAAGTGTTGGTCCAAACTAGAGCCACTTGCGGCGCCACCTCGGGAAACTTGAGGGCTGGTTCTAGTTGTCGTAGTGCTCATCCGGTCGTGGCTCGAGACGAGATGTGCGGCTACTATTAGGATGTCGGCACGCCGGGGAGGCTTTGCTGGTCTTGTTTTATTCTTTGTCGAAATGTCTTGTAGCCGGATTCCGAGACTGATCGGGTCTTCCCGGGAGAAGGAATATCCTTCGTTGATCACGAGAGCTTATCATGGGCTAAGTTGGGACACCCTGCAGGGTTTGAACTTTGAAAGCCGTGCCGCGGTTATGTGGCAGATGGGAATTTGTTAATATCCGGTTGTAGTAAACTTGAAGCAAACTCTTCTAAAATACACCAACCGTGTGCGTAACCGTGATGGTCTCTTTTCGGGGTTGATCGAGAGGAGAACACGGTTTCTGGGTTATGTCTGACGTAAGTAGGAGTTCAGGATCACTTCTTGATCATTGCTAGCTTCACGACCGTTCCTTTGTTTCTCTTCTCGCTCTCATTTGCGTATGTTAGCCACCATATATGATTAGCCGCTGCTGCAACCTCACCACTTTACCCCTTCCTTTCCCATTAAGCTTTGCTAGTCTTGATACCCATGGTAATGGGATTCTTTGAGTCCTCGTGGCTCACAGATTACTACAACACCGATTGCAGTGTACAGGTCGTATGCGATGATCTTGACGCGAGAGCGATGTTTACTTGTGTTGGAGTTCTTCTTCCGCTTCTTCTTGATTAGGGATAGGTTCCGTGTCGGCAGCTTTGGGTTAGCGTGGTGGATATTGTTTGAGTTTCTGTTTATGATTCATCCGTAGTCGGATGTTGATCTTGTATATGATGTATTGTTGTATTCATGTGACATTGTATGTATTGTATGTATCCCCACTATTATGTAATGTTGATGTAATGATATCCACCTTGCAAAAGCGTTTCAATATGCGGGTCTATCCTTGGTGGGACCGTCGAGTTCCTTTTGGATAGGGTCGCATATTGGGCGTGACATGGACACGTGTCAGTTCCTTAGTGACCCAGGGTCATTTCAGACAAATCAGGTCGGGTTGCCTCCTGGCTATAAATAGCCCACCCCCTACACCATAAATTGGTGGCTGCTCAGAGTGAGTGCACGACTTTTGTCGTTTGAGAGCAACCCACCTCTGAAGCATTTGATAGAAAGATCCTTGCGAGGACAAAGCCCAAAACACCCAGAGCCAAAGAGTGTTAGGCATCACTGAAGTCTTTCTGTCCACGTGATCTGAAAACTTATTACACTTGAGGACTGTGAATCCTTCCGCCGGTTAGGCGTCGTGTTCTGAGCATCCAAGAGTCATTGTGGATTGCCGGTGAATGAAGTCTGCGAAGGTTTGGAAGTCTACCTTGAAGACTTACCTGAGTGATTGGGCGAGGACTAAGTGTTCTCAGCTCAAGGGGAATAAGGTGAAGACGCGGTCTTCTGAGTTGAATATCAGCCTCCCCAACCATACATACAGTTGCCACAGCAACTGGAACTGGTCCAACAAATCCTTGTCCTCTCCAAGCAACTGGTTCTATCACTTTCCTCTCTTTACTTACAGTTTATCTTCATGAAGTCATTGTCTGCTTGCATGATCTGATTGACTTCACTGTGTGGAGACTGTTGTCGTTTGGCTTCATATTATCTTCCATCCTGATCCATACTACCTAGCTGCTAATAGTCTTCGTGCTTTCACTTTATTGCTTACTTGACTATGGCTTGCCTAGTGTAGTCTACCTTCCGCTGCATATCAATATGTTCATTTCTATTGTCTGTCTTCGAAACTCCCATGTTTTGAAGACTTTCATAAAAATCGCCTATTCACCCCCCCTCTAGTTGATAACTAGCACTTTCAATTGGTATCGGAGCAAGGTCCTCCCTTGTTCTGTGTGATTCGGTTTAACCACCTGGAGTTTTAGCTATGTCGATTGCAGGGATAATCAAAGTCTCCGCTGCGTGCCTTGTCTTTGATGGCACTGATTACCCCTACTGGAAGAATAAGATGCGCATGCATCTTGAAGCCATTGATGTCGACCTCTGGTATGTCGTTAAGAACGGCGTTCCCAAGACCGGTGAAGGTGTCACCCCTGCTGATGTCAAGAAGTTCATTCAACTGGATTCTACTGCCTAGAACATCATCTATGGTCATCTGACCAAAGGACAGTATGGCCGTGTGAGTGCTCTGGAAACTTCGAAGCTAGTCTGGGACTGGCTCTCCAAGGTCAACGAAGGCGTCTCAACCCAGAGAGACTCAAGGATCAATGTTCTTTGCAACCTCTTCAACCACTTCAAGAGAAATGACAATGAGAATGTCCAGCTCACATTTGATCGCCTCACTGACATCACAAATGAGCTTCACGCACTCGGCGCCACTGAGATCACCAAGCATGAAATCGTCAAAACCTTGCTGAGATCGCTTGACAACTCATTCAACACCCTGGCCCTGATGATTCAAGAATGCCCTGACTTCAAGACTCTCGGTCTGTGTGACATACTTGAGAGGCTCAACACACATGAGTTCCAGCAATCTGAGAAAAGAGATATCTATGGTCCCAACTATGGCCGAACTCGCGCTTTGAAGGCAAAGGTTGTTTCCTCTTCTGAAGAAGAATTTGACAGCTATTCTGAGGATCCTGAAGACATTGGAAAGGAGCTTGCTATGCTTGTGAAGAAGTTCCAGAAGTTCACCAAGAAGAAAGGCTTCAGAAAGTCTTCAAGATCCATCTCAAGAAATGATGAAGCTTCCACTCGTGATCACAAGAAGAGAACATGCCAGAAGTGCAAGAAACCTGGTCACTACATCTCTGAGTGTTCACAGTGGGACAATGAGACCAAGAAGAATAAGAAAAGCAAGGAATGTGATTCTGATGACAAGAAGAAGAAGAAGAAATCCTCAAAGTCTTCGTCTAAGTCTTCATCATACAAGAAGAGCTCATCTTGCAAGGCTCGTGCTTTTGTTGGCAAGGAGATGGATTCAGAGGAGGAGTCTTCTTCTAAGGAGGCAGAGGTGGAGTCTGAGGAGGAGTCCGACTCTGGCGTTGCAAGTCTGGCTCTAGCTATAGCCTACGTTGCCAAGTCCATCTTCAACAATGAAGACAATGGCTCCGTCACCAAAGGTGATGCCAATGACAAGGACGACTCTGCTCCCACCTACTTCTTCATGGCACGCGGTGCCAAGGTAAACTCACGCGATGCTTACTTTCAAACATCAAGTGAAGATGACTCTGAATGTGAATCTAAACCTAGCTACAAAACACTTGCTAAAATTGCAACTGAGCAACAGAATGCCATGGAACATATTAAAAAATTGCTAGACAAAAGCGATGACCTATTGGACGCGGAAATGACCCGATCTCAGTCCTTAACTGAAGACATCAAAAATCTTCATGGTAAGTACGAGGAACTTGAAAGTCGTCATGAAACGCTCTCAACAACTCATGAAAAGCTTTCCTATGATTATCTTCAAAGGAAGCAAGAACTTGAGAACTTGAGAATGGCTCATGAAGATCTTCAAAAGGAGAATGAGTCACTCCGTGCTCAACAGATCAGTTCCGCTCAGGAAAAATTTGAGCCACCATGTCTAAAATGCCTTGAGCGTGATAACGCTACTTCTGTTGCTGAATGTTCCACTACTGCTACTGTTGCAATATCTTCAACTGCTGATGTGGTAACTAACCCCTCTGCTGAGGATGCCACTTCTATTGCTGATGAAAATGCCAGGCTGAAGACATTGCTTGAGACAGGGATGTACAAAAGCCTCAAAGGGCATCAAACACTATGTGATGTCCTCAAAAAGCATATTCTGAACCGAAACCCTAGGAAAGAGGGTGTTGGGTTCGAGAGGAAAATGAATGTTGATGGTTCCTACTGGAAGCCTGAGCAGTACCCCAAAACCACATGGGTTGCTGCAAAGGGACCTTCAGTGGATCCATCCACCTTATCTGGCTTCACTTGTGCTAACCCAATTATCATTGATGAATCCTTTGATGCAAACTATAAACTGTTTAAGAATCAGAATGGTGAAGTGTTTGCCAGGTATATTGGTACTAACCGTAGGAATGGGCCATCTATGAAGAAGATTTGGGTACCCAAAGTTGTCTTGAGAATCTTCCTGTGAATGTCATCATGACACCACCTGGGAAGAAGACAAACCCCAGACCAAAGGCTTCATATGGTCCAAAGGCTTCATACAGACAGAGGACTCACCAGAGTCACCCTAACGCCAATGTTTTGCAGGGAAATCATACTCAAACTTATGAATATGAGTGTGTTTCCTCAAACTGCTATGTTCATAAGACCAAGAACTATTCTGCTTATTCATATGAGTATTATTCACCTCCTGCAAGGCTATTTGCTAGGGCTCCAAAGCCGAAGTTCTAAGATGCTGCACTTAGACTCATTGCTTCGAAGCCACCCCTGAAAACGTGGGTGGTTAAGAAAACTTATCTCTCTTTTGCAGGGAAAGGTCTCCAGCCAGAAATCAAAGGCGTCTGATGCTATTGCTGGTGACCTAAAACATATTGTGGGGCGCAAGATAAAATGCCCAAATGGTCTTACTATGTATTTTTGTTCCTGAATCACTTGCCTATCATCCTATCAGTCCTAACCTGGATCTGAGCTTTGATAATGTAACGCCCCGGATTCGATGCGCCAGGTGTCTGCCAGTTATTCGCCGTCGTTGCCATGTCATTTGCTTGCATGTTGCATTTTGCCATGTCATCATGTGCATTTCATTTTGCATACGTGTTCGTCTCATGCTTCCGAGCATTTTCCCTGTTGTCCGTTTTGCAATCCGGCACTCCTATGTCCCCCGGCGCCCCCTTTTGCCTCTTTTCGTGTGCGGGTGTTAAACGTTCTCGGAATGGACCGAGGTTTGCCAAGCGGCCTTGGTATACCACCGGTAGACCGCCTGTCAAGGTTCATGCCATTTGGAGGTCGCTTGATACTCCAGCGGTTAACCGGGTAACCGTAAAGCCCTCTTTTGTGTGCAGCCCAACACCCCTTCCAAAGTGGCCCAAAACCCATCTAACTCTCCTCCATGCTCTCGGTCGTTCGATCACGATCGTGTGGGCGATAACCGCTCCTCATTTGGACTCTCCTAGCTCCCTCTACCTATAAATATGCCCTCCTTCCATTTTTCGCGGTCAAACCCTAGTCCCTCCTCCTCAGCGCCACGGACATGTCCGCTCCCTCGCCGGACATGTCCACCACCACCAGCCACGCCGCCCGGCCAATCCCGCGCCACCTCACCCCAGCCGCTCCCGACCAACCGGCACGCCACGTCAGTCATCCGCCGCCCGACCCGGCCGCCTCCATCGCGCCGGACCCGCAGGGCCAGATCCGCCCGTCCGGGCCGGATCCCCGCCGCCGGGAAGGCCTCGGTCGGCGCCCGCGCCTCCGCTCCCGATCTGAACGACCAGTGCCGAGTCCCGCTCGAGCGCCACCGCCTCGTCTCCTCCCGACCTCCCTCGCGTGCCTCCCGCCGTGACCGACCAGCGCCGCCGCCGGCCACCACGACCACCACGCTAGGCCCTCGTGCCTCTCCTCGTCCCGTTCTTCTCGCTCTCTCCCTCACCCACGAGCTCTCTCTCTCACCTTCACAGAGCTTCCATGGCCGCCCGATCTCCACGCCGTGGCCGCCCTAAGCTGCCTCAACGCCGGGAATGGGTTGCCCTGTGCCCGATCTACCCATTCAGGGCCTTCCCGGCGCTCGCCGGAGTCCCACGCCCCCTCCCCGTCGGCGTTGACTTCCGCCATGGCTGCTCTGTGTGAGGAATGGATCTTCCCCGACCTGCCAGTTTTTTTCGCGAGGTGAAAAACGGCTAAGTCCCCGAAATATTTTGACATTATCATGGAAGGTTTGACGCATCATATCTCTGCATCCGTAGCTCCGTTTTGTGCGTGTAATATGTCAAATTGTTTGCCTCGACGAGTACTTCATTTCATTCCATTGCATCATGTTCATTTGAGTCCATCTTGATGCCTGAATCATCGTTGCAAGAGTGCTATATGATGTTAATCTGCTGAAACTGTTATAACTTGATGATTTGTCATTTTTGCCATGATTGATGTGTGCATCCTATGAGGTTGATGTCTACATGTGTTTTGATCTATGCCATGCCATCTTTACAGGGGTGCCATCCATGTATTTTTGTGGGTCTTGTAGTGAGTGCATCAAGCTTGTTAAGTAGGGTACTTCTCATTGTTTTGCATGTCCGAATCTGCTATATCATGATGCTATGTAAACCTGCTGCTACAAGTCATTCTATGCATAATCTGGAGATGTTCACTAAATATGTTTTGTTATAAATATCTTGCTATATCCATCCATGCTCCTGTCTGCATTTATAGCCTGCTGTAGCTTGTTGTAATCTTGCTCTCAAATTGCTAAGTAATGTTGTTCTCAGCCTGTTAACTTTAAGTTCAATGTTGCCATGATTTTGCTAGTGACCCATGCACCCTATGAACTTGCTCTTGCCATGCTTAGCTTCATAAACATGTCTTCTTACTGTGAGTTGCCTTGCCATGCCATGTATTGCTCTGTGGTGAGTGGTTCAAGCTCACTAACAGGCCTACTTATTGTTGTTCCTGCCATGTATGAATCTGTCATATAACTTGCCATGTTTACATGGGTGCCATCATATCTTCTGATCCTTTTTGGATCAAGGTCAGTAAAGGACATTTGTTCTATGCATTTAGTAGTATCATGCCATGTCTTTGTTTGCTATAATAAGTTCCTGTAGCATGTTGTTTGATAGCTCTAAACATTGCAAGCTGATGTTATTTTTCTGCAAAGTCTGAACTGTTATTATTTGCAATCTTGGCATGTGTTTTTGAGCATGTTCTAGTGATTTCTGGAGTTAGCTCAGTGTTCATGTTTTGTCATGCTTTACCTTTAAATCATGCCCATTCCTTTTGTTATTACGTTGAGATGCCGTAGCTTGTTGTTTTGATGCTTGCAATATGCCTAGTTCCTGTTTTGGACAGATTGTTGCTATAACTTGTATAGGGTGTATGTGTTGCACCGTTGCTCCGTTTTGAGTGTGCTCTATATGAAACTTGCTTGATTTTGCATATAGTTTCATATTATCATGTTGCATCCTTGTTTTGAGGTGTTTGCTTGATGTTTGTATGCATTTTGCATCGATGCCATGCTTATCTTGTTTTGCTCATATCTTCTAGGCCGTAGTTCCGAATCTAATGAACTTTATATGTAACTTGACTAGAATTTCGTGTAGATCATCGTGGTGCATCTTAACTTGCTGTTTAAAAACTTGAACATAAGATTTATTCAGATCTGGACCAATTTCGAAATTTGCATATGAGGACTTACCGGAATTGTTACATGTTGTTTCCGGTCTCATTTAAACTTGCTTTGATGTGTTGCTCTTGTTTGCATCATCTCTTGCCATGAGTAGCTTCATGTAGCTTTGTCATGCATCATGCTTGTTGTGCATCATGCCTTGTCTATGTGTGGTGTGTTTACCATGTTGTGTGCTTCTTCTTGTTAGTTCCTGTTTCGTTGCGATCGTGAGGATTCGTTCGTCTACGCTTGGTTCGGCTTCATCCGTTCGTCTTCTTCATGGACTCGTTCTTCTTCCTAGCGGAATTTCAGGCAAGATGACCGCTACCCTGGATCTCACTACTATCATTGCTATGCTAGTTGCTTCGTTCTATCGCTATGCTGCGCTACCTATTACCTGTTTATCAAGCCATCACAAATTGCCATGTCAGCCTCTAACCTTTGACACCTTTCCTATGCAAACCGTTGTTTGGCTATGTTACCGCTTTGCTCAGCCCCTCTTATAGCGTTGCTAGTTGCAGGTGAAGTTGAAGATTGCTCCATGGTGGACAGGATTTTGGTTGGGATATCACAATATCTCTTATATTATTAATGCATCTATATACTTGGTAAAGGGTGGAAGGCTCGGCCTTATGCCTGGTGTTTTGTTCAACTCTTGCCGCCCTAGTTTCCGTCATATCGGTATTATGTTCCCGGATTTTGCGTCCCTAACGCGGTCGGGTGATTTATGGGACCCCCTTGACAGTTCGCTTTGAATAAGACTCCTCCAGCAAGACCCAACCTTGGTTTTACCATTTGCCTCACCACCACCTACTTTTCCCTTGGGAGTCGCTCTCTCGAGGGTCATCTTTATTTAGCACCCCGGCCGTGCTTCTCTAAGTGCTGGTTCGAACCGAGCTACTGGGGGCCACCTTGAGGCAACTCGAGGTTGGTTTTACTCGTAGCTAGTCTCATCCGGTGTTGCCCGAGAACGAGATATGTGCAGCTCCTATCGGGATTGTCGGCGCATCGGGCGGTCTTGCTGGTCTTGTTTTATTCTTTGTCGAAATGTCTTGTAGCCGGATTCCGAGACTGATTGGGTCTTCCGGGAGAAGGAATATCCTTCGTTGATCGCGAGAGCTTATCATGGGCTAAGTTGGGACACCCCTGCAGGGTTTGAACTTTCGAAAGCCGTGCCCGCGGTTATGTGGCAGATGGGAATTTGTTAATATCCGGTTGTAGTAAACTTGAAGTAAACTCTTCTAAAATACACCAACCGTGTGTGTAACCGTGAGTGTCTCTTTTCAGGGTTGATCGAGAGGAGAACATGACTTCTGGGTTATGTCTGACGTAAGTAGGAGTTCAGGATCACTTCTTGATCATTACTAGTTGACGACCGTTCCTTTGTTTCTCTTCTCGCTCTCATTTGCGTATGTTAGCCACCATATGTGCTTAGTCGCTGCTGCAACCTCACCACTTTACCCCTTCCTTTCCCTTTAAGCTTTGCTAGTCTTGATACCCATGGTAATGGGATTGCTGAGTCCTCGTGGCTCACATATTACTACACCAACAGTTGCAGGGACAGGTTTATGTGATGATCATGACTCGAGAGCGATGTTTGCTTGTTTTGGAGTTCTTCTTCTGCTTCTTCTTCGATCAGGGGATAGGTTCGGTCGGCAGCCTAGGCTAGGTGGTGGATGTCGTTTGAGCTTTGTTTATGTTTCATCCGTAGTCGGATGTTGATCTCTTGTATATGATGTTGATGTATTCTTGTGGCATTTGTGCCTTATGTATGTATCCCCATCTATTATGTAATGTTGATGTAATGATATCCACCTTGCAAAAGCGTTTCAATATGCGGGTCTATCCTTGGTGGGACCTTCGAGTTCCTTTTGGATAGGGTCGCATATTGGGCGTGACAAGTTGGTATCAGAGCCTCGACCGACCATAGGAGCCCCCATGATTGATCGTGTAGTTTGGCCGTTGTTGAGTCTAGAAGAAAACTATTTTCGGAGTCTAGTTATATCGGAGAGTAGGAATTCTTTTTACTCCTCAGCCCCTTCGTCGCTCTGGTGAGGAATCTTGACGTAGGTGTTTTGAATTACTTCTCTTCCCCTTCAAATTTTTATTTAGGATCACACAGTTGGTTTTCCGGTAGTTGTTCCTCAGCTCTTTTCATCCGGTGCATTTCTCGTCAAGTCGACTCGAGCCTCTTCATCTTTGCGTTCAATCCTCAGCTGTTTTTTTCCCACCCGCCCACCCTTTTCTTCTCGGAACCGGAGTCCGTAATCGAGTATCCATCCCACTCGTGCGAAGTCTTTGCTTTCTTTCCTCAATGATTTCAACTGGTGTTCTCTCTTCAAGATATTCGTAGCTTCCCCCTTCCAGTTGCCTTTGTTTTTCCCGCCCTCCCACCCTTTTTCTTCCCGGAGCCCGAGTCTCTTTCGAGCATCAATTTCATTCGTGCGGAACCTCTTCAGTCTTTCGTAAATTATTTCAACCGGTGAATTCTCGTCTCGTTCGTCATTCTTCATCCCTTTCTTTTTCCGGTGCACTCAATTCAAGTTTTTCGGGTTGATCATATTCTTTTCCTCGGGTCAAACGTTTTCCCCTTGCTCGTTCGCCTCTCGCCAGTTTATCCTTCCGGAGTGCTCAAGTCATCTCAGGAGATTTGTCGGTGTTCCAACTAATTCGTTGGTGTCACCTCATTCAAATATTTCAATCGTTTCGGTGCTTCATCTATCTGTTCAACAACCTTTCCAACGGTGTTTTCTCTTCAGTGGGCCCTAACCCACGTGTCTTTTCGAGTGATCTTACGACTCTTCTAATTACCCGAGTTATCCTAAATTCTTTTCAAGTCGGCGAAGAATGAATTTCATCAGTCAGATGCCATCTCCAAGATCGCTTTCAAATTCTTTTCATCTCGGGTTCTACCTTTCCTCTTTCTCATTATTCCGGAGTTTTCTCAACAATTTCGATGGTGTTTCTCGTCGTCTTTATCAGCTTTGAAGACCGAAGTAGAGTTTCTCTTAAATCTTGTCCGTTCTCCCAGAGGTTCATAGTGCTAGCTCGATGTTATCCTATCTAATTGTTTCCAGTCATGCAAATTCTTTTCATCCATCCGGAGTATTCCAGAAGTTGATTTCTATTTCTTTTCACCGGAGGCCATCATTCCAGAAGAATTCTTCGTCCTCACTTTTCAACTACCGTTATCCAAGTATCCCGGTGCTTCGTTCAAGTGTTCTTTAATCAGCTCATGATCTCTTTGTTCTTCTGCATCCAAATCCCATCTAGCATATTGGTTCTTCTAATTCTTCCCGGTGATTCATTCTCTTTCATCAGTCATTTTCGAATTCTTACGGTGGTTCGTTCAAGATTCTTTTTCTTTGATTATCATTTTAATCCTTTCGTTCTTTTCAGTCCTACCGGTGGCTCATGAAGACCTTCCCAAATTTTCATACTATATCTACCTTTAATCTTTTCCAACGCGAATAAGTAGTATGCAAATCCATTGCTTCTCATCAATTTAATTGATGAAGGATAAGCATAACATAATTCTTATTCTCATTTCATCGTGGTCAAGCAGATAAATTCTTTTCTTCGGAGATTGTTCTTGATGAATAATCTCTTGGTTCCAAGTTGTTCATCTTTTCTTTTCCGGAGTTCCAAGTCTTCTCGCTTGTCTCGTCGCGAAGCTCCATCAGAATCATCGCAAGGCTTTAATCTTATTTCCTTTCATCCTTCAATCGTATCTTGCCATCCTTTTGTTACCGGAGTTCTTCACGGTGGTTCGTCATGATTTAATTCATTCTTCTAGTGTTCATCAAGATTCTTGTTGGAGGAGTTCAAGTATTCTTCTTCTTGCTTCGCGAGGTGCAATTAATTCTCCGTTTTCTTTTAAAAATGGAGTTTTGCATTTCTTCATTCCTCTCAGCTATGCAATCTTTTCCGCTTGTGGTTGATTATCACCTCATAATTTTGAGATGTTTTCCATAAGTCCACAACAAGCAATTCTTTTGTTGTTGAAAATTTCCAACAACTCCGTTCAATCCTTTCTTCTAAGGATGCTCTTTATGTCATTCTTGGCAGAAGTTGTCATCTTCTTCTCCGTTCCTTTTCGTTCAACTATTTCAATTCTTCCGGAGGCGTTGTGTTGTTCCTCTCGTCAAGTGTAATGGCATCTTGTTAAGTTCATCTCTATTCTTTCCTTGTTAACCCGGAGTGCTGTCTAAATTCCTTCGTTATTATTCCTTTTCCATCTTGTTCTAACCGGAGTGGTTTCAGATTCTATCTTATTCATTGAGTTTTTGATTCCCGTCGTAATCGTCGTTCCTCTTTCCTACTCGAGTGTTCTCGACTTTGTTCATCCTCTCTCTTTTGTTTTTATTTCACCTTCTCCTTTTTTCCCCTTCCGTCTCGGTCCTAAGATCTCGGGACGAGATCTCTTGTTAGTGGAGGAGTGTTGTAATGCCCCAGATTCGATGCGCCAGGTGTCTGCCAGTTATTCCCGTCATTGCCATGTCATTTGCTTGCATGTTGCATTTTGCCATGTCATTATGTGCATTTCATTTTGCATACGTGTTCGTCTCATGCTTCCGAGCATTTTCCCCGTTGTCTGTTTTGCAATCCGGCACTCCTATGTCCCCCGGCGCCCCCTTTTGCCTCTTTTCGTGTGCGGGTGTTAAACGTTCTCGGAATGGACCGAGGTTTGCCAAGCGGCCTTGGTATACCACCGGTAGACCGCCTGTCAAGTTTCGTGCCATTTGGAGGTCGTTTGATACTCCAACGGTTAACCGGGTAACCGTAAAGCCCTCTTTTGTGTGCAGCCCAACACCCCTTCCAAAGTGGCCCAAAACCCATCTAACTCCCTCCATGCTCTCGGTCGTTCGATCACGATCGTGTGGGCGAAAACCGCTCCTCATTTGGACTCTCCTAGCTCCCTCTACCTATAAATATGCCCTCCCCTTCCATTTTTCGCAGTCCAAACCCTAGCCCCGCTCCCCTCGCGCCGCCGGACATGTCCGCTCCCTCGCCGGACATGTCCACCACCACCAGCCACGTCGCCCGGCCAATCCCCGCGCGCCACCTCACCCCAGCGGCCGCTCCCGACCAACCGGAGCGCGCCACGTCAGCTCATCCGCCGCCAGCCCACCGCCTCCATCGCGCGGACCCGCGAGGCTCAGATCCGCCCGTCGGGCCGAATCCCGCCGCCGCTGGGCGAAGCCTTCGGTCAGCGCCCGCGCCTCCCGCTCCCGATCTGGAACGGCCAGGTGCCGAGTCCCGCTCGAGCGCCACCGCCTCGTCTCCTCCCCGACCTCCCTCGCGCGCCTCCCCGCCGGCGACCGGCGCCGTCGCCGGCCACCACGACCACCACGCTAGGCCCTCGTGCCTCTCCTCGCCCCGTTCTTCTTGCTCTCTCCCTCACCCACGAGCTCTCTCTATCTCTCACCTTCACAGGAGCTTCCATGGCCGCCCCGATCTCCACGCTCGTGTCGCCCCAAGCTGCCTCAACGCCGGGAATGGGTTGCCCCGTGCCCGATCTACCCATTCAGGGCCTTCCCGGCGCTCGCCGGAGTCCCACGCCCCCTCCCCGTCGGCGTTGACTTTCGCCATGGCTGCTCTGTGCGAGGAATGGATCTTCCCCGACCTGCCAGTTTTTTTCGCGAGGTGAAAAATGGCTAAGTCCCCGAAATATTTTGACATTATCATGGAAGGTTTGACGCATCATATCTCTGCATCCGTAGCTCCGTTTTGTGCGTGTAATATGTCAAATTGTTCGACTCGACGAGTACTTCATTTCATTCGATTGCATCATGTTCATTGGAGTCCATCTTGATGCCTGAATCATCGTTGCAAGAGTGCTATATGATGTTAATCTGCTGAAACTGTTATAACTTGATGATTTGTCATTTTTGCCATAATTGATGTGTGCATCCTATGAGGTTGATGTCTACATGTGTTTTGATCTATGCAATGCCATATTTACAGGGGTGCCATCCATGTATTTTTGTGGGTCTTGTAGTGAGTGCATCAAGCTTGTTAAGTAGGGTACTTGCTGCTGCTGTTTTGCATGTCTGAATCTGCTATATCATGATGCTATGTTAACCTGCTGCTACAAGTCATTCTATGCATAATATGGAGATGTTCACTAAATATGTTTTGTTATAAATGTCTTGCTATATCCATCCATGCTCCTGGTTGCATTTATAGCCTGCTGTAGCTTGTTGTAATCTTGCTCTCAAATTGCTAAATAATGTTGCTGTCAGCCTGTTAACTTTAAGTTCAATGTTGCCATGATTGTTGCTAGTGATCCATGCACCCTATGAACTTGCTCTTGCCATGCTTAGCTTCATAAACATGTCTTCTTACTGTGAGTTGCCTTGCCATGCCATGTATTGCTCTGTGGTGAGTGGTTCAAGCTCACCAATATGCCTACTTATTGTTGTTCCTGCCATGTATGAATCTGTCATATAACTTGCCATGTTTACATGGGTGCCATCATATCTTCTGATCCTTTTTGGATCATGGTCATTAAAGGACATTTGTTCTATGCATTTAGTAGTATCATGCCATGTCTTTGTTTGCTATAATAAGTTCCTGTAGCATGTTGCTTGATAGCTCTAAACATTGCAACCTGATGTTATTTTTCTGCAAAGTCTGAACTGTTATTATTTGCAATCTTGCTATGTGTTTTTGAGCATGTTCTAGTGATTTCTGGAGTTATCTCAGTGTTCATATTTTGTCATGCTTTACCTGTACATCATGCCCATGCCTTTTGTTATTACGTTGAGATGCTGTAGCTTGTTGTTTTGATGCTTGCAATATGCCTAGTTGCTGTTTTGGACAGATTGTTGCTATAACTTGTATAGGGTGTATGTGTTGCACCGTTACTCCGTTTTGAGTGTGCTCTATATGAAACTTGCTTGATTTTGCATGTAGTTTCATATTATCATGTTGCATCCTTTTTTTGAGGTGTTTGCTTGATATTTGTATGCATTTTGCATCGATGCCATGCTTATCTTGTTTTGCTCATATCTTCTAGGCCGTAGCTCCGAATCTAATGAACTTTATATGTAACTTGACTAGAATTTCGTGTAAATCAT
Source organism: Aegilops longissima (assembly GCA_021605205.1). Taxonomy (NCBI): domain Eukaryota; kingdom Viridiplantae; phylum Streptophyta; class Magnoliopsida; order Poales; family Poaceae; genus Aegilops; species Aegilops longissima. The sequence continues at coordinate 402,182,459 of CM038677.1, forward strand.
CGTGGTGCATCTTAACTTGCTGTTTAACAACTTGAACATAAGATTTATTCAGATCTGGACCAATTTCGAAATTTGCATATGAGGACTTACCGGAATTGTTATATGTTGTTCCCGGCCTCATTTAAACTTGCCTTGATGTGTTGCTCTTGTTTGCATCATCTCTTGCCATGAGTAGCTTCATGTAGCTTTGTCATGCATCATGCTTGTTCTGCATCATGCCTTGTCTATGTGTGGTGTGTTTACCATGTTGTGTGCTTCTTCTTGTTAGTTCCTGTTTTGTTGAGATCGTGAGGATTCGTTCGTCTACGCTTGGTTCGGCTTCATCCGTTCGTCTTCTTCATGGACTCGTTCTTCTTCCTAGCGGGATTTCAGGCAAGATGACCGCTACCCTGGATCTCACTACTATCATTGCTATGCTAGTTGCTTCGTTCTATCGCCATGCTGCGCTACCTATTACCTGTTTATCAAGCCATCCCAAATTGCCATGTCAGCCTCTAACCTTTGACACCTTTCTATGCAAACCGTTGTTTGGCTATGTTACCGCTTTGCTCAGCCCCTCTTATAGCGTTGCTAGTTGCAGGTGAAGTTGAAGATTGCTCCATGGTGGACAGGATTTTGGTTGGGATATCACAATATCTCTTATATTATTAATGCATCTATATACTTGGTAAAGGGTGGAAGGCTCGGCCTTATGCCTGGTGTTTTGTTCCACTCTTGCCGCCCTAGTTTCCGTCATATCGGTATTATGTTCCCGGATTTTGCATCCCTAACGCGGTCGGGTGATTTATGGGACCCCCTTGACAGTTCGCTTTGAATAAGACTCCTCCAGCAAGACCCAACCTTGGTTTTACCCTCACCACCACCTACTTTTCCCTTGGGAGTCGCTCTCTCGAGGATCATCTTTATTTAGCCCCCCCCGGGCCAGTGCTTCTCTAAGTGCTGGTTCGAGCTGAGCTGCCCGCGGGGCCACCTTGAGGCAACATGAGGGTTGGTTTTACTCGTAGCTAGTCTCATCCGGTGTTGCCCTGAGAACGAGATATGTGCAGCTCCTATTGGGATTGTCGGCGCATCGGGCGGTCTTGCTGGTCTTGTTTTATTGCTGTCGAAATGTCTTGTAGCCGGATTCGAGACGATCGGGTCTTCCGGGAGAAGAAATATCCTACGTTGATCGCGAGAGCTTATCATGGGCTAAGTTGGGACACCCCTGCAGGGTTTGAACTTTTGAAAGCCGTGCCCGCGGTTATGTGGCAGATGGGAATTTGTTAATATCTGGTTGTAGTAAACTTGAATTAAACTCTTCTAAAATACACCAACCGTGTGCGTAACCGTGAGTGTCTCTTTTCGGGGTTGATCGAGAGGATAACACGGCTTCTGGGTTATGTCTGACGTAAGTAGGAGTTCAGGATCACTTCTTGATCATTACTAGTTGACGACCGTTCCTTTTTTTCTCTTCTCGCTCTCATTTGTGTATGTTAGCCACCATATGTGCTTAGTCGCTGTTGCAACCTCACCACTTTACCCCTTCCTTTCCCTTTAAGCTTTGCTAGTCTTGATACCCATGGTAATGGGATTGCTGAGTCCTCGTGGCTCACAGATTACTACACCAACAGTTGCAGGGACAGGTTTATGCGATGATCATGACTCGAGAGCGATGTTTGCTTGTTTTGGAGTTCTTCTTCTGCTTCTTCTTCGATCAGGGGATAGGTTCCAGGTCGGCAGCCTGGGCTAGCAGGGTGGATGTCGTTTGAGCTTCTGTTTATGTTTCATCCGTAGTCGGATGTTGATCTCTTGTATATGATGTTGATGTATTCTTGTGGCATTTGTGCCTTATGTATGTATCCCCATCTATTATGTAATGTTGATGTAATGATATCCACCTTGCAAAAGCGTTTCAATATGCGGGTCTATCCTTGGTGGGACCTTCGAGTTCCTTTTGGATAGGGTCGCATATTGGGCGTGACAGATAATCCGCTTGTTCGTCAAATGTTTATGCTTCACAATACCCTTGGTGAAGCCTATTCCCCTAACTGCACTGTAGGGTATGATAGCACATGCTTCATAATGGATTATGGACAGTGGATGCACTAATCACATGGCTGGTGATCGAAGTCTTCTCATGGACTCAACCTTATGTCCATCTGACAAGAGTCACATCACATTTGCTGACACTGGTAAAAGCAAGGTATTGGGTCTAGGTAGAGTTGCAATCTCAAAGGATCAGCACATGGATAAAGTGATGCTTGTTGAATCCCTTGGTTTCAACTTAATGTCTGTCTCAATGCTTTGTGACTTGAACATGATTGTGATATTTGGAAAATATCGTTGCCTTGCGCTTATGGAGTCTGACAAATATCTAGTCTTTGAAGGGTATCGAAAAGACGACTTGTACATGGTAGATTTCTCAGCAGGACCACAGATGGCCGTATGTCTTCTGGCAAAAGCTTCAGAATGTTGGATCTGGCATCGAAGGCTAGGGCATGCTGGCATGAGGAACCTGTACACTCTCTCGAAGAAGAAACATGTCATAGGCATCGAGGGTGTCAAGTTCAAGAAGGATCATCTGTGTAGTGCCTACGAAGCTGGAAAGATGACTAGGGCCAAGCATCCCTCGAAGACAATCATGACGACATCTCAACCCTTTGAGCTGCTTCACAATGACTTATTTGGCCCTACTCATTACTCTACTCTTACTACCACTGCCTGTCTCTATGGCTTCATCATTCTTGATGATTATTCAAGATATACATGGGTGCATATAATCCTCTACAAGAATGAAGTGCAGGATGTCTTCAGACGCTTCGCCAATCGTACCATGACGAACTATGATATCAAGACCAAGCACATCAGAAGTGACAACGACACAGAGTTCAGGAACACAAACCTCGACACCTATCTTGATACATTGGGCATCACTCATGAGTTCTCTGCTCAATACACACCTCAGCAGAATGGCTTCATGGAGCGCAAGAACAGGACACTCATTGAGATGGCTCAGACAATGCTTGATGAGTACAAGACTCCTAGGAAGTTCTGGCCTGAAGCCATTGATACTGCATGCCACGTCATCAACCGTGTTTATCCTCACAAGCTACTTAAGAAGACATCCTATGAGCTCCTAACTGGTAAGAAGCCAAATGTCAGTTACTTCAGGGTATTTGGTGCAAGGTGCTGGATCAAGGATCCACATCACACTTCAAAATTTGCACCGGATGCACATGAAGGCTTTATGCTTGGTTATGGAAAGGATTCGCACTCCTACAGAGTTTTCAACCTCTTTCACTATAAAGTGGTTGAAACTGTGGATGTGCGGTTCGATGAGACTAACGACTCGCAAAGAGAGCACCTGCCAAATGTGCTAGATGAAGTCCCTCCTAGTGAATCGATTAAGCTTATGGGAACAGGAGAAATCTTACCTTCAGAGGCACATGCTGAAGAAGAACTTATCATTTTTGCGTCAAACCAACCTGAAGACATTGCCCAGCCTGAATCCAATGCTGAAGAAGAAGACAATGGTCAACAAGAGCAAAATCATTGTCCAGTTCATCCTCGTGTTGCAAATGAAGTCCAGATTGAGAAGATAATTGATAGCATCAATGCACCTGGTCCACTCACTCGTTCAAGAGCAACACAGCTAGCAAATTTTCGTGGGCACTTTGCATTTGTCTCTATATCTGAACCCAAGAAAGTTGCTGAAGCCTTCATGGAACCCGAATGGATTCGAGCTATGCAAGAAGAGCTTCAACAGTTCGAGCTGAACAATGTGTGGGAATTAGTCAAGCATCCTGATCCTCGCAAGAACAATATCATAGGCACTAAATGGATCTATCGCAACAAACAAGATGAGCATGGTCAAGTTGTCAGAAACAAGGCTCGTCTAGTTGCTCAAGGATACACTCAAGTTGAAGGGATTGACTTCGATGAAACATTTGCTCCAGTGGCTAGGCTTGAAGCCGTTCGAATACTACTAGCCTATGCCAACCATCACAACATCCTTCTGTATCAAATGGATGTGAAGAGTGCCTTTCTCAATGGCAAGATTGAAGAAGAAGTGTATGTTGCACAACCACCTGGCTTTGAAGATCCAAAACATCCTGATATGGTATACAAGCTCAACAAGGCACTGTATGGCCTCAAACAAGCCCCACGAGCTTGGTATGACACACTCAAAGACTTCCTGAAGAGCAAAGGATTCAAACCCAGTTCCCTGGATCCCACTCTCTTCACGAAGACATACGATGGTGAACTGTTTGTGTGCCAGATCTATGTGGATGACATTATCTTCGGCTGCACTAACAAAAGATACAGTGCTGAGTTTGGGCACATGATGCAAGAGCAATATCAGATGTCCATGATGGGTGAGCTGAATTTCTTCCTTGGTCTTCAAATACGTCAGCAAAGCAACGACATCTTCATATCTCAAGAGAAGTACCTCAAAGATTGCCTGAAGAAGTTTGGAATGCAAGAATGCAAAGGTTACTCAACGCCAATGCCAATCAAAAGTCATCTGGGTCCCGACGACAATGGTAAAGAGTTTGATCAAAAGGTATACCGCTCCATGATTGGTTCTTTACTCTATTTATGTGCATCTAGGCCTGATATAATGCTTAGCGTTTGCATGTGTGCCCGATTCCAAGCGGCACCAAAGGAGTCGCATCACTTAGCTGTGAAGCGAATTCTTCGATATTTGGCTTACACCCCAACGCTAGGATTATGGTATCCAAAGGGCTCAGAGTTTGATCTAGTTGGATTCTCTGATGCTGATCATGCTGGTGACAAGGTTGATCGCAAGTCCACATCTGGCACATGTTACTTTCTTGGACGGTCTCTTGTCTGTTGGTCTTCAAAGAAGCAGAACTGTGTGTCTCTCTCCACTGCTGAATCTGAATATATTGCTGCTGGATCTTGCTGCGCTCAGCTTCTATGGATGAAGCAAACTCTCAAGGACTATGGCATCCATATGAAGCAAGTGCCACTCTACTGCGACAATGAAAGCGCCATCAAGATTGCCAACAACCAGTTCAGCACTCGAAGACAAAGCACATTGAAATTCGTCATCACTTTCTCAGAGACCATGTCATGAAGGAAGACATTGATATCATTCACGTCAACACTGAAGAGCAATTGGCAGATATCTTCACAAAGCCCTTGGATGAGAAAAGGTTTTGCAAGTTGCGGTGTGAGCTAAATATCTTAGAATCCTCGAATGTCCTGTGATTGGACACACATCCTAACGCTTATGCATGTTGATGACTTGGATGTGCAACACACGAAGTAAAGTATAACTTCAATCAATGAAGACATACACTCTAAGTGTGAATACATTAATACGGAATATGACTTCGGAGTGCCACGATAATTGTGCACCGTGTCCGGGTCTAATACTTCCTATACGGTGGGTAACGCCACCACCAAACGTTTGTTTGAAGTGTTTCATTTGGCGTCACATTTGCAGAATCTTCGCATTTGGTTTGTCTTCAACATTGATTTGACTTCATGTTTATCTTCACAATGTTGATTTGGTCTAATACTGATAAATACATATATTTGTGTTCTGTCCTCTACATCATTCACTTATAGCTATGTTTTCTTGTTTGAATCTTTTGATCTAAGTGAATGTGATCACACCCTAACCCCATCTATGCTTCTACCTCAGATTCTAACTATCTAAATTATATGCATTCTACTGAAACTGTCAAATGTCTTCTCTGCGTCCTTGTCAGCAGAAGATACAGAAACAAAACTTGAATCTGTTTTAATGCTATATCCTTATTGCTTGAAACCCGAAGAAGCCGGAACGACCACCCGACAGTCCAGGCGTGCGTAGGAACATGGAACAACTTCCAATGTGTTGCATGCATGCCACGTGTACTTCAGATGTGAACCGCCAGGGGGACCTGCATAATTACACTGTGTTGTCCCTTTCCTTATAAATACTCAACTCACCGCGGTCGTTATCTCTTCTTCCACCTCGCCACCTCGCACAAACCCTAGCGCCTCCGCTAGCTCGCGTCGACGCCGGAGACGAAGCACTTAGCTGTCGCGACCTCTTCGACGCCGTCCTCACGCCGACCGTGGACATCGTCCTCTCCGCCGCTGCCGTAGGTGTCTTCCGCCGCCAAGTTAGGGCGCGAGATATTGAACTGCTCGGCCTCCTTCTCAACTTTGTCTAGCAGTTCTTCATGTGGTAATTAAATCTTACTTTTACTGCCTTTTAGATCCATCTGATCCATCCTTAACCAAAAGTGGTTTCTTAACTTCCAAAACTAGATCTGTCTTCTTCTGCATCTCATATCTTGCCAAGTATATTCACTTATGCCTCACAACTAGTTAGATTCCTCACTTATACTTATTCTTGGATTCGTACAAATCTGGAACCAACTCTCATCAAATAAGTGAATGTCTTCGCGCTATGAGGTCAATGTCTTCAAACTGATAAATCTTCAAATCTTCTGAGAATGCATATGACCTCTTCCCTTCCCTTGCACCTTTAATGCTGTCACAGGTACATGTCCGTGGGAGAATCCCTAGGTTCTCATAGTCTGCATTCATTTGCAGAATTTTTACAGTGTCACATCAATTCTCCTGAAGCCAGTTCCTGTCTGACCAGCAGACGGAAGCCATTCACAGTTTTGAAGCCTCTCAGCTTGAAAATAATGGCAACAGAGAAGACAGCTAGAAAGGGCGGCAGGCAGCGCCATGGGGATACAATCAAGGATTTGACTCCTGATCTGTATGAACTGTACAAGACAGATCCTGAAGAAAGCTATGGCCAGCACAAGACTCGAATCCAATGGATTCGACGATATTGGGCAGAACAATGGTTCAAGTATAACTTCGTGACCCCAGAGTATGCTGAGAAGAACGCAATCAAGCGACCATCGGGAGATATTCTCTATCGAAATCTTTAGCCCAAGTCCAAGATCGAAGCCATTGCTCAAGACTTCTATCCTTGCATGGTCCGAGGACCACATCCAGAGAATGCAAACCCATCTTCTCTGCTATGGTGTCGCGACGACAATCTATTCAAGCGCAACTATAAGTTTGCAAAAGATTCTGCTATGAAGAACAAGAAAGCATTTGGACTCGACTTCAACCCTGGTCCATCTGCTCCAAGGGCTGATGGCACTCGTGATGCCGAACCAAATGTCATCGGCCCCTTCTATAACCTCGAAGGCCTCATCACTCACATAACAGTGCAGGGGGCCTACGTGGATCACTTAGCTGATGACGCAGATTCTGATGAAGCGCCAGCTCCTCCGAAGCCTCAAAAGCAAAAGAAATCTAAGGCTTCAAAACCCTTTGCCGCACCGAGTGCTTCGCATATGAAGCCATTGGCCACTGCACCGCCTGAAGCCAGTGTGCAATCTGAAGATCTTTCTCGTATCTCCAAGAAGACTGAGAAGGCCAAGAAGAAGAAAAAGCTCATCAAGAGTTCTGCTCAAGAACTGACACCAGCTACCATTCTGCGCAAGGAGGATGCCACCATTGATCTGTCCAGTGATGAAGATCTTGGTGATGATGCGCTTGAGTTACTAATCAAGAGTAAGCAAGAGGCGGAGATCTTCAACGATATGCCCCTCTTTGACGTGGACATTTTGAATAACTTCATCGACGAGTGGTTTGACAACCCAAGTCTCAGCATTGATGATCTTCAGCTCCCAGTGGACATAAGCATCACCTTCCATGGAGCCATTGCCAATGAGCTGGCTCTGGCTCAGAAGATTGTTGAGCTGAAAAACAAGATTGACTATGAGAAATCTCAATTCAAGAGGAACATGGCCAAGCTCAGTGTGGCTGATGTTCAAAGCTCAAGCTGATGCTGCATGGTCTAAAGGAAGAGTTCCACCAGAAGCGTGATGAAGCAAAAGGTTCACGAGAGCGGATGAAATACTTCGCAGGAAAATGTGTTCAAGCACTCAATGAGGCAGAAAAGCGCAAGGCTCTTGGGCGTCCAGGCATCGACCCCAAGATGGCTGCCAAACAGAAGAAGAAGCCTGCTGTGGCCCAAGCTGAAGCATCAGTGCAGGAAGCACCTCGCATTGTCTTCCCTGCTAGCATGACATGCTCAAAGCCTAAGGTCCCCACAGCAGCTTCAGAACTAAAGAAGACAAGGGCAGCAGAGGCCGAAGCCAGAAAGCGCAAGCACAGTAATGCCTCTGATGGTGCTCCCTCGACAAAGAAGCCGAAGACAAAGCCTTCGTGACAAGGTCGTGCTACTGCCACAGAGCTACTTGTTGTCGAGCCCATCGTAGTTGCTCGTCCTGCCTCCACAAACCAAGAGCGTCAACTTGTAGTTCATAAGCCTACTTCCATAGAGGCTCCTGAAGATGAAGAAGTTCCAGCTGTCGACCCCATCATAGCTGAAGACATTGGTCATGATGACAATGTAGAAGATGATGATGAAGTCCTACCTCAGATCGAGCACCAACCGCTATCATCACTTGTTCTCACGAACAGCGAACTCATCAGCATTGGTCGTCCATTGACGCCAATTGCTCAGGATGCATCGTGGGCTGATCACTCCCAACAAGAAACACCAAGTCGAGATGACACACACAATACCCCCCACCTCAAGTCACCACTACGGTGCTTGACGATGAAAATTATATGGTGCAGACCACTCCATCTCCAAAGGTGTCGCCCGCTTTCTGCAGGCTTCGCAAAGGCCCTAGGCCACAGGTCTCCATGTCGAGCATTCCAGAGGGAGAAGTGCAACAAAGCTCAGTAGCACGCCAAGTGTTTCCTGAAGACACTCCCACTGCGAATGTCTCAGAGTCCGAAGCAAAAGCTGCTGAAGACATTTCGGCTGCATCAGCCGATGACCATCAAGAACCTCGCAAAGAAGAAGAAAGAGTTGCCACACCCCCTGTCACTCAAGAAGTTGTTCTCGAGGAGAACGTGTCTATGCCCGACCCTCCTGCTACTAAAGAGGAGGTTGAAAACATTGAGGCAGCCACAAACAACACTACTGAAGCCAATGACGTTGTCATGGCTGAAGACATTGTGGCGCCTGAAGCTAATGTTGCGCTTGAAGCTAGTGTGCAACCTGAAGCCACAATCAATGCCGAAGCTATTGTTCCACCCCCAAGGCCTCACACTATTGAGCAGGCATATGATCGTGGCCAACTTGTCACTGTTCGATGGCCTGTTATGGTGCCTCCTCCTGCTCCCGGACCACAATTTGAATACCATGTGGAGCACAGGCCTTAGGTCCAGAAGCCAAAGCCCAGACTGCCAAGATTTCCCGGTGCTGCAACATCGCCAGGATCGTTCAATTCAACAGCTTCAGGGCACACAACACATTCTTTGATAGTGCCAAGAACCCGTACTCGAAGCCAAGATCGGATCGCTTCTGGAGCTATCAGCAGCGCAGTTATTACTCCTGTGTATTATAATCAAGGGCGCATATTTCCTCACATGCGTCTGGATTGTGAAGCCATTGCTGGTCTGCCCTGCTTAGAAGAAGCACTAGACTGCTTCGGAGATGTTGGCCTTCTGCAGTTCATCACTGACAAAGAGCATTGGAATGAAGAGCTCCTGCTGCAATTCTATGCCACTCTTCACATTCGTGGCTACAACAGGGATCCGGAGACTTGGGTCCTTGAGTGGATGACATGTGATGTGCACCATGAAGCCAAAGCTCAAGATACCATTGAGCTTACCTCCCTGCCCACTCTAGGTGAGCTCTATGAACCTGGTTGTCAGCTACATAGGAATGCATTGGAGAGCATATTTCAGAAGCGTGAGCCCAACATGACTCAGATGCTCAGCATGATGAAGCCGCTGCCACAAGATGCTGCATATCCTAAGGAATTCTTTGTCGAAGACCTCGAGTATCTGCCCCACAACATTTATCACATTGTCAGGCAAACTCTCTGGCCCGTCAAAGGACATTCTCCTGCAGCCAAGCTTGAAGGCACAATGAAGACATTGGTGTTCTATATTCTCAATGGCATCAGCTTCAATGCTCAAGCTTTCTTCATCAGGCAACTTGCAGCATCTAGTGTTGATCTATTTGGCCTGAAGTTTTATGCTCCATGGGTGATGCGCTTAATTAAGCTTCACTCTTCTGTCAACTATCAGCCCTCTGCACGCAACCATCTTATCTTCTTGCCTGAGGTTGATATGTCTGTCGAAGCCATCTACCCTAAGCCTGCCAAGGAGCCAATTTATCTTCACAATGTTGATCGCCAAAGCTTTTCGCAACCACTTGAGGGAGTTCTTGCTGCAACTCGTGTATATCCTTTGGCCGGAAATACATGTGCACCTCATCGTGCAACAACTGAAGCCACTAAAAGTACCATTGCTCAAAGGCCTCGGAAGCGATCTCGTGTACTCAATGACTGAGAGCTTCTTGTGGCCTTACATCAGAAACAGGATAAGCACCATGACTGGCTAAAGCGTCAGATGCAGAGCCTCTTGGTGGATGTTAATCTCATTCACAATCTTGCCACCAAGAACGCATTCGTGTCACATGAAGCATGTCGAAGAACCTGGAAGAGTCTGACATTGCTAAGCTCTGAAGACGATCTTCGCGAAGATGGCTTCACAGAGCGCTACAAATTTGATTCCACGCCTCCTCGCAATGCTGTCTTGCATCGAACTCCTTCCTTAGAAGACTCAGAGTATTCATCTTCGACCGCAATTGTTGTTGCGAGAATCGTCGATGAAGAAGACGATGCCACCTCACCGACCATGACCTCGCCGCATCTCGACACTGCACCAGGCCCCTCTGCGCCACCGAACTCCAACATCGACCCAACACCTTCATCTATTACTGATGGGAACGAGTAGATGCTTATGTCTTCAAACCTTTTAGGTCCTTACTGATAAAAGGGGGAGAAGCATATGAGTTGACAGTCTTCAAGCGGGTCCATATGGGTGGTTGCTATATTTTTTTTGCTAAGTGGTTACAACTCTCGTTTTTGATACATTTGGTTCTTTGGGTTGTAACACTTAAACTCGATGGTCGTCTGCTAGGTTTTCTGCTACTCTGTGATGCGATGATAAAAGTTATTCCGCAGACGTCCATTTTTCATTATGCATGTCATTATCTTTGTTATATATGTATATGCATGATGAATTGTCTTCATAGGTTGAAGAGGATCTCCATAAGTAAAACCTGCCATGTGCATTTGCATTCAAGAGCAAACTACTTATATGCACATCTTCAGGGGGAGCCCTTTGCTACTGATGAAGACAATGCCATAACCTTTACAATTTCACATACTTTTATCCCCGTTGAAAACTTCAACCAGTTTGTCATCAATCACCAAAAAGGGGAAGATTATAAGTGCATCTAGTGCCACCCCTAGTTGGTTTTTGAGTATTGATGACAAACTTGGTTGTGGGAATAATGTGTTTTTGAGAATTGCAGGATAACACAGGTAGTAGTCCCTCATTGATTCGGTTTACCTACCGGAGACGACCCCTAAAAATGTGTGAAGACAATGAAGACAATGGTGGTATGTGAACATATTCACAATGAAGATTATGACTCAAGAAGACATTCACGTGAAGACTATGAAGTACGAAGACATAGTTGTTTTGTAGTTTCTTTTTCTTCTTTGTTGAGTCATAGGAACCACCGCACTGTTAAGTGGGGTCCAAGTAAACAAAGTCAGAATGGCTAAAGTGATGCTCAACCAAATCCTATGTCTTCGAGCGAAGACAATGAGATAAAATTTTATCCAGAGCTGGACGAGTCAGCTTTACTTGTAGCCCAAGTCAAGCTATCGCGTGTGTTTGAAATCTGACCGTTGGACACGTGTCAGTTCCTTAGTGACCTAGGGTCATTTCGGACAAATCAGGTCGGGTTGCCTCCTGGCTATAAATAGCCCACCCCCTACACCATAAATTTGTGGCTTCTCAGAGTTAGAGCACTGCTTTTGACGTTTGAGAGCAACCCACCTCCGAAGCATTTGAGGGAAAGATCCTTGCGAGGATATAGCCCAAAACACCCATGAAAGGACATGCGGTGCCCCCATGTGTGGTTTTGGTAATTGATTACATTCTCTATGGACTAATGGTTGCATTGAGTTATATTTGAAGGATTTTTCCATAGGCATTTCTTGAAGTCCATGTGTTGGTTTCAAGGAGTTTATGGGTTGACCAAGGTGCTATTAAGGAATTATCCAAAGATTGGTCATGTGAGTATTGAGCTTATTGCAAGCATGTCTTGAAGAAGAAGATTGTGTGATCATTCATGTTTACCTTCAAGACATCATCCAAACGAAGAGAGTTGGAAAGATTCAAGGTTGATCAAGACTAAGTCAAGAGTGAATCAAGTTGATCAACTCACAAAGCGTATAAGATGTACCGAGAGGGATCAAGTGATCCCATGGTATGGTAAGCACTGTCCATTGCACTTTGTGTACTAACCCATGGTCTATGTGAGAGTCTATGTGGGGTTAGGTATGTGTCCATGGGCTTGCGTCAAGAGGAAGATATCATACAACCCATGGAAAGGATGACATCAAGTGGTGATCGTCATCAAGATTGTCGTGTGCAATTTCAAGTGGAGAATCACGAAGAGATCAAGTGCTTGAAGCTTGCCATCCATTGTGGTGTCAATGGACTTGTGAAGATGTGCCGAAGAGTGGCTCACCCATAGTGGAGTATGGGGGAGCAATCATCTAGTCTCCATCGACCCAACGCAATCAAGAAAGGTGGCCCATCTTGAGGAGGACAAGATCGTCATAATCTAGCTCAAGTGGATCATGTGCAAGGCAAAGGTTTGCCCTTGATAGGTTTTCTATTTTACCGGTCTCATGGTGGTAGTTGGAAGACCGGGTTATAGGATCGATAGCCGTACTATCAAGGGGGACTCTCAAGTGAGTAGCTTGATCGTATCGTTCATCGAGAGCTCAAACCATTGCATCCTTGCATCATGTTTCTTGGTTCTTATTTGGTTCTCTTTGTGAGTCTTAGAGCTTATGGTGATCTTGATGACAAGCTTGAGTTCATCGAATACGGAGTTTGCATGCGTCTTCTATGAAGTTTTCGGTGTTGGAGGTTTTACCGGTCTTATCCGAGGAAGGGTTCTCACCATTCTCTTTTGGGCCTTTTCTCATTTGCTTATTATTGGTATTTCTATCAAGATTGTGTTAGCCCTTGTCGCTAGCTTTCAACAAACTTGGTTTCGTCGAATTCGGAGTCCGTTTGCAGAAGTTGTGGTAGTTTTAGTGTTCTGAAAAGGTTGCAGCGGTACTACCGCGGGTAGGAGCGGAAGTAATTTTTTACTACCGCTCTTGGGAGAGGTACTACCGCTTGGAGCAGTACTACCGCGGCTACTTCCGTGGCTACTTCCGCTCGGGACCAAAAACTCGTCACAAGTCCAGCGGTGGTAGGCACGGATGTAATTTTTTAGTACCGCTCGCAAGCAGTAGTACCGCTACCCTTAGCAGTAGTACCGCTACCCCTAGCGGTAGTAGCGTGAGGTCAAGCTATACTATCGCTCCGACGGTTCTTCTGCCTTTTTCCCTCCTCGCTATTGTGTTTCAAAGGGCTACTACCGCCCTAGTGGTAGTACCGCTCCTTGGAGCGGTAGTACCGCTCGGTGCGGGCTGTGAGCATAACGGTTGGATTTTTTCCCACCTATAAAAGGGGGTCTTCTTCCCCATTGAACCTTATCCTTTAAGCTTTATTTCTTCCCCCATTGTTGACCTTTTTCGAGCTTGCGAACTCTCAATCCCTCCATGGATTCTTGCTAGTTTTTGAGAGAAAAGAGAGAGGAGATCGAGATCCACATTTCCACAAATCAATTTCTCTTCTATGTGAGGGGAACCCCTTGGATCTAGATCTTGGAGTTCTTGGTGTTCTCCTTCTTGGGCTTCCCCTCATTTTCCTCCCTAGCATTAGTTGCTTCGGTGGGAGTTGAGAGAGAAGGACTTGGGCACTCCGTGTGGCCTTGCCATTGCATTTGGTGCATCGGTTTGAGTTCTCCACGTGATACGTGGAAGTTACGAGTTGAGAAGCTTATTACTCTTGGGTCCTTGGTACCCTTGAGCTTGTTCCTCTTGGGTGCTTGAGCGCCCTAGACGGTTGGTGGTGTTCAGAGCTCAATCATTGTGGTGTAAAGCTCCAGGCAAGCATCGGGGTCTCCAATTAGGTTGTGAAGATCGCCCCGAGCAATTTGACGGGTACCGGTGACCGCCCCCAAGGGTTGCCAAAGTGTACGGGTTCGGTGACCGCCCCCAAGGGTTGCCATTTGTACGGGTTTGGTGACCGCCCTCAAGGGTCCCTTAGTGGAATCACGGCATCTTGCATTGTGCGAGGGCGTGAGGAGATCACAGTGGCCCTAGTGGCTTCTTGGGGAGTATTGTGCCTCCACACCGCTCCAAATGGAGATTAGCATCCGCAAGGGTGTGAACTTCGGGATACATCGTTGTCTCCGCGTGCCTCGGTTATCTCTTACCCGAGCCCTTTACTTATGCACTTTACTTTGTGATAGCCATATTGTTTCTTGACATATATCTTGCTATCACCTAGTAGTTTATCTTGCTTAGCATAAGTTGTTGGTGCACATAGGTGAGCCTAGTTGTTGTAGGTTTTGTGCTTGACAAATTAACCGCTAGGTTTATTCCGCATTTGCTCAAGCCTAAACTGTAATTATTTTTAAAGCGCCTATTCACCCCCTCTAGGCGACATCCACGTTCTTTCAATTGGTATCAGAGCCTCGTCTCTCTTTATAGGGCTTAACTGCCTAGAGAGTAAGGATGTCTACTAGGGGTTTAGGATTCTCTAACACTCTTAGTTTCAATGGCACAAATTTTGATGTTTGGGTAATTCGCATGCTTAATCTCTTTAGGGTCATGGACCCAAATTTAGAGCGAATTGTAGATATGGGGTTTTCTCCTCCAAAGGATCCCCAAAGATTATCTTTAGAGGATGAGAAAAACTCTTATCTCAATGCTCAAGCTTCTAATGTGCTTTTCGATGCTTTGAGCAATGTAGTTATATTTCAACTCATGCTGTTCCGGGATGCTCATGAGTTGTGGACAAAGCTTCAAGATAAATATGGTGTGTCCAAGATTTGTAAGGATGATTGTTCTCCCTCCACCTCCAGTCGTGTTGCGTTCTCAACTTCTTCTACTTCACCTACATGTGGTTTGCCACAAGGTAATGACATGGTGAGTAGTGGTGTTCATTGCAATGATGATAGTGGGCTTATTATTGATAATCCTTCATCACTTTCTTATTGCAATGCTTCATCTTTGGACTTTAGCACTTTGAGCACTCCAAATGTTTCACATGCTTGTGTTGATAGTCCTTGCATATCATGTAGAAATTGCTTGACTAAATCTCATGATGATATGCCTTCTATATCTTGTTGCCATGATAAAAATGCATGTATTTCCTCGAGTTGTTGTGCTAAAAATTTAGAGGAAACCCAACACTCCATGAAACAAGATGTGGTCTTGGATGGTGCTTCAAGGGATCCTACATCATCATCTATTGCATTTTGCCTTATGGCCAAGGCTTCAAAGGTATCTCCCACTTTGAATCCCAATATATCTTGTGATGATATTGATGATGGCAAGAGTGATGATGATGTTGATTATGATGAAGAGAATGATGATGTTGCCTCCTTAAAAATTAAGGGGGAAATGATTTTTAAAGCTCTTCTTAAGAATAAAATTGCTCGTTCCAACTTCATGGAAATCATGTCTATTGCTATTGAGGGCAAGAAATATATTGATGAGTTGGAATCTCGTCTTGAGGAGCTTGAGGTCAACATTGATAAAATGGAAGGTCATGAGCGTGATTACGCTAATGAAATTGCGGACCTCTCTCAAGCTCTTGAACATGAACAAACCACCAAGGAAACTCTTGAGGAGACTTTTGCACTAGAATTATCTAGAGTGAAGGAATCTCATGATAGAGCTCTTGAGGTGGCCAATGTTTTCGAAACTAAAAATGCTAAGCTTGAAGTTTCTCATGCTAGACTCCTTGAGGATTTTGAGCACCTCGAAAATGGCTCAAGGGTCATCAAGGGTGAGCTCATCAAACTCACCGAGTCTCATGCACAACTTAAAGCTTCATATTCAAAAGAGCTTGTAAATTTGCCTTCTCCTCTTGCTATTATTGATGATGCTTGTGCTACTAACTCTATTACTTGTGAAGCATCCATTTTGAAGGAAAATGTTGAGCTTCGGGCTCAACTTGAGTTGCTATCTAGCAATTATGAGAAATTGGAAGAAAGCCATGAAAAGCTCTCAAGCTCTCATGATGATCTTCTAGTATCCCATAATGTGCTAAAGATAGCTCATGAGGCCATGATTGCTAAGGTAACATCTAGTGAGCCTCATGTGGATACTAGCACTACTTCTAGTCAAAATGCTATATTGCCATGTGCTAGTCCTTGTAATTCATCTACTCACAATGTTGGTACATCTTGTGATGAATTGCTTTCCTTGCCTTGTTGCTCTAACGATGAAGCTTATACTTCCTCTAGTACTTGTGTTGAGACTAACCATGTAGAGGAAATCAAAGAGCTCAAGGCTCAAGTCACTTCTTTGAAGAAAGACTTGGAAAAGTTTCATGAAGGGAAATTTACACTCAACAACATCTTGAGCATGCAAAAATCCCCCAATGACAAAGGTGGGCTTGGATTCAACTCCAATAAGAAGAAGAAGTCTAAGAGCAACAAGAAGAAAGGCCAAAAACAAGTCAAGAATTTGGCCAAGATCATTTGCTTCAAGTGCAAAATTGAAGGGCATCATGTTAGATCTTGCCCTTTGAAGAAGAAGGCCATTAGTGACAAGCAACAAGGGAAGCGGCCAGAAGTTCACTCTCATTCTCAACCTCAAGTTGAAGAAAGGCCTCTTCCCAAGAAGACTCAAGCTAATGCTTCTCAAGTTGAGAAATCAAGTGAGAAGAAAGTGAAGAGTAGACGTTGCTACCTATGTCGTGAAAAAGGTCACGTAGCTTCTTCATGCACTAATGGTACCTTATCCAACCCTATTCTAATTGATGATATCTATTCTCTTGGGAAGGATAAGGTTGGCAATGTGTTTGCCAAATTTGTTGGTACTCAAAGTGGTGTCAAGAAAAGAACCATTTGGGTAGCCAAGCCTATTGTGACTAACCTCTTAGGACCCAACTTGGTTGGGGACCAACTAGCTCATACTTGATCAATAGGTGTTGTTGGAGGTCATTGGAGACTTGGCTACATTACGAAGAATTAAGGGGACTTCATCATTCTTATTGTCTCAAGCCAAGTCATTTGGGTTATCAAGTTTCTATCTTATATCCAATGTGCCTCCTTGCGGTAACTTGTACTTAAATTGTTTACATTGAAAGTTACTTGCCCCTTTGCATGTTTTGGTTTTGTTCCTTGCATGTGTTTGTATGTGTTGTGTCTCCAAATTGCTTATCTTGAGTAATCAAGTTTATGTATGTTGGTTTGCACTTCATGTACATGTGTGTCGTGCGTTGAGCCTTTATGCATCTTGTTTGTATCTTAGTTGGTTCTTGTGAGAGATTAATGGAATATCCAATTATGGGGGAGTGATGTGATTTGTGCACCTCACTATCCTATAAATGTGTGTACATGAGTAATACCATCTAGTATTGATATTTCAAGATTATCTAGTCGCTATGTGGTATGTCTTCTCATAAGAAATTCAAATTCTTGATAGTCCATTAATTATCTCTTGTTGGATTCTCTTATTGCCTCTTGTTAAGTTTTTATTGGTATCACATTATGGGAGAGTAATATGCTATGTGCATATTACAAGCCCAGAAAATGTGTACATTTGAGATATTGTCACCTAGAATTGATATTGTAAATTATCTTGTTCTTAGGTGGCATGTTAGCTCTACAAGTTACGCTTTGCTTGTGTTCAGTGTGAAGATGATGTTGGATATCCTTGCTATCTACCAACGGGAATAATTTCCAAATACTTCTTGTCTTTTGACAATTGGTACTCACTTATGTGTGGTAGAAATTATTGATCATCTCTACATTGGTCTTTGCTTTTATTTGCCTTATCTCTTGCCTAGGATTGTATCAATTCCCTTTGTCTTCCATACCACTTGTGGATCTTGTTAATTTCTTGATCTTGTCTAGTGTTTTTTAGATATAGTGAAAGTGGTGATCCCACCTTGTGCATTTTGTATTCAAATGCAAATTCTCTATAATGCACTAGTCTTGGGGGAGCTATCCTATTTTCTATAAGGCACTCATCTTGCGATCCTTATCAAGTGTGTGTTGGTGGAAGGCAAGCCGTTTTCTTTTTGGTACTTTGTGCCATCATGAAACTTTGTAGAGAGCTTGGTTTGTTTGGAACTATCCTCTCTTTTGGGAGTTTGATATCTTTTTTTAGTGTGTATCAACCGATATCTCATTCCTCGATGTATCTTTTATGGATATCCTCCAAGTGATGATTTATTCATTTGGTATATTTTCTTCACTTGGTTTTTCTTTGTCATCTGGTATCGGTTCTTGAAAGTCTTGAGCATGCATATTAATTTGATGTAGTATTTTTAGCATGCTTTCTTTCTTGGACCCAATATATAGGGGAAACTCCACGAAGTCTCAAATTGGATGAGATGTGCATGAAATTCATTTTCATATCTATATGCACATATTTATGTGGAGGTTGCCCTATGTATTGTTGGTTCTCTAACTCTTTGGTCCCAATGAGTTTGGGTACCATTTTGTTTGTGTTGTTGTTCTAGGAACAATTGGAGATGAATTGGATGCTCGGCTCACTCACAAGGAAGATGGTGTCATCATGTGCTAATTGGAGTCAAGCTAGGATGATCAATGAACTACAACCTACCTTTAATTGGTATCTACTACATCCTTCCAATGATATCTCGGTAACAAGTATCTCTTCATGCATTCTTTTCTAGCATTCAACCTTGTGTAGGTTGCATCTTAGCATGTTTTTTATTCCATCTTGTGATACTTGTTTCCTTTCTCAAAACATCTCAACGATGATCTCATGTTGCTAGTTGTGATGTCTTTGATGGGTGTGTGGTAGGACTTCATTTATATACTATAAGACCATATCTATCCATGTGCTATGCTTCCAAGCAAATATCTTATTGGTATATGTATGACTTCCTTTTGGATATCTTGTTCCTTCGTGTTGTAACTATTTCGGGTGTACATCCTTCTTTGTATATATATCATGATTTCTTCTACCTAGAATCTTATACACTTGAGAGAAGTTGCATATCTAGATGATATCCTTTCTTTCACGTCCACCTTGTCTTTCTTATGTTATTTCTTTGGTGGCTCCGTGAAAGCTTTTGCCTTGAGTGCGTGTCTTCTATCGTTGCATCTTGATGCGCTCTTGTGTGGTGAAGATTATTTTCCTCATGCTTATCTTTACGAGGTTTTTGCCGTCTTAATTGGTATCCCTCGTCTTGATGAGCCTTTCATCTTCTATCTTCATCGCGCGTTGTCACAAGCATAGGTTCTCTATATGCTTATTAGTAAGCTTGTGAACCCATTTGCTAGTTGTGTGTGGGAATGATAGGCCTTGCACCGTGTGCCTCATTCTTTCAAGACTTTATTGATGCTTAATGCTCTTATGTACATTAGTCTTCTCAAGTGCATTGCCTTGACTCACACACATCTTTTTGGTTGAGCCCACTCCTAAGTTGCCTCTCTTACTTGTTGCTCAACCATGTGTTTGTTGCAAGTACTAGGCTTAGTTTCCTATATGCTCTCTTGCACTTGTTGTAAGTTTCTATTGATTTTGGGGGAGCTATGATCCTATTTTGTGCACTTTGTATCCAAATACGAAAATTCTTGATGTGCACAAATCATGGGGAGCTTCTCTAGTTTCTTTAGAACACTGCTCTGCTCTTATCATAATATCCTTTATTCATGTGGCTCGTAGGATCATTGGCCTAGTTGGTTCAATTGGTATCTTTTGATAGCTTGCTTCAATAGGTATCTTTTGATTGCTTGATTGCTTGTTTCTCTCTTTGTTATGTCTTTGTGGCATATCTTCCTTTTGCAATCTTTGGGCCTCAATATAGTTTGTCTTCCTCCAAGTATTTACCGTTGGATATGTGTATTGCATTCCACTCTCTTGTTGAGAAATACACAATTTATGGAGGAACACATTTTATATTGGCCTTCTAAGCTTTTAGCCCATTTCGGCAATCGATGCCAATGGGGGAGAAGTTTCAGAGAGTTTTGTGGAGAAGTTTAGAGAGTTGTCTCTTCTAGCTTCGGTTTGTTTCTAAGCATACACATCTCCTTCGCATGCATTATTGGTTGTTGCATTGCATGGTGAAGTTTAGAGAGTTGTCTCTTCTAGCTTCTGTTTGTTCCTAAGCATACGCATCTCCTTCGCATGCATTATTGGTTGTTGCATTGCATGGTGATGCATAATTCCTTATATAAACTCTCTTGAAAGTGATTGTCATCAATTACCAAAATGGTGGAGATTGAAAGGACATGCGGTGCCCCCATGTGTGGTTTTGGTAATTGGTGACATTCTCTATGGACTAATGGTTGCATTGAGTTATATTTGAAGGATTTTTCCATAGGCATTTCTTGAAGTCCATGTGTTGGTTTCAAGGAGTTTATGGGTTGACCAAGGTGCTATTAAGGAATTATCCAAATATTGGTCATGTGAGTATTGAGCTTATTGCAAGCATGTCTTGAAGAAGAAGATTGTGTGATCATTCATGTTTACCTTCAAGACATCATCCAAACAAAGAGAGTTGGAAAGATTCAAGGTTGATCAAGACTAAGTCAAGAGTGAATCAAGTTGATCAACTCACAAAGCGTAGAAGATGTACCAAGAGGGATCAAGTGATCCCATGGTATGGTAAACATTGTCCATTGCACTTTGTGTACTAACCCATGGTCTATGTGAGAGTCTATGTGGGGTTAGGTATGTGTCCATGGGCTTGCGTCAAGAGGAAGATATCATACAACCCATGGAAAGGATGACATCAAGTGGTGATCTTCATCAAGATTGCCGTGTGCAAGTTCAAGTGGAGAATCACGAAGAGATCAAGTGCTTGAAGCTTGCCATCCATTGTGGTGTCAATGGACTTGTGAAGATGTGCCGAAGAGTGGCTCACCCATAGTGGAGTATGGGGGAGCAATCATCTAGTCTCCATCGACCCAACGCAATCAAGAAAGGTGGTCCATCTTGAGGAGGACAAGATCGTCATAATCTAGCTCAAGTGGATCATGTGCAAGGCAAAGGTTTGCCCTTGATAGGTTTTCTATTTTACTGGTCTCATGGTGGTAGTTGGGAGACCGGGTTATAGGATCGATAGCCGTACTATCAAGGGGGGCTCTCAAGTGAGTAGCTTGATCGTATCGTTCGTCGAGAGCTCAAACCATTGCATCCTTGCATCATGTTTCTTGGTTATTATTTGGTTCTCTTTGTGAGTCTTAGAGCTTATGGTGATCTTGATGACAAGCTTGAGTTCATCGAATACGGAGTTTGCATGCGTCTTCTATGAAGTTTTCGGTGTTGGAGGTTTTAACGGTCTTATCCGAGGAAGGGTTCTCACCATTCTATTTTGGGCCTTTTCTCATTTGCTTATTATTGGTATTTCTATCAAGATTGTGTTAGCCCTTGCCGCTAGCTTTCAACAAACTTGGTTTCGTCGAATTCAGAGTCCGTTTGCAGAAGTTGTGGTAGTTTTAGTGTTCTGAAAAGGCTGCAGCGGTACTACCGCGGGTAGGAGCGGAAGTAATTTTTTACTACCGCTCTTGGGAGAGGTACTACCGCTTGGAGCAATACTACCGCGGCTACTTCCGTGGCTACTTCCGCTCGGGACCAAAAACTCGTCACAAGTCCAGCGGTGGTAGGCACGGATGTAATTTTTTAGTACCGCTCGCAAGCAGTAGTACCGCTACCCTTAGCAGTAGTACCGCTACCCCTAGCGGTAGCAGCGTGAGGTCAAGCGGTACTACCGCTCCGACGGTTCTTCTGCCTTTTTCCCTCCTCGCTGTTGTGTTTCAAAGGGCTACTACCGCCCTAGCGGTAGTACCGCTCCTTGGAGCGGTAGTACCGCTCGGTGCAGGCTGTGAGCATAACGGTTGGATTTTTCCCCACCTATAAAAGGGGGTCTTCTTCCCCATTGAACCTTATCCTTTCAGCTTGTGTTCTTCCCCCATTGTTGACCTTTTTCGAGCTTGATAACTCTCAATTCCTCCATGAATTCTTGCTAGTTTTTGAGAGAAAAGAGAGAGGAGATCTAGATCCACATTTCCACCAATCACTTTCTCTTCTATGTGAGGGGAACCCCTTGGATCTAGATCTTGGAGTTCTTGGTGTTCTCCTTCTTGGTCTTCCTCTCATTTTCCTCCCTAGCATTAGTTGCTTCGGTGGGAGTTGAGAGAGAAGTACTTGGGCACTCCGTGTGCCCTTGCCATTGCATTTGGTGCATCGGTTTGAGTTCTCCACGTGATACGTGGAAGTTACGAGTTGAGAAGCTTATTACTCTTGGGTGCTTGGGCGCCCTAGACGCTTGGTGGTGTTCAGAGCTCAATCATTGTGGTGTAAAGCTCCGGGCAAGCGTCGGGGTCTCCAATTAGGTTGTGGAGATCGCCCCGAGCAATTTGACGGGTACCGGTGACCGCCCCCAAGGGTTGCCAAAGTGTACGGGTTCGGTGACCGCCCCCAAGGGTTGCTATTTGTACGGGTTCGGTGACCGCCCTCGAGGGTCCCTTAGTGGAATCACGACATCTTGCATTGTGCGAGGGCGTGAGGAGATCACGGTGGCCCTAGTGGCTTCTTGGGGAGCATTGTGCCTCCACACCGCTCCAAACGGAGATTTGCATCCGCAAGGGTGTGAACTTCGGGATACATCGTCGTCTCCGCATGTCTCGGTTATCTCTTACCCGAGCCCTTTACTTATGCACTTTACTTTGTGATAGCCATATTGTTTCTTGACATATATCTTGCTATCACCTAGTAGTTTATCTTTCTTAGCATAAGTTGTTGGTGCACATAGGTGAGCCTAGTTGTTGTAGGTTTTGTGCTTGACAAATTAACCGCTAGGTTTATTCCGCATTTGCTCAAGCCTAAACCGTAATTATTTTTAAAGCGCATATTCACCCCTCCCCCTCTAGGCGACATCCACGATCTTTCAACCCAGAGCCAAAGGGTGTTAGGCATCACTGAAGTCTTTCTGTCCACGTGATCTGAAGACTTATTACACTTGAGGAGTGTGAATCCTCTAGCCGGTTAGGCGTCGCGTTCTGAGCATCCAAGAGTCATTGTGGATTTCCGGTGAACAAAGTCTGTGAAGGTTTGAAAGTCTACCTTGAAGACTTACCTGAGTGATTGGGCGAGGACTAAGTGTTCTCAGCTCAAGGGGAATAAGGTGAAGACGCGGTCTTCTGAGTTGAATCTCAGCCTCCCTAACCAGACGTACAGTTGTCACAACAACTGGAACTGGTCCAACAAATCCTTGTCCTCTCCAAGCAACTGGTTCTATCACTTCCCTCTCTTTACTTACAGTTTATCTTCATGAAGTCATTGCCTGCTTGCATGATCTGATTGACTTCTGAAAGGATCGAGAAGAGGTGTCTAGAGGAGGGGGGGGGGGTGATTAGACACTAAGTACCAAAAGTTGCAGTTTTTAATTTGTCTAAGTTGAATTGGAGTTTTGGCACAAGTTTAACAAACACAATACATATGAAGCAAGCATGCAAAGAGTATATGAGCAGCGGAAAGTAAAGCATGCAACTTGCAAGAATGTAAAGGGAAGGGTTTGGAGGATTCAAACGCAATAGGAGACACGGATGTTTTTGTCGTGGTTCCGATAGGTGGTGCTATCGTACATCCACGTTGATGGAGACTTCAACCCTCGAAGGGTAACGGCTGCGCGAGTCCACGGAGGGCTCCACCCACGAAGGGTCCACGAAGAAGCAACCTTGTCTATCCCACCATGGCCGTCGCCCACGAAGGATTGCCTCACTAAGGTAGATCTTCATGAAGTAGGTGATCTCCTTGCCCTTACAAAATCCTTGGTTCAACTCCACAATCTTGTCGGAGGCTCCCAAGTGACACCTAGCCAATCTAGGAGACACCACTCTCCAAGAAGTAACAAATGGTGTGTTGATGATGAACTCCTTGCTCTTGTGCTTCAAATGATAGTCTCCCCAACACTCAACTCTCTCTCATAGGATTGGATTTGGTAGAAAGAATATTTGAGTGGAAAGCAACTTGGGGAAGGCTAGAGATCAAGATTTATGTGGTTGGAATGGAATATCTTGACCTCAACACAAGTGTAGGTGGTTCTCTCTCAGAAAATATGGATTGGAAGTGTAGGCATGTTCTGATGGCTCTCTCCACGAATGAAGAGGAGGTGGAGGGGTATATATAGCCTCCACACGAAATCTAACCGTTACACACAACTTGCCAATCTCGGTGGGACCGAATTGGTAAACTCAGTCGGACCGATTCAGCAAATCTAGTGACCGTTAGGATTTTCGGTGGGACCGACATGCAACTCGGTAGGACCGATATGTTTAGGGTTAGGGCATAACGTAATCTCGGTGAGACTGATTACACAAACTCGGTGAGACCAATTTTGGTAATAAGCTAACCAGAGAGTTGGTCAGGTAAACTCGGTGGGACCAATTTGCCCATTTCGGTGAGACCGAAATGTTACGAAAAGGAAACAGAGAGTTTACATTGCAATCTCGGTAGGACCGATTACGCAAACTCGGTGAGACCGATTTTGGTAATAGATCCATACAGAGAGATTGCAATCCCATCTCGGTGAGACCGAGATCCCTATCGGTGAGACCGATTTGCCTAGGGTTTGTGGCAGTGGCTATGACATATGAACTCGGTGGCGCCGGATAGAAAGAATCGCTGGGGCCGTGTTTGACTTTTGGTTTAGGTCATATGTGGATGTGAGAAAGTAGTTGAGGGCTTTGGAGCATATCACTAAGCATTTTGAGCAAGAGCCTCATTAAGAAACACCTTATCCCTCCTTGATAGTATTGGCTTTTCCTATAGACTTAATGTGATCTTGGATCACTAAAATACAAAATGTAGAGTCTTGAGCTTGGATCTTGAGCCAATCCTTTGTCCTTAGCATCTTGAAGGGGTTCCACATCCTCTAGTCCATGCCACTTCATTGTTGAACTTATCTGAAATATACTAGGTAAAAGTGTTAGTCCAACAAGAGATATGTTGACATCAATGACCAAAACCACCTAGGGAGCACTTGTGCTTTCAATCTCCCCCTTTTTGGTAATTGATGACAACATACATCAAAGCTTTAGATAAAGATATAGAGAATAGTAAGTAAAGCTTTGGAAAGACATGTAACATGCATAGGCTCCCCCTACATGTATGCAATCATGTGAATATGGAATATAGGAGCATGTGAATGCATAAACATGACAGAGTAAGCAATGTGTTACATGTATCTTAGCTATATCCATCAGAGCAAATGATGTGAATATGAGAAATGTACCTTCATTCTCATGAGTCCTTCTTGCAAACAGTATGTACATCAGCAAGAATTTCTCATACACATGACTGTGATGCATATACTTACCTTGTGGTCTTGAGTTGGCTTAGGATGGGATGAACCTGCGTAAATAAGGTTAGGTAACACAGATACACCTACTGGCCATAGCAAACAAAAGAAACCACAAGAGTACCAAGACTGGGATGACATGTAGAGTGAGTACTAAGTACCACATTGGATATAGACGTGTCCCCAAGGGTAAAGATGTGCAATAAAATCAAGGATTTCCTTCCCTTAGATGTCTTGCTCCCCCTGAATCTAGCATGGGATACTGGGAGAAGATAGGGAACAGAAAATCAGAGCAAAATCAGAGCTCAAAGGAAATAAACAGAGCAAATGCAAACGAGCAAATATGAACACGTCTTTCCCCTCTTGAAGACATGTGACTTCTCTCCTCTTGAACACCAAGCATCTGGGGTCTGGGGTCCTTGATGATTACTCTTTCTTCCCTTGAGTATTCTCTCCCCCTATAGATATGATTAAGCTTTGATGTGATCTCTCTCTCCCCCTTTGACATCAATTTCCAAGAAGGGTTCTTCTAGATTTTTGTCATGATGGGTTGGTTCCTTGAGTCACAAAGCAAAGCAGCAAGTTGAATGGGATGCTGGTCAAGGACAAGATTCATTGAGTGGAGCTGGATCAAAAAGATTACAGAAACAAGTGGCAAGATGTCTTTCCTGTAGTGAAATCGGTGACACCGAGTTGTATGGTTCGGTTGTACTGAGAGGATTCGGTTGGACCGAAAGCATCAGACCGGTGAGACCGAGTTCATCACAGAGAAAACACTTGTCACCTCAGCTCACTAGACAAGTAAGATCTCACAAGGATTTGCAAGGAATTGGATGCAAGGAATGCAAAACAGAACATAAAAGAGAAGAAACTAAAAAGGAGTCTAGATGAAGTTTTTTGAAAGGGAAACAAATATGCATGAGACAAATGCAAGAGCACAGAAAAGAACACAAGAGAACTTCATCTAGAATTGGTCGGCGACAAAGTCACCTATGTTAGAGTATATTGACTTAGAAGTCAAATGAGATCACTTGATCTTTGGTCATACTCATTGTTTAAGCTCAAAATGGGGTTACCATTTTTCGTTTAAGCTTTTTGATGTATTCACATCTTGTTGAGTTGCTTTGACTCATGACTTGGAGTAAAGCTTCTCTAAGATGGAATAACATACCTTGGTAGTGGTGTTGATCATGATCATGTAGTTGAACTTGTGTGGGTTGCTCAAGGTTGATGTAGCTCATCAAGAGTTGGGAGCACCACTTGGAGTTTGATTTGATCTACCTACATGGTTTAGTTTTTGCAAGGAAGAGCACTTGTGTATCCAACATGACAATCATCAAAATCAACATAGAATTTGTCAAAGGACATGTTTGAATGGTTGCGTGCTTCCTTGTCTTCATCAGCCATTGTGTAGAGACTTGGTGATATAGAAATTGCTCAAGATGTGAGTGAGTTGCAATCTCAGAGATTTAGATTCATCCAAGTACCTACACGGGTTAGATAACATGCAAGGTGCAAATATATCCAAGACATAAGATAGTCAACATAAGAGAAATATCAAGGATTAGTCATAGGCTCATGCCTTGCATGTATCAAATGAAGTTCCTATTCCAAGTTCGAAGCATCAATGATGTTCAATTCACCTCTTAACCTGCAAAACACTTTCTCATCAAGCGGTTTCATGAATATATCAGCTAACTGCTTTTCAGTGCGAACATGCTTAAGATTAATGTCCCCTTTGGCAACATGATCTCGAATGAAATGATGACGAACTTCAATATGCTTAGTTCGAGAATGTTGCACGGGATTGTGAGCAATCTTAATAGCACTTTCATTGTCACAAAGTAATGGAACATGTTTCATAGATATCCCATAATTTTTAAGAGTTTGGATCATCCAAAGTAATTGAGCACAACATGATCCAGCGGCAATGTATTCCGCTTGGGCGGTGGATAAGGATACCAAGTTTTGTTTCTTGGAAGACCAAGACACAAGAGATCTACCAAGAAATTGACAAGTACCCGAAGTGGACTTTTGTAACATCCCAAATTTTCAATTTGGATTTTTATACATAGGTAATCATTTGCATACCATATTCTATTGCATTTTGGGTCGATCCTATAAATTTCACGCAACTCAAGGACCCACAGAGAGAGTTGGAGATTTTGTTATTTTCATATTTGAGTTTTCTCAAATTCTGAAAATAGGATCGTTTGATTTTATTTATTTTATCTTCAATTATTTCTATTATCAAAATATGAGAGAGGGAATAAAATGACTTTCCCAAAATAAATAAATATTGAAGGTTTAATAAAAAAATCAAATAAGATTTTTTATTTGGAGTTTATCGCTATTTTATTTGAATTTAGGAAAAATGCATGTTTTTCAAAATTGCATTTAGGCCCCAAATAAATGTTCATCTTGTCCGACTTGATTTTAGCAGCCGGGGAAAATTTATTTCGGGATTTTTGGAGTCTGTTTAGTTTTTCTTTCGTTTGTTTTTCTGCGTGAAACTATTTTTTTTTTTAAAACGAACCGACCCAACCGGGCCGTGTCCTTTGGGACTCTAGGTCCGGCCGGCCTTATAAGCGCCGGAGGCCACCCCAACCCCACTCGAAACCCTAGTCCCGCCGCCCCGCCCGGATCCCAGCCGAGCCGCCGCGCGCCTTGTTGGATCCCTCGCCACCGGAGCCGCCAACCGCCGCCGACCTCGTCGAGGTAGCCGCTGGAGTCCGCCGCCGCCGCCGGAGGTTTTCGTTAGAAAACCGCCCGGTTTTTTTAGGACCGCGGTTTATTTTTTTATTAGATCGTTTTTTTCGGTTTAGTTTTTAAGCGAACGCCCATTCATTCGTATGTTTTAACGAACGATTTTCGTTTTTTTTTCGCAGATAGCGAATGTTCGTTCGTTAGCCTGTTCGTCGTTTTCCTTTTTCTCGGATTTTTCCGCGATTATTCCAGATCACGATTTCTGATCCGATTTTCGTTTTAGTGTAACTTTTCGCTCGTTTATCGGAATCAGGCGATTCAAGCGCCTAGAGTTTCGTCTCGAAACCCTCTTTTCGAATAGTCAAATCAAACAAGTTTTTGCCTCCGTAAAATTTGACTTACGTCCAGATTAGTAAGCGAAGCTTGTTTCTTTCGCCGTTTGACTTTCGTTGCTTCGTTCGATTTGATTCTTTTTGCAAACCGGAGTTCTTAAGTTGAACTTTCTGGTTAGATCTTTTATTTGAGTTTTACCTGTGCATTAAATGAGTACTTAATGTATGTTTGTTTGTTTGCGATAGAGTACCCGGAGTGCGCCGCTTGCTACTTTGAATCTCTAGGTTTCGCGGATCATCAGCAAGGCAAGTAACACTTTGATCATATCCCTTTTCATACCCAGTTTTTATGCATTAGATCAATCCTCAAACATAGCATGATTAGCATCTAATTAAATTGTGGGTTTTGGGAAGTAGATGAGGTAGTACCTATTACATGTTTTATTATCAAACCCTTGGGAGTTACTTCTACGTTTGCTTATTATGCCATGCTATGCTAGTAGGCGTGGATTGGGTGAGTGTATCCATGACAGATGTGAGATTGTTATTTAATGGTTTATTTAAGGTGGCAACTTTAATACACATCTGGGTGGATTGAGATACCTGGGTATTCCAGGATTGCCTGTTTCTTTTTGGACCGCCACCCAGGCTCAAAGGGATCATGAGATTATTCATGCTAGAAACTTTCGTGTGCAGACACAAACTACTATGGGCTCTAGCATAGTTGATTAAGTTGTGCAAACTCTTACAGTGGTAGACTAGCAGATGTAGAGGGATGTAGGTGTAACTGTCTACCCATTCGTAAGGTGCTAGCGCTTCTGAAAGACTATGTCTCGGTCATCCGTTTCTCAAACACCATGTAGTGCGAGAATTCCAACGGAGGAGATGGAGTCTTGTGGGGAAAAGTGCGCAAACCTCTGCAGAGTGTAACAAACTAATCATGGTTAGCAGTGTCTCCGGTTATGGACATCTTGAGTATCTAGTACTTGTATTATCATGTGAATCTCATCATGTTACTTTAATTAATATTGTTGGGTTTTAATGATGATGATTAATTGGGATTGAGAATGTTGTCAACCATTCTCAATGTTTAACAACCACCCTGATAGTTAAATAAAATTTATTTCTTTGCAGTAGGGAAAATTGGCTTTACGCAAAAATGTAACCATAGAGCTTTCCACCAGCCAAATATGCATGTAGTATAGCATTACTCTTTCATATTACTCACTATGTGTTACATTGCCGGCATATTCCATGTCTTGACCCGTTTTGGGCTGCAACGTTCATGTTGCGAGACTTTTAGAACGACAGTAAGGTGCCTTAGGTCGTGGTTCTATACTCGATGATCTTGTTGGGGTTGATGGACTCGCTTATCTTCCAAGCCTTCATTGTTATCGTTTTAGATGGCCTTAAGCCATATTTATTGTAATAAGTTCTCTTTTGAGACATTCGATGTAATAAGTGTGTGATTGCTACTCTATTATAAATCCTTGAGTCTGTGTGCGTGTCATTCTTGATCCAGGATGACAACGATGCACGAGGTCGACTGTTTGAGGTCTGGTCGCTACAAGATGGTATTAGAGCACACGCTGACTGTAGGACACGACCACTAAGATGAAGCCCTAGATCACTACTCTTTCTTCTCATTTCTGACTCCTCATCTTTTCTACTCTTTTAGGATGACGGATGCAAGGAACAAGTTCATGCAACCAGATGATGATACACCCTTTGGACGTCACTTGAAGGAAGTCACTAGATACCTGAACATTGGAGTACCAAGCTTCATCGGGACCTACAACGCCACTTTACCCAAAGAGGAGCGCTGGATGATTCAAGTTCAAGTTCCACGGAGGACAGTCGCACCAGTCACGGAGCCCATAGAGTTTTCCTTTGATGCACCAACCTGGAATCTAGGAAAGAGCATGGCAGCCCACATCACCATGGGACGTATTGGAGAAGTTTACCGCAATGATCTCAAGGATACTATCTACCAGATTTGTGGGCACCGAATGAGCAATGGGAGATGATTAGCACCAGGAAGGATAGATCAATCGCAGCTTTTATCCAGGAGTTAAACCAGCACATCCGACACCAGGAGAACCAGATGTGCGCAGGCATGATGGATCTGCAGAAGGCCTTGACCAAGATCACAGAACTAGAAGAAGAACTCAAGGCTACACATGAAGATTACATGGAAGAAATCGAAGTGCTAGTGGAGAAGAATGACGACTTAACCAGGAAGCTAGGAGTTTTCATGGGAGACCCCGCACCAGGCAGAGAAGACGACGATTCCACTTGCTTGAATAACTATATCATCATCGATGACACTGACTCGGACCCCGACGACAGTGATGATGACTATGTTGATGAAGCTGGAGCGGATATCATGGAGTCTTCATCGGAGCAGTTTTTCTAGTTGACCACCATAACAGTAGTAGTATTTCCCTATGTATCTAGTATAGTCCGAGCACTTTTGTAACGATAGATAGACCGCCGTATATCTTTGTTTGAATTGATTGGAGTGATATTGATTGCATTTGTCTCATGTGCACATGGGTAGTGTTTTCTCACTAGACCTTATTCTATTCTATTTTCTCATCTTCTCTAACACCCTCAGATGCCTCTGAGACGCGACACCGGATTTGTTTTCCCACCGGAGATCACTCAGTTGATTCAGCAGTAGAATGCTTTGATGCAAGCACTAGTACAGAACCAAGGCAACAACAACAACAACAACAACAACAACCCACCACCACCACCACCTGTTGACCATTTGACTCGTTTCTTGAGGCTAAATCCGCCGGTGTTTTCCAGTAGCACCGAGCCGATTGTTGCAGATGATTGGCTCCGCAAGGTTGGAAGGGAGCTAGCTACTGCAGGATGCACAGATGCGGAGAGAGTGCATTTTGCCGCACATCAGCTTGATGGACCCGTAGCATCATGGTGGGAGAATTACACAGCCACACACCCTATTGACACTGTCACATGGGATCGGGCCAACAAGCTTTCCGTCGCCTTACGTTTCAGCAGGAGCTATGGCCATGAAGAAGCGTGAGTTTCGCAACTTACCCCAAGGAGGACGCACTGTAAGCCAGTATGTGGAGGACTTTAGTAAGTTAGCACGTTATGCCCAGGATGACGTTGCTACAGATGCAGCCAAGAAGGAGAAGTTCCTGGAAGGACTAAATGATGAGCTGAGCATGCAGTTGATGGTAGCAACTTTCAACAACTACCAGGAGTTGGTAGATCGTGTTCTTATGATTGAAGAGAAGCAGCAACATATTGAAAACCGCAAGAGGAAGTATGGTCAAGGGAAGTACAATTCTGGAGCTCAGCAAAAGCTACGCTTTACCCCGAAACAGGGAGGACAATTTTAACATACCCATGGAGGAGGTAGCTCGCACAATCATAATGGTTCCAAGAATGGTAACGGGAATGGAGGAAGCAACGGACAAAGCCGCACCAACCCGTCAACCCCAGCCAAGAGAGACCTGAGCCAAGTCACTTGCTTTAAGTGTCAGAAGACCAGATATTATGCCAATGAATGTCCTGAAGCCCAGAATGGAAATGGCAATGGAAGCTCAGGGAAGAAGTTGAACCCTTTCAACAGGGGACAGGTGAACCATGTTAACGTGGAGGAGGTTGAAGCTCAGCCAGATGCAGTAATAGGTATGTTTTTGGTTAAGACATTTACTGCAATCGTTCTTTTTCATACTGGTGCATCGCATTCATACATATCACGGGGATTTGTGGATAAGTACAAACTGCCCACCAAGGTTCTTAGAACACCTATGCTAGTAAGCTCACCAGGAGCGGAGTATATGGCCAGTCGAGGATGTTTTCAAGTGCCTTTGAGCATAGGTAGGCATGTTTTCCCCACGGATTTAATCATTCTGGAATCGCAAGGTTTGGACGTGATTCTAGGTATGGATTGGCTATCGATGTATGGAGGAAACATCGATTGCGCCAGTAAGTCAATTTTTCTTACCACCCCGGAAGGGAGAAGAATCAAGTATGTATCAAGACATGAGCCGAAGAGGAGACAAGTAAATTCCTTATCAGGAGTTGTGCAGGAGGAAGTACCAGTGGTGAAGGATTACCGATGTATTTCGGAGGAGTTGCTGGCATGCCACCGGATAGAGAAATTGAGTTTTTGATTGAGCTTTTGCCAGGCACAGGGCCGATATCTAAGAGGCCGTACCGGATGTCCGCACAAGATTTGGAAGAAATTAAGAAGCAGATTAAGGAGTTACTGGATAAAGGTTTTATTCGTCCAAGTTCTTCACCTTGGGAATCGCCAGTACTTCTAGTGGAGAAGAAGGATGGATCATTGAGAATGGTTGTTGATTATCGAGGATTGAATGAAGTGACCATTACGAATAAGTACCCGTTGCTGATGATCAACGACTTGTTTGACCAATTGCAAGGAGCTAAGGTATTTTCCAAGATCGATTTGCGATCAGGATACCATCAGTTAAAGATTCGGGAGCAGGATATACCCGAGACGGCTTTTACCACCAGGTATGGACTGTATGAGTATATCGTTATGTCATTTGGGCTGACTAACACACCTGCCTATTTCATGAACATGATGAACAAGGTGTTTATGGAGTTTTTGGATAAGTTCGTCGTGGTGTTCATTGATGATATTTTGGTTTACTCGAAGAACGAAGAAGAGCATAAGGAGCATTTGCGTTTAGTACTTGAGAAGCTCAGAGAACATCAGTTATATGCCAAGTTCAGCAAATGTGAGTTTTGGTTGAAGGAAGTTGGATTCCTCGGACACGTTATATCCGGAGAAGATATAGCAGTAGATCCCACCAAAGTTGTCACTGTGACAAACTGGGAAGCACCAACGACAGTTGGAGAGATCCGGAGTTTCCTTGGACTGGCAGGATACTACCGGATATTCATTGAGAATTTCTCGAAGATTGCGAAGCCTATGACGGAGTTATTAAAGAAGGATGCCAAGTTCATTTGGACTGAAGAATGTGAGGCTAGTTTCCAAGAGTTGAAGAAACGTTTGGTTACATCACCGGTGTTGAT
This sequence comes from Aegilops longissima, assembly GCA_021605205.1. NCBI lineage: Eukaryota > Viridiplantae > Streptophyta > Magnoliopsida > Poales > Poaceae > Aegilops > Aegilops longissima. The sequence goes on from CM038677.1 coordinate 402,216,040, forward strand.
TTTGCCAGATCATCGCAAGGATTATGAGGTGTATTGCGACGCTTCACGTCGAGGACTTGGAGCAGTACTTATGCGTGAGGGAATAGTTGTTTCGTATGCTTCACGACAGCTTAAGCCCCACGAGTTGAATTATGCTACACATGATTTGGAGTTAGCAGCCGTAGTACACCATTGAAGACTTGGAGATATTTTCTCATTGGAAACTATTGTGAGGTGTACACGGATCACAAGAGTTTGAAGTACATCTTCATGCAGAAGGAGTTGAATCTCAGGCAAAGGAGATGGTTGGAGCTTATCAAGGTTTATGATATGAGATTGCATTATCACCACGGAAAGGCTAACGTAGTAGCAGATGTGTTGAGCCGCAAGAGCCATGTCAACACACTAATGACCGGAGGTTTACCAAAGGAGTTAGCCGAGGAATTTCGAGAGCTATGTTTGGAGATAGTTCTGAGAGGCTATGTAGCAGCATTGGAGATACAGTCTACTTTGATGGATAAGATCAGAGAAGCTCAGGCCACTGACAAGGAGATTGCCTCTATTAAAGGGAAAATGAGCAAGGGAAAAGCTAAGGGATTTCGTGAGGATGAGCACGATGCCCTATGGTTTGAGGACCGCGTTTATGTGCCTAATGATCCGGAGATCAGGAAGTTGATTTTGCAAGAGGCCCATGATTCGCCGTACTCGATTCACCCAGGAAATACCAAGATGTATCTGGATTTGAAAGACACTTTCTGGTGGATCGGAATGAAGAAGGATATTGCGGAGTTTGTAGCAGTTTGTGATGTATGTCAGAGAGTGAAGGCAGAACATCAGAAGCCATCAGGATTGTTACAGCCATTGCCGATACTCGAATGGAATTGGAAAAATTTAGGCATGGACTTTATCACGGGATTGCCTAGGACTCGTTCAGGCTATGACTCGATTTAGGTTGTAGTCGATCGTTTGCCGAAGGTAGCTCATTTCATCCCAGTGAAGACTACTTACAGCAGTGCCAAGTTGGCTAAGATATACATGACCAGGATCGTATGTCTGCATGGAGTTCCGAGGAGCATCGTATCAGATAGAGGAACCCAGTTTACCTCAAACGTCTGGAATCAGTTGCACAAAACTTTGGGTACCAGGCTAGAGTTCAGTCCAGCTTTTCATCCGCAGACAGATGGACAGACCGAGAGAGTCAATCAGATTCTAGAGGATATGCTGAGAGCTTGTGCGCTAGATTATGGATCTAGTTGGGACGACAATTTGTCGTATGCAGAGTTCTCTTACAAAAACAGTTATCAATCCAGTTTGAAAATGGCCCCTTTCGAAGCCTTGTACGGAAGGAGGTGCAGAACCCCTCTGTGGTGGGATGAAGTTGGAGACCGCCAGTTCTTTGGACCAGATTTGATTCAGGAGTCTGAACAGAAGGTGAAGTTGATTCGCGATAGGCTCAAGGTAGCCCAGTCTAGGCAGAAGAGTTATGCTCTAGGCAGAAGAGTTATGCGGATTCTAAACGTAAGGAGATAGTTTATGAAGTCGGAGACAGAGTTTATCTTCGAGTATCACCACTTCGAGGAGTTAAGCGTTTTGGAGTTAAAGGAAAATTAGCGCCATGTTTTGTGGGACCATACAGAGTTTTGGAGCGCATCGGAGAAGTTGCTTACAAGTTAGAATTGCCCGAAGGATTGTCAGGAGTTCACGACGTGTTTCACGTTTCCCAGTTGAAGAAGTGCCACACAGAGATGGCTGATATACCGCTAAGGGATACTGTGCCGCTAGAAGCGATTCAGTTGGGTAATGATTTGACCTACGAGGAGAAACCAGTCAAAATTCTCGAGTATGCCAGCCGAGTCACCCGCAGCAAGGTTAACAAGTTTTTCAAAGTCCAGTGGAGCCACCACACCGAGGATCAAGCCACCTGGGAGCGAGAGGAAGATCTGCTGAAGGACCACCCTCACCTATTTTCTAGTTAACCCGAATCTCGAGGGCGAGATTCATCTTAAAGGGTAGGTTTGTAACATCCCAAATTTTCAATTTGGAATGTTATACATAGGTCATCATTTGCATATCATATTTTATTGCATTTTGGCTCGGTCCTAGAAATTTCACGCAACTCAAGGACCCACGGAGAGAGTTGGAGATTTCGTTATTTTCATATTTGAGTTTTCTCAAATTCTGAAAATTTTATTTATTTTATCTTAAATTATTTCTATTATCAAAATATGAGAGAGGGAATAAAATGACTTTACCAAAATAAAGAAATATTGAAGGTTTAATAAAAAAATCAAATAAGATTTTTTATTTGGATTTTATCGCTATTTTATCCGAATTTAGGAAAAATGCGTGTTTTTCAAAGTTGCATTTAGGCCCCAAATAAATGTTCATCTTGTCCGGCTTGATTTTAGAAGCCGGGGAAAATTTATTTTGGGAATTTGGAGTCCGTTTAGTATTTCTTTCGTTTGTTTTTCTGCGCGAAAGTATTTTTTTTATAAAAAAATGAACTGACCTAACTGGGCCGTGTCCGCCTAGGACTCTAGGCCCAGCCGGCCTTATAAGCGCCGGGAGGCCACCCTGAGCCCACCCGAAACCCTAGCCCCGCTCCGATCTGCCGCCGCCCGCCCCGCATGCCCCGCCATCGAGCCGCCGCCGCCCCCGCGGATCCCCTCGCCGAGCCGCCAACCCCCGCCGCCCTCGTCGAGGTAGCCGCCGGAGTCCGCCGCCGCCGCCGATGGTTTTCCTCAGAAAACCGCCTGGTTTTTTTAGAACCGCGGTTTATTTTTTTATTAGATCGGTTTTTTTCGGTTTAGTTATTTAACGAACATTTTTTTCGCGGATAGCGAACGTTCGTTCGTTAGCCTGTTCGTCGTTTTTCTTTTTCTCGGATTTTTCCGCGATTATTCGAGATCGTGATTTCTGATCCAATTTTCGTTTTAGTGTAACTTTTCCCTCGTTTATCGGAATCAGGCGATTCAAGCGCCTAGAGTTTCGTCTCGAAACCCTCTTTCCGAATAATCAACTCAAACAAGTTTTTGCCTCTATAAAATTTGACTTAGGTCCAGATTAGTAAGAGAAGCTTGTTTCTTTCGCCGTTTGACTTTCGTTGCTTTGTTCGATTTGATTCTTTTTGCAAACCGGAGTTCGTAAGTTGAACTTTCTGGTTAGATCTTTTTTTTGAGTTTTACCTGTGCATTAGATGAGTACTTAATGTATGTTTGTTTGTTTGCGATAGAGTACCCGGAGTGTGCCGCTTGCTACTTTGAATCTCTAGGTTTCGCGGATCATCAGCAAGGCAAGTAACACTTTGATCATATCCCTTTTCATACCCAATTTTTATGCATTTGATCAATCCTCAAACATTGCATGATTAGGATCTAATTAAATTTTGGGTTTTGGGAAGTAGATGAGGTAGTACCTATTACCTGTTTTATTATCAAACCCTTGGGAGTTACTTCTACGTTTGCTTATTATGCCATGCTATGCTAGTAGACGTGGATTGGGTGAGTGTATCCATGACAGATGTGAGATTGTTATTTAATGGTTTATTTAAGGTGGCAACTTTAATACACATCTGGGTGGATTGAGGTACCTGGGTATTCCAGGATTGCCTGTTTCTTTTTGGACCGCCACCCAGGCTCAAAGGGATCATGAGATTATTCATGCTAGTAACTTCCGTGTGCAGCCACAAACTACTATGGGCTCTAGCATAGTTGATTAAGTTGTGCAAACTCTTACAGTGGTAGACTAGCAGATGTGGAGGGATGTAGGTGTAACTGTCTACCCATTCGTAAGGTGCTAGTGCTTCTGAAAGACTATGTCTCGGTCATCCGTTTCTCAAACACCATGTAGTGCGAGAATTCCAACGGAGGAGATCGAGTCTTGTGGGGAAAAGTGCGCAAACCTCTGCAGAGTGTAACAAACTAATCATGGTTAGCAGTGTCCCCGGTTATGGACATCTTGAGTATCTAGTACTTGGATTATCATGTGAATCTCATCATGTTACTTTAATTAATATTGTTGGGTTTTAATGATGATGATTAATTGGGATTGAGAATGTTGTCAACCATTCTCAATGTTTAACAACCACCCTGATAGTTAAATAAAATTTATGTCTTTGCAGTAGGGAAAATTGGCTTTACGCAAAAATGTAACCATAGAGCTTTCCACCAGCCAAATATGCATGTAGTATAGCATTACTCTTTCATATTACTCACTATGTGTTACATTGCCAGCATATTCCATGTGCTGACCCGTTTTGGGGCTGCAACGTTCATGTTGTAGACTTTTCAGACGATGAGTAAGGTGCCTTAGGTCGTGGTTCTATACTCAGTGATGCCGTTGGAGTTGATGGACTCGCTTATCTTCCAAGCCTTCCGCTGTTATCGTTGTTAGATGGCCTTAAGCCATATTTATTGTAATAACTTCTCTTTTGAGACATTCGATGTAATAAGTGTGTGATTGCTACTCTGTTATAAATCCTTGAGTCTCGTATGCGTGTCGGGTTTTCTTGATCCGTGGATGACAACGATGCACGTGAGGTCGACTGTTTGAGGTCTGGTCGCTACAACTTTCTATCAACCTTGTCACCGGCATAGTCCGAGTCGGAGTAGCCGACAAGATCAAAGGAGGCCCTCTTTGGATACCAAATGCCAAAATTTGGTGTATGGATTAAGTATCTCACTATCCTTTTCACGACCTTAAGATGACATTCTTTAGGAGCGGCTTGGTATCGTGCACACATGCACACACTTAGCATAATATCGGGACGTGAAGCACATAGATATAACAATGAACCAATCATAGAGCAATAAACCTTTTGATCAACCGGTTGACCATCTTTGATTAAATCAAGATGTCCATTAGTTGGCATGGGTGTAGTCATACCTTTGCATTCTTGCATATTGAACTTCTTGAATAAGTCCTTGGTGTACTTCGTTTGAGAGACAAAGGTACCTTCCTTAGTTTGCTTGATTTGCAAACCAACAAATAATTTGAGTTCAGTCATCATCGACATCTCAAACTTCTCCAACATTAGCTTTCCAAAATTTTCACTAAAATGAGGGTTAGTTGATCTAAATATAATATCATCGACATAAATTTGGCACACAAATAATTCTCCATTAACCCTTTTAGTAAAAAGAGTAGAATCTATTTTTCCAACTTCAAAGCCTTTTTCAATAAGGAACTTGGTCAAGCATTTATACCATGCTCTAGGAGCTTGTTTAAGACCATAAAGAGCTTTGTGAAGTTTGTAAACATGATTAGGTTTCTTAGGATTGATAAATCCGGGAGGTTGCTTAACATAAACTTCCTCCTCTATTTCACCATTTAGAAAAGCACTTTTAATGTCCATTTGGTACAAGGTGATATCATGATGATTAGCATAGGCAAGTAAGATGCAAATGGACTCAAGTCTAGCAACGGGGGCATATGTCTCACCATAGTCCATACCTTCGACTTGAGTGTAGCCTTGGGCAACGAGACGTGCTTTGTTGCGAACTACTTGTCCATCTTCATCTTGCTTGTTGCGAAACACCCATTTGGTACCGATGATGTTGTGGTTGTTGTCGGGCTTCTCAACTAATGTCCAAACTTGATTTCTCTCAAAGTTGTGTAGCTCTTCATGCATGGCATTTATCCAATCCGGATCTTCCAAAGCTTCTTCAACCTTCATAGGTTCAATGCTAGAGATGAATGAATAGTGTTCACAAAAGTTAGCTAAACGAGTTTTTGAGCGAGTGATTCTCCCGGTTTGGATATCACGGTAGATTTGCTCGACGGGATGGTCTTTAGCAATTCTTGCTCGAACTCGTGAAAGCTTTTGCTTGGATCTTGGTTGAACATCTTCTTCATCTTGTTCTTCTTCTTGGCCTTCTTCGTTGTTGACGTTGTCGTTCTCTTGTCGTGGTGGAGAAGGAGGTTGTTGGCGTTCATCTTGGTGCACTTCCTCGTTTTCTTCATCTTGGTGTGTCCCACTTGTGGATGCTTCCGTATCAACTCTTGGTTCACCTTGTCGTGAGGTAGAAGCTTCCACTTGGATGGACGAGGTACTCTCCTTCACCTCCGTTGGACGAATCTTGCCAATAGAAAAGTATTGGATTGCTTCGGAAGGGTCTTTGTCTCCTACATCAATTGGCAATTGCTCTACTTGCGAGCCGTTAGATTCATCAAACTTCACATCTACCGTCTCTTCGACCTTTCGGGTGAAATTATTGTAGACACGGTATGTGTGAGAGTTTGAGCTATAACCAAGTAGGAAACCTTCATGAGACTTAGGAGCAAATTTAGAACGACGATGCTTATCATGAATGTAGCACTTTGAGCCGAATACTCGAAAGTATCCAACTTGTGGTTTGTTACCGGTGAGGAGCTCGTATGCCGTCTTGCCGAGTAGCTTGTGAAGATACAAGCGATTTGTTGCATGACAAGCTATCTCAACCACTTCCGCCCAAAAGTGCTTTGGCGTCTTGTACTCATCAAGCATCATTCTCGCCATTTCGATGAGTGTCCGGTTCTTCCTCTCAACAAATCCATTCTGTTGAGGTCTGTACGTAGCCGAGAACTCATGTGAAATCCCTTCTTCGTCAAGAAAGGTGTCCACATTTGCGTTCTTTGAAATCCGTTCCGTTGTCGCTGCGAACCTTCTTGTTTTTCATTTCAAATTGATTTTGGGCCTTCCTAGCGAAGTTTTTGAAGATCTTTTGGACCTGCGATTTATCATCGAGAAAGAACACCCACGTAAATCTTGAAAAATCATCCACTATAACTAGACCAAAAGAATTTCCACCGAGACTTTTGTAAGCGTTAGGACCAAAAAGATCCATGTGAAGTAGCTCGAGTGGCCTCCTTGTGGTCATGATGTTCTTCACGGGATGCCTTCCTCCAACCGGTTTACCTGCTTGACAAGCGCTGCAAAGTCTATCCTTATGAAATGTGACATCGTTAACGCCAAGGATATGATTCCCTTTAATAAGCTTGTCAAGGTTTCGCATACCAACATGACCTAATCGTCTATGCCATAACCAACCTTTAGAGGATTTAGCAATTAAGCAAGTTCTAGGTTGAGCCTTTTTAGTGAAATCAACAATGTAAAGATCACCTCTGAGTATACCGGTAAAGACCATTTTATGATTGTCTCTACGAAACACTTGGCAATCTACTTCAGTGAATAGGACATTGAAACCGAAATCAGCAAGTCTAGAAAGTGAAAGTAAATTGTACCCAAGAGATTCAACGAGCATGAAATTTTGTATGGAGCTATCATGTGATATGGCCACCTTACCGAGGCCAACCACCTTACCCTTTGAGTTGTCAATGAAAATGACATACTTTCTAGGACCATCGTTTTCAGCAAGCTCACGGAACATGTCTTTATCTCCGGTCATGTGATCGGTACATCCACTATCAAGAACCCATTCCTTTCCTCCTGCCATATATTCCCGAAGATTTGCCATAAGACCAAAGTGTCTCATTGCATCATCAAGATCAAAATCACTATCGTCATCCTCGTCATAGTATCCATGTTCAACATCGTCATGTGGTGGATCAAATCCTAGAGAGGGTGATTCGTTAGAGTGAGTTTGACAATGATCTTCTTTATGAATTTTAATAGCTTCCGAAATAATATCACTAATAATTCCAACATCTCCTTTGGCACGCATAAGGTTTGTAAGCTAAAATAGACAATCACCAAACATAGGATCATTGGAATTCATCTTACTCAAGGCAATAGACTTATGGAGAATTGCATCTAGATTTTTCAAGGAATAATTTGGAAAGCGTTCCTCAAGAAATTTCCATATGGTGTAGGCACACTTAAGAGTAGGCAAACATCCAATCAAGTTTCTAGGCAAGCCTCTAGTGATAAGATTAACAGTTCTAAGATTGCGAATCATGTCAATTGACTCATCAAGGGTAGGATGCATGGGATCAACATGAGGTGCACAAGGGCTAGCAATATACTTGTTCAAATGATATTCATTGAAAATCACAAGCATCTCATTTTTCCATTCATGGAAATACTCTCCATCAAGTATAGGCACTCTATGTCTAAGACTCCCCAAAGTAGACTCATCCATCTTCCTCCAATGGTGTTTAAACCAAAGTAATGGAGACCAAAGCTCTGATACCAATTGAAAGGATCGAGAAGAGGTGTCTAGAGGGGGGGGGGGGTGATTAGACACTAAGTATCAAAAGTTATAGTTTTTCATTTGTCTAAGTTGAAGTGGAGTTTTGGCACAAGTTTAACAAACACAATACATATCGAGCAAGCATGCAAAGAGTATATGAGCAGCGGAAAGTAAAGCATGCAACTTGTAAGAATTGTAAAGGGAAGGGTTTGGAGGATTCAAACGCAATAGGAGACACGGATGTTTTTGTCGTGGTTCCGATAGGTGGTGCTATCATACATCCATGTTGATGGAAACTTCAACCCACTAAGGGTAACGGCTACGCGAGTCCACGCAGGGCTCCACCCACGAAGGGTCCACGAAGAAGCAACCTTGTCTATCCCACCATGGTCGTCGCCCACGAAGGACTTGCCTCACTAGGGTAGATCTTCACGAAGTAGGCGATCTCCTTGCCCTTACAAACTCCTTGGTTCAACTCCACAATCTTGTCGGAGGCTCCCAAGTGACACCTAGCCAATCTAGGAGACACCACTCTCCAAGAAGTAACAAATGGTGTGTTGATGATGAACTCCTTGCTCTTGTGCTTCAAATGATAGTCTCCCCAACACTCAAAACTCTCTCATAGGATTTGATTTGTAGAAAGAAGATTTAAGTGGAAAGCAACTTGGGGAAGGCTAGAGATCAAGATTTATCTGGCTGGAATGGAATATCTTGACCTCAACACAAGTGTAGGAGGTTCTCTCCCAGAAAATATGTATTGGAAGTGTAGGCATGTTCTGATGGCTCTCTCCACGAATGAAGAGGAGGTGGAGGGGTATATATAGCCTCCACACAAAATCTAACCGTTACACACAACTTGCCAATCTCGGTGGGACCGAATTGGTAAACTCGGTCGGACCGATTCAGCAAATCTAGTGACCGTTAGGATTTTCGGTGGGACCGACATGCAACTCGGTAGGACCGATATGTTTAGGGTTAGGGCATAACGTAATCTCGGTGAGACTGATTACACAAACTCGGTGAGACCAATTTTGGTAATAAGCTAACCAGAGAGTTGGTCAGGTAAACTCGGTGGGACCAATTTGCCCATTTCGGTGAGACCGAAATGTTACGAAAAGGAAACAGAGAGTTTACATTGCAATCTCAGTAGGACCGATTACGCAAACTCGGTGAGACCGATTTTGGTAATAGATCCATACAGAGAGATTGCAATCCCATCTCGGTGAGACCGAGATCCCTATCGGTGAGACCGATTTGCCTAGGGTTTGTGGCAGTGGCTATGACATATGAACTCGGTGGCGCCGGATAGAAAGAATCGGTGGGGCCGTGTTTGACTTTTGGTTTAGGTCATATGTGGATGTGAGAAAGTAGTTGAGGGCTTTGGAGCATATCACTAAGCATTTTGAGCAAGAGCCTCATTAAGCAACACCTCATCCCTCCTTGATAGTATTGGCTTTTCCTATAGACTCAATGTGATCTTGGATCACTAAAATAGAAAATGTAGAGTCTTGAGCTTGGAGCTTGAGCCAATCCTTTATCCTTAGCATCTTGAAGGGGTTCCACATCCTCTAGTCCATGCCACTTCACTGTTGAACTTATCTGAAATATACTAGGTAAAAGTGTTAGTCCAACAAGAGATATGTTGACATTAATTACCAAAACCACCTAGGGAGCACCTGTGCTTTCAACTTCACTATGTGAAGACTGTTGTTGTTTGGCTTCATATTATCTTCCATCCTGATCCATACTACCTAGCTACTAATAGTCTTCGTGCTTTCACTTCATTGCTTACTTGACTATGGCTTGCCTAGTGTAGTCTACCTTCTGCTGCATATCAATAGGTTCATTTCTATTGTCTATCTTCGAAACTCCCATGTTTTGAATTGTAACATCCCAAAATTCTAAATTTTGGAATGTTATATTAAATAAATAGTTTTTGATTGTTTGTTTGATTGTTGTCTGAATGATTGAGTGAAATTCGAAACTTTTTGAAGGTTAAATGAGAGGGAATAAAAGGACTTTCCCAAACTTTCATTTTGCTTTTATGATCTCCGGGAATTCAAATTCTTTTCATCACAAAACCCTGGAGAGAAGATGACATGATTTCTTCCATTTATTTAAATGACAAGGGGTGTTGAAAATATTTGAATTTCATTTGGAAAATATTTTCCAATTCTGAAACTTTATGCAACCCAATGATTTTCACGAGCGAAGATAAAATGACTTCTTCAAAACATATGAAATATGAGTTGGGAGTTTCAAAGAATTAAAAGTTCTTTTGAATTTATTTTCAATTTCGAGTTATTTGAGTTTTATTCAAATTATTTTCTCCAAAAATAAAATATATGGAAAATAGGGTAACATGATTCCCTACATCAGAAAATTGGAGAGAAATTAATTTGAAGTCATTATCGTATTTTTAAAATGATTTTTAGTGGATTTTATTAGGGCAGAAGCACTCTTTGCTTTATTTAAATTTGTGTGAATTTTATTTAACGCTATAGAAATGTCCATGTTGTAGGAAATTTTTTTCTGAAAATTTTGATATATTATATGCCTATATAAATTTTTTATTATTTTTGGTTTTGTTGTCTCTGTCTTTAAAAAAAAAATCGCTGCACCCCGCCGGGCCAAGGGTCAAGGCCCAAGGCCGAGCCACCGGCCAAGGCCAAGTCCAACGCCCACGCGCGCACAGGGAGCCAGGAGGGAGCCACTCCTTTTCCTTTTCTTTTCCTAGTAGGACTTTTGTCCTATTTCCGTTTATTCCGATTTGTTTCTAGATCTTTTCCCTTTTGTTTCCTAATCCTAGTCTATTTCTTGTCCCCTACCCCAAGCAAAACCCTCCCCTCCCCAATATAAATACCCAAGCACCCCCCCTCCAACACATCAAACCAACACCTCTCCTCTCCTCTCCAGAAGAAGAAGAAGCTTCCACCACCGCCGCTTGCCACCACCGCCGCCAAGTGCTGCCACCGCGCCTCGACCTCTCCCTGAGGTTTATATGATCTCCTCTCCACCGTCCCGTGATCTCCTTTCCTCTAGGAGCAACCGCAACATCGGATCCGATCTTCTTCCCCAACTCCGACGACTACTCCGGTGAGATCCACGAAATCCCGTAATTCATTTTTTCATAAAATAGCAATCTTAGAAAATTCATATCTTTTAGAGTTTTTAGTATTTTGAGTGATTCCAATTGCTATGTGTCACAAATTTGCTGAAGTTTCTGTTAGTGTCTCTGGATTTCAAATTTGAGTAGTTTAAATTTGAATTTGATAAATTTTGTTCAGATTAGAATTTTGGCCATAACTTGAGTTTAAAAATAGGTTTTAATTAATTCTTTTTGCTCCTGGTCACTTGTGATATTTTTTAGCTGTAGGATTTAGTTTGGTAATTTTGGAGTATTTTAAATTAGATTTTTAGTAAAAACAGTACTGTTTTGCTTATATAGTTGTTTTAGTTATGTAATTATTGTTTTAATTATTTTTAGTTCATTCCTTTTGTAGATTTTCACTTGTTGTTATATGTTTATGTTTAGCTAGAGTAGATAAATTTTTGTAGTTATTTATTAGTGTTTAGCTACTGTTTTTGTAATTGCTTGTTTAGTTCATAGTGATAGTGGATAAAATAGTTTTATTAGTTTTAAAAGTAATTCTTTTCCACTTCAAGTTATATTGTTTTTGTTTCTGTTATTTGTGAATACATTAGTTGTTATATTTATTTAGTATAGTTTATTAATGTTTTAATAAATGATTTGCTGTTATAGTTGTCTTAGTGTTTTGCTAGTTGCTATATTTGTTCTAGTATTAACTAGATGGTTATAGTAGTTTTATATTAGTTCTTTTTGTTAGTTATTAAATTAGTAATTTATTTTCTGTTATTTTATTACATTTATATTTTCTTTGCTGTAGAAAAATATTAGAGTAATTTAGTGATGTTATGTTAAGATTTGTGTGAGTTGGTCACCACTAGTTTTTCCTTGAATTTTTCTTTCGAAGTTTTTCCTTTGGTTTTCGACTTGGTTTTCTTTGTTGCTTTTATTTTGATTGAGTATTGTTATGATTGATAGAATTGATTGCTAGGATGATTGCTTATATGATTGTCTGTTTAATATAGATTTTCAACAGAGTGACAAATAGTTCTACCAAGTCTTTATTCTGAGAGCGTTATTATCTTCATCAAGTAATACCAGGCAAGTTCACTTTGACCATGCTTTCATACCTATGTTTTATTGCATTTAGTGGCATCTTTGCAACAACCCTCCAGAGTGATATTGAATCCTTGTAGTTGAGTAGTATGCATGAGGTAGGAACCCATCACCTGTTACCAAGCCCGGACGTTATTTATTTTAATGCTACGCTATAGTAGACGGGGTTGGTATGAGTGCTCGGAGTGGTGTGAGAATGGAGGATCTCGTCAATGACGACAACTCCATGATGGAATCTGCAAGGACTGCATCTTCAAGGCCTCAAGACTTCAAGACTCGAGACAAGAATTCAATACACACTCTTGGGTGAAGGACGGTTGACGGGCACCTGGAGAAACCAGTGGTTGGCGGGATGCATGGAGAAGCGCCATGACATCTTGCGGAAAGCTTCACCCAGACTCAAAGATACGGAAGAATACTTCATGCCCGGAAGCTTACCTGTGCAACCGCAAGTCACTATGGGCTCTGTCTTGGTTGACCTTAGTTGTGACTCTGGCTGGGACGGTGCTAGCAGATGTAGAACTATGGTAGGATTGGATGAGCACCGGACGGTGGTCGAGGAACTCTTCGAAGGCCATGTTTGGTCGTCTTGTTCTCAAACACCTCAAGTGCGAGAACGTAAAAGAGGATCGAATCTTGCGGGTAAAGTGTACAAACCTCTGCAGAGGGTTAAAACCTAATCGATTAGCCGTGTCCCGATTCTGAGACAATTTGAGCCTCGGACTTGGATCTATCTCGGAACTCTCAACACCGGATTGATAACTTAATTGTGGGCAACTTATGATGATTTTGGGCTATGAGACATCGGTTGGCGGAACCATGTCATGATAGAAAACTCCATAGTACAGACTTCATTTATTCCTTTGAGGTAGGGAAAATAAAACCAGCTTTTACGCAAACAAAACTCAGATACAGAGCCACAAAGCCATACTGCATATAGTATAGTTTATCATCTGTTTTCTCTTATTGTGATCTTGCCGTACATTCAATGTCTCGACCTACACGGCTGCAACGTATCATGTTGCAGATATTTCCTCGACGAGTAAGAGTTACGATACAGGTTACGGTCTACACTCAACCTGCCGATGGCGTTGATGGGATTCCACACCCGACTATTTGTTTTCCGCTGTGACTTATGAGGTATATATCAGTTTTACGTTAATTATACATGTGATTGCACTTTGATATATACATTGATGTACTGTGTGTGCAAAGATCTTGATCCGAGGATGGCACAAGCAACACGAGGCTTGACCCTATGAGGTCGGGTCGCTTCTGATATGGTATCGAGCCCATGTTGGTGTGGGACGTGACCCTAGAAACCGGAAAGCCCTAGGACAGAAATTTCTAAAACTTTATTTTCAAAAAGACTCTTACTTCTCATCTTTTCAGATTTTATCAAATAGACACTCTCACCTCAAATAGTTAGAATATACCCTTTTCCTTTTGACCACATGAAGGATCAATGAAGCCGCTCCAAGAAAGATATCGGACAGTGATGACCCCTTCAAAGTAACCAGGATTTCACCATGCGTTGGAAGAAATTGCAGCTGCAACAATTGAAGACTCGAGGACTTGAAGAATTTGAAGTTCTCAAGAATTATTTGACCTTTAGAGACCAAACCCTGTTATACACCTACGTTAGATGCGATGATTTGTGAGCTGTCATTTGTTTGATGTTTTCCGACAGCCACAGAGTAAAACTTGTTTCTTCAAAAACTATTGTTTGTATTGTGTATATCCCTCCCCACCTCTCTCATATCTCATCCCAAAACTTTTGGACCCCATAGATGATGAATGAAGTTGGACTGATATTCTCTGGACCGAAGACTCAGCCGGAGGCAGAGCTATGGATTCAGAACATGGAGAATCACTTCGGGAACGATTTGGTTTCAAGGAAGAATGAAGTATCTTACGCTCTTCAGTACTTTGAAGGAAGTGCTACAACATGGTGGCAGATGCATCAAGCTATACAGGGATGGAATGGAGCAAAGACTTGGGAAGAATTCAAGAAGACTCTAACAAGATCTCGTCTTATCCGGAAGCACTACGATAACCCGAAGAAGAAACCTTGTGCCTGCAAGATTTGCGGAGAAATAGGACACACCCAGGAGGAACACAAGGATGGATGCCCTCATTGTGAGGAGAAACACCCAGTTGAGGAATGCCCAACTAGTCAGGTGACTTGTTTCTTGTGTGAAGGAACCACCCACTACCCGACTCAGTGTCACATTTACCCCATGGTGCAACAAACTATTCAGGAGCAGGAAGAAGGAATGAAAGAAGCCATCCGAGAAGTTATGAAAGAACCTGTGATGAAGGAATGTGTTGAAGACCCTGATGGAGAAGGCCTCAACAGATTTTACTCCAATGCCTGCTATTCATGTGGAGAAGAAGGACATTTTTCACAGTATTGCACCAAGGAAAGAAAAGAGTACCTGGGATACTTCCCGACGGAAGCAATAGAGTTTGATCCACAGGGAATAGAACATTTGATCAGAACGAAAAAATCCAGGAAGAGAAAAAGAAGGCAACCCGAGAACAACGCAATTTTTGCAGAGAAGGACCTAAGTCATATCACTTGTTACAGGTGCAAGGATTTAGGTCATTACGCTAGTAAATGTCCAGAAAAGAAGCCAAGAATCCAAGGAGCCTACATAATCACAAAGAAGCCCCGAGACATGTCGGAAGTCATTTGTTTTCGCTGCAAGGAAGCAGGACATTATGCTACTAAATGTCCCGACAAGATGAAAGCTGGAGTTGAGTAGTTGGAATTTTGATATTGGAAACAAGAGTAGTAAAAAGCAATTTCATTTTCATGAGTTCGATGAGTTGAGTTATGTAATGGGTGCTCAGAGTTTGTAATGGATTCATGAAATCAATAAAGTTAAGGTAACATGTTTTCATATGTTTAATTGTAGGAGTTGTTACTCTGTGAACAAAGATTTTGACCATTTTCGAGGATATGAGAAATATGGTCTATGGATGGATTTGTGAATTTCATTTTTAGGGTGGTAGTACCCTGTGAAGAAGACTAGACTAATGGATAAGAAAATATATATTCCACGGACTGTAGTTCAAAAAAAAAGTTGGAGTTTTGCTTTTGATATGATGGTATGAAGAAACAGTACTACTTTGGATTTAAAGGAGGTGTAATATGGAACAAGAGAGTTACTCCAAGGATGAGTTAAAGCTGCACTAGTGTTGAAGTGGGCCATAACCCACAGGCCCAGGATTTGAAAAGGAACAGCTGTAACCTTGATGAAGGAAGAAATTTGGAAGAATCGGTGATTCAATCAGCATACGTTTCGTAGGAGGTTACGCAAAAACACGAGAGTGGTGAAGTAACGATAGATGTTTTGTTCAGCTTGCAGAATCAATGGAATTATCCGAACTAAGTTCGTTGAGAAGAGAAATTCTGCAACGCTTGAGAATACCGAGTGTTAGAAATGCGAGATTCGCTAAACCTTATCTGAGTAATGATTTAAAAGTGCGGAATGGATTGATCACCATACCGACTTACTCTTGTCATTCGCTCTTGCTATTTGGAATGGTAAATCTGAGTGACTTACCTATAGTAGAGAGACGACGATCAAAACCTTGTTTAAACCTTAGAAAGGTATAGGTATTTTTTTCCCTTGTATACGACAGTTGTTGCCAACCGTAGGTTATACGGTGAGGTTCAACCCAGACCCGTTTTCTGCAGGGGAAACCATAAATCGTTGACCACCATGAGATGCCGATATTTGTTTAGAATTGGCGCGGACCGTCACACTATGAAGACCCAGTCTCGAATAACCTTACCAAGAGGAATGGACAAAGGAATTGAGGAAAAGGTTTTGCCACTACCGGAAGAGCCCAGTGAAGGAATTATCCTTACAATCTGAGAAGACCCTGTCCCGGAAGAACCTTAATTACCATGAAGGACTCATGATTTTGATAAAAGAGGTTATGCCCTTACCGGGAGAGCACCAGGGAAAGAGTTACCCTGGAGAATATGAGAAGACTGACATTTTTAACCCAAAGGAATGGAGTACATTATTTTTATCGGAACAATAACCATGCTTCTAAGTGTGGTAGCACACTAGACCATACCGATCAATGGATTTGCTAGAAGACCCCCAAACCCTAACCCTTTTCTTGCTAGCCTCTTCGAATCTCGAGGACGAGATTCATTTTAAGTGTGGTAGATTTGTAACATCCCAAAATTCTAAATTTTGGAATGTTATATTAAATAAATAGTTTTGATTGTTTGTTTGATTGTTGTCTGAATGATTGAGTGAAATTGAGTGAAATTCGAAACTTTTTGAAGGTTAAATGAGAGGGAATAAAAGGACTTTCCCAAACTTTCATTTTGCTTTTATGATCTCCGGGAATTCAAATTCTTTTCATCACAAAACCCTGGAGAGAAGATGACATGACTTCTTCCATTTATTTAAATGACAAGGGGTGTTGAAAATATTTGAATTTCATTTGGAAAATATTTTCCAATTCTGAAACTTTATGCAACCCAATGATTTTCACGAGCGAAGATAAAATGACTTCTTCAAAACATATGAAATATGAGTTGGGAGTTTCAAAGAATTAAAAGTTCTTTTGAATTTATTTTCAATTTTGAGTTATTTGAGTTTTATTCAAATTATTTTCTCCAAAAATAAAATATATGGAAAATAGGGTAACATGATTCCCTACATCAGAAAATTGGAGAGAAATTAATTTGAAGTCATTATCGTATTTTAAAATGATTTTCAGTGGATTTTATTAGGGCAGAAGCACTCTTTGCTTTATTTAAATTTGTGTGAATTTTATTTAATGCTATAGAAATGTCCATGTTGTAGGAAATTTTTTTCTGAAAATTTTGATATATTATATGCCTATATAAATTTTTTATTATTTTTGGTTTTGTTGTCTCTGTCTTTAAAAAAAAAATCGCTGCGCCCCGCTGGGCCAAGGGTCAAGGCCCAAGGCCGAGCCACCGGCCAAGGCCAAGGCCAACGCCCACGCGCGCACAGGGAGCCAGGAGGGAGCCGCTCCTTTTCCTTTTCTTTTCCTAGTAGGACTTTTGTCCTATTTCCGTTTATTCCGATTTGTTTCTAGATCTTTTCCCTTTTGTTTCCTAATCCTAGTCTATTTCTTGTCCCCTACCCCAAGCAAAACCCTCCCCTCCCCAATATAAATACCCAAGCACCCTCCCCTCCAACACATCAAACCAACACCTCTCCTCTCCTCTCCGCAGCAGCAGCAGTGCAGCACCACCGCCGCCGCTTGTCACCGCCGCCGCCAAGTGCTGCCGCCGCGCCCTCGACCTCTCCTGAGGTTTATATGATATCCTCTCCACCGTCCCGTGATCTCCTTTCCTCTAGGAGCAACCGCAACATCGGATCCGATCTTCTTCCCCAACTCCGACGACTACTCCGGTGAGATCCACGAAATCCCGTAATTCATTTTTTTCATAAAATAGCAATCTTAGAAAATTCATATCTTTTAGAGTTTTTAGTATTTTTGAGTGATTCCAATTGCTATGTGTCACAAATGTGCTGAAGTTTCTGTTAGTGTCTCTGGATTTCAAATTTGAGTAGTTTAAATTTGAATTTGACAAATTTTGTTCAGATTAGCATTTTGGCCATAACTTGAGTTTAAAAATAGGTTTTTAATTAATTCTTTTTGCTCCTGGTCACTTGTGATATTTTTTAGATGTAGGATTTAGTTTGGTAATTTTGGAGTAATTTAAATTAGATTTTTAGTAAAAACAGTACTGTTTTGCTTATATAGTTGTTTTAGTTATGTAATTATTGTTTTTAATTATTTTCAGTTCATTCCTTTTGTAGATTTTCACTTGTTGTTATATGTTTATGTTTAGCTAGAGTAGATAAATTTTTGTAGTTATTTATTAGTGTTTAGCTACTGTTTTTGTAATTGCTTGTTTAGTTCATAGTGATAGTGGATAAAATAGTTTTATTAGTTTTAAAATAATTCTTTTCCACTTCAAGTTATATTGTTTTTGTTTCTGTTATTTGTGAACACATTAGTTGTTATATTTATTTAGTATAGTTTATTAATGTTTTAATAAATGATTTGCTGTTATAGTTGTCTTAGTGTTTTGCTAGTTGCTATATTTGTTCTAGTATTAACTAGATGGTTATAGTAGTTTTATATTAGATTTTTTTGTTAGTTATTAAATTAGTAATTTATTTTCTGTTATTTTATTAGATTTATATTTTCTTTGCTGTAGAAAAAATATTAGAGTAATTTAGTGATGTTATGTTAAGATTTGTGTGAGTTGGTCACCACTGGTTTTTCCTTGAATTTTTCTTTCGAAGTTTTTCCTTTGGTTTTCGACTTGGTTTTCTTTGTTGCTTTTATTTTGATTGAGTATTGTTATGATTGATAGAATTGATTGCTAGGATGATTGCTTATATGATTGTCTGTTTAATATAGATTTTCAACGGAGTGACGAATAGTTCTACCAAGTCTTTATTCTGAGAGCGTTATTATCTTCATCAAGTAATACCAGGCAAGTTCACTTTGACCATGCTTTCATACCTATGTTTTATTGCATTTAGTGGCATCTTTGCAACAACCCTCCAGTAGTGATATTGAATCCTTGTAGTTGAGTAGTATGCATGAGGTAGGAACCCATCACCCTGTTACCAAGCCCGGACGTTATTTATTATAATGCTACGCTATAGTAGACGGGTTGGTATGAGTGCTCGGAGTGGTGTGAGAATGGAGGATCTACGTCAATGACGACAACTCCATGATGGAATCTGCAAGGACTGCATCTTCAAGGCCTCAAGACTTCAAGACTCGAGACAAGAATTCAATACACACTATTGAGTGAAGGGCGGTTGACGGGCACCCAGAGAAACCGGTGGTTGGCGGGATGCATGGAGAAGCGCCATGACATCTTGCGGAAAGCTTCACCCAGACTCAAAGAGACGGAAGAATACTTCATGCCCGGAAGCTTACCTGCAACCGCAAGTCACTATGGGCTCGCTTGGTTGACCTTAGTTGTGACTCTGGCTGGGACGGTGCTAGCAGATGTAGAACTACGGCAGATTGGATGAGCACCGGACGGTGGTCCGAGGAACTCTTGGAAGACCATGTTTGATCGTCTTGTTCTCAAACACCACGAAGTGCGAGCGTAAAAGAGGGATCGAATCTTGCGGGTAAAGTGTACAAACCTCTGCAGAGGTTAAAACCTAATCGATTAGCCGTGTCCCGTTACGGACAATTTTAGCCTCTGGACTTGGATCTATCTGGAACTCTCAACACGGATTGATAACTTAATTGTGGGCAACTTATGATGATTTTGGGCTATGAGACATCGGTTGGCGGAACCATGTCATGATAGAAAACTCCATAGTACAGACTTCATTTATTCCTTTGAGGTAGGGAAAATAAAACCAGCTTTTACGCAAACAAAACTCAGATCTGAGCCACAAAGCCATATCGCATATAGTATAGTTTATCATCTGTTTTCTCTTATTGTGATCTTGCCGGTACATTCAATGTACTAACCTACACGGCTGCAACGTATCATGTTGCAGATATTTCCTCGACGAGTAAGAGTTACGATACAGGGTTACGGTCTACACTCAACCTGCCGATGGCGTTGATGGGACTCCACACCCGACTATTGTTTCCGCTGTGACTTATGAGGTATATATCAGTTTTACGTTAATTATACATGTGATTGCACTTTGATATATACATTGATGTACTGTGTGTGCCAGCATACTGATCCAGGGATGGCACAGCAACACAGAGGCTTGACCCTATGAGGTCGGGTCGCTACAACTTTCATAAAAATCGCCTATTCACCTCCGCCCCTCTAGTCGATAACTAGCACTTTCACCGGGTCCTCCTCCCGAGCATTTGATGCGAGTTTGGGGAGCCTGGCTGTAGATACTCTTATGTTGCATGCCTCTATATTATGGGACCTACTCATTGGTGCGACATCTTTTTTTCTCAACACCATGCCATCCTCATGTAAAGTGGGGATCACGTAAAGTTTTCTTTGCAACACAAACATATAACTTATGGAGCGCGCTTCAAAAGTTAGTCCTAAGACGCCCAATATGAAGGTTTTTGTCGGATTTCGGGTACCGCCAGACCCTTGAGGTTCGAACACTCGGGTGCGCGCGGAGATCTTTCCCCTACCAGCTCACGCGTTGATGGGTTGCAAGGGATCTAACCTATGAACGAAGAACAACACAAGAGACACAAGGTTTATACTGGTTCGGGCCACCGTTGTGGTGTAATACCCTCCTCCAGTGTGTGGTGTGGTGGATTGCCTCAGGGGATGATGATGAACAGTACAAAGGAAGAACAACCTCGCGAGGGGCTGTTCTTGAGCTGGTGCGGTGGACTGCTTGGGTGAGTCCAGTCGCTTCTCTCTCTCTGGTCGGTTCAACCTGTTCCTCTCTCTGTGGTGGCTAGTCCTATTTATAGAGGGAGGCCCTGGGTCTCTTCCCAAATAATGAGCAGGAAGGGCGCAAAAAATTGGCCATTTTGAAGGGGAACATGTGGTACACTTATCCTGACTAAAGTTGGTCTTCGGCTGCCAAAGGCTCTGACGGTGACGCCGTCCTGGGCTCCACGATGACCTCCTTCCTGCCACCCTGCTGGTCTTGGTCTTGTTGCACCGAAGCGGTAACCCTTGCCTGATGCCTTGGCCTGTGCTCGCCTCCTTTGCACCAAAGGGGAAATGAGGACACTGCGCAGGCTGGCGCCCGCCTGGCGCCCGCTTGGTCTCGTTCGCCATGGTTGCGTCACGGGGCACCCTCGTGAGGTACCCTGCCTTGATCTGTCCGCCTCCTCGTGAGCCTGCCTGACGAGGCTGCTCCTGAGGAAGGTTCTTGTCGTCCGCCCCACGAGGCTTGGCCCCTCGCGAGGGTCTTGAGCCTGAGCTGATGAAGCTGGGCCGCGCTGGGCCCCCACTTGAGCCACGCCGCAGGCAGGCTAGTCTAGGGACCCCCATTCCCAGAACGCCGACAGTTGTGATAACGGATATGGAGGGTGCTCCGTCAATTACTATAGGTGTATTTGGTAGGGTCCGTTGATGGTGCACGAGGGCAAAAGTTCACTACTCAACCCACTTTTAGGTGTTTGGTAGCCCGCACGAGGCCTTCTCAGCATGCACCAGCTCAGCCCAAATACCATCGTAGCATGCACGAAGAGAGAACACCCCAGCAATCAGGTCAGCATGCCCAAGCAAAGTGAGTGACAACGTGTTCCAAATATGTTTACCAATTCAAATTTGTTTAACTTTTCAAAAAAGTTAAGATTTCCATTTTTGTTTAAATTTAATAGATATCTTCTAAACTTCAAAAAATGTCCAGGTTTTCAATTTTTTTAAAATGTTCAAAAAAATGTTCGGAATTTCAAGTTTTTTAACAAATAAAATGTTCAAATTTCACATTTTGTTTAAATTTTCATATTTTGTGTAGAATTTTAAAAATATTTTTGAAAAATGTTCAGAATTTAAAAATGTTCAAATTTATATAAAAATTGTTCAGAATTTGTTTAATTTTTAGAAAATCTTCGAAATTCCAAAAAATGTTTACATTAAAAAATGTACAAAATTTTTATTCACATTTCAAAAAGTTGTTCAACATTAAAGAAATCTAGAATTAAAAATTGTCCAACATGTCTATATAGATGCAGGGTGACAAAAGTCTCAACTCAGCATGTCTTAGCACATACACCGGTACCAAACAACAACAATTGCATGTACTCAGCATGTATTAGAGGAGAACAACCATGCTAGATTGAGAATGCTACCAACAGACCCTGCAATTCTAGAATTACTACATTGGCAATTATTGTGATGAGTGGTTCATTATGATGACTCTTTTAGAGTTGTCTTACATACCATTCTCGTATATCTAACTCTAAAAAAGATAACCGCACCATAGCAACTTCAGAATGAAAACCGAGTTGTAATTTATCGCATTAGAGTTCTATAATAAAAAAATGGATTAGAAAAATCACTCTCTAAATTAGGTCTCGATTGAGATCTGCAACTAACCCATCCACGAAATCTGACTCCCAAAAAGTCTTCTTTGTTAATCCGTCATCTCTTTTTCCATAAAAAGAAGTATTTGAACATCATTTCAAACACCATCTAATCTTCACTCTGCCCACACCGCCCCTGATCCCTCTTGGTGGTCGCGACGATCTCTAGCTCGACTCGTACATCCTCCTCCTGCATGGCCATAGAGCATCTCCAGCCGTTGTGCCCCGCAGGGACGTTTTTTCGTCTGGCTAGGGCTATGCCGGAGCAAATTTTGGGCTGGGGGGGGGGGCAAATATTTCCAGCCATGCCCACCCCCAAGCATCTCTGCCCCTCGACGAGGAGGACACATGGTGGTAGCTTGGAGGTCCACGAGCACGTGGCGCGCAGCGAGGAAGCAGTCGGGCGCCACCGCTCCTCGAGCTCGCCCTGCGACGGCTCCGGCATGCTCGGGATGGTGACGATGTCGAGGATGCCCCGGCCACGCGGTGGTGTGCCTTGGCAACGGCGGCCAGCAAGCGGAGGGCGAGGTCGCCATCCCCTTCCTCTGCATCTTGCGGGCAGCCGAACCAGGCATGACGGCGACGCGCGGTTCCTGGCCGGCGAGCCACTCCCTGATGCAGTCCGTATGGAACGCATGGCTGCATTTGGGGAGGAGGCGGAGTTGGTCCCTGATATGTCTCCGTCATATCTACTTTTCCTAATGCTTTTGCTCTTATTTTGGACTCCAATTTCCATGATTTGAATGAAGCTAACCCAGGCTGACGCTGTTTTTAGTAAAACTACTATGGTATTTTTTTGTGCAGAAATAAAAGTTCTCGTATTGGAAAGAAACTTTTTGGAGATTTATTTTAGAATAAAATAAAAATACTGGAGCCAAGAACCACCGGAGGGGGGGGGGGGCGCTGGGTGAGCACAACCCACCGGATGCACCCAGGTGAGTTGTGACCACCTGGTGGCCCTGCAGAACCTAGCTCCACTCCTTAAATACCTATATTTGGAGAGAAAAATCACGGAGGAAGATTTATCACGTTTCACGAGACGGAGCCGCCGCCACCTCCTGTTCTTCGTCGAGAGGCAAGATCTGGAGTCTGTTGAGATCTATGTCATCACCAACCCTTCTCCGTCGCCAATTCCATGATACTCCCCACCGGGAGTGAGTAATTCCTTCGTAGTCTCGCTGGTCGGTGAGGAGTTGGATGAGATTCATCATGTAATCGAATTAGTTTTGTTAGGGCTTCATCCCTAGTATCCACTATGTTCTGAGACTGATGTTGTTATGACTTTGCCATGCTTAATGCTTGTCACTTTGGGCCCGGGTGCCATGATTTCAGATCTGAACCGTTTATGTTTTCGCCATTATATTTATGTTCTAGATCCGATCTTGCAAGTCATATTCACCTACTACGTGTTATGATCTGTAAACCCGGAGTGACAATAATCGGGATACTTTGATGACCATAGTTTGAGGAGTTCATGTATTCACTATGTGTTAATGCTTTGTTCCGATTCTCTATTAAAAGGATGCCTTAATATCCTTTGTTTCCTTATGGACCCCGCTGCCACGGGAGGGTAGGACAAAAGATGCCATACAAGTTCTTTCCATAAGCACGTATGACTATTCATGGAATACATGCCTACATTATATTTATGAACTGGAGCTAGTTTTGTATCGCCCTAGGTTATGACTGTTATATGATGAATATCATCCAAAGAATCCACCGATCCAATGCCTACGAATTTCTCATATATTGTTCTTCGTAAGTTACTACTACTGTTGTTACTGTTTCAGTTGCTACAAAATCATTGTTATCATTGTTACTGTTGCTGCTACTGTTACTGTTGGGGAACGTAGTATTTCAAAAAAATTCCTACGATCACGCAAGATCTATCTAGGAGAGCACAACAACGAGTGGGGAGAGTGTGTCCACGTACCCTCATAGACCGAAAGCGGAAGCGTTAAGTAACGCGGTTGATGTAGTCGAATGTCTTCGCGATCCAACCGATCCAAGTACCGAACGCACGGCACCTCCATGATCTGCACACGTTCAGCTCGGGGACGTCCCTCGTACTCTTGATCTAGCTGAGGCCGAGGGAGAGTTTCATTAGCACGACAGCGTGTTGACAATGATGATGAAGTTACCGCTGCAGGGCTTCGCCTAAGTACTACGACAATATGACCGAGGTGAAATATGTGGAGGGGGGCACCACACACGGCTAAGAATCAACTTGTGTGTCTATGGGGTGTCCCCCTTCCCCGTATATAAAGGAGTGGAGGAGGGGGAGGGCCGGCATCATGGGGCGCGCCCAAGGGGGGATTCTTACTCCTAGTAGGAGTAGGTTTCCCCCTTCCCTAGTTGGAGTAGGAGAAGAAGGAAGAGGGGGAGAAGGAAAGCCCCCCCCCCCCAATTTGGATTGGGCTTGGGGGGCGCGCGCCTCCCACTTGGCCGCCTCCTCCTCTCTTCCACCATGGCCCATTAAGGCCCATTAACTCCCCGGGGGGTTCCGGTAACCCCCCGATACTCCGGTAAATGCCCGAACTCATCCGAAACCATTCCGGTGTCCAAACATAGCCTTCCAATATATAAATATTCATGTCTCGACCATTTCGAGACTCCTCGTCATGTCCGTTATCACACTCGGGACTCCGAACTACCTTCGGTACATCAAAACACATAAACTCATAATACCGATCGTCATCGAACGTTAAGCGTGCGGACCCTACGGGTTCGAGAACTATGTAGACATGACCGAGACTCACTTCCGGTCAATAACCAATAGCGGAACTTGGATGCTCATATTGGTTCCTACATATTCTACGAAGATCTTTATAGGTCAAACCGCATAACAACCTATGTTGTTCCCTTTGTCATAGGTATGTTACTTGCCCGAGATTCGATCATCGGTATCATCATACCTATTTCAATCTTGTTACCGGCAAGTCTCTTTACTCGTTCCGTAATGCATCATCCCGTAACTAACTCATTAGTCACATTGCTTGCAAGGCTTATTGTGATGTGCATTACCGAGAGGGCCCAGAGATACCTCTCCGACTATCGGAGTGACAAATCCTAATCTCGGTCTATGCCAACTCAACAAACACCATCGAAGACACCTATAGAGCATCTTTATAATCACCGAGTTACATTGTGACGTTTGATAGCACACTAAGTGTTCCTCCGGTACTCGGGAGTTGCATAATCTCATAGTCATAGGAACAGGTATAAGTTATGAAGAAAGCAATAGCAATAAACTAAACGATCATAGTGCTAAGCTAACGGATGGATCAAGTCAATCACATCATTCTCTAATGATGTGATCCCGTTGATCAAATGACAACTCATGTCTATGGTTAGGAAACATAACCATCTTTGATTAACGAGCTAGTAGGCATACTAGTGACACTCTATTTGTCTATGTATTCACACATTTACTAAGTTTCCAGTTAATACAATTCTAGCATGAATAATAAACATTTACCATGATATAAGGAAATATAAATGATAACTTTATTATTGCCTCTAGGGTACATTTCCTTCAGTCTCCCACTTGCACTAGAGTCAATAATCTAGATTACACAGTAATGATTCTAACACCCATGGAGTCTTGGTGCTGATCATGTTTTGCTCGTGAGAGAGGCCTAGTCAACGGGTCTGCAACATTCAGACCCGTATGTATTTTGAAAATCTCTATGTCTCCCTCCTTGACTTGATCGCGGATGGAATTGAAGCATCACTTGATGCACTTGGTTCTCTTGTGAAATCTGGATTCCTTTGCCAAGGCAATTGCACCAGTATTGTCACAAAAGATTTTCATTGGACCCGATGCACTAGGTATGACACCTAGATTGGATATGAACTCCTTCATTTGCTGCTTCTGAAGCAGCTATGTACTCCGCTTCACACGTAGATCTCGCCATGACGCTCTGCTTGGAACTGCACCAACTGACAGCTCCACCATTCAATAAAAATATGTATCCGGTTTGTGACTTAGAGTCATCCGGATTAGTGTCAAAGCTTGCATCGATGTAACCGTTTACAACGAGCTCTTTGTCACCTCCATAAACGAGAAACATATCCTTAGTCCTTTTTCAGGTATTTCAGGATGTTCTTCATCGTTGTCCAGTGATCCACTCCTGGATTACTTTGGCACCTCCCTGCTAAACTAATAGCAAGGCACACATCAGGTCTGGTACACAACATTGCATACATGATAGAACCTATGGCTGAAGCATAGGGAATGACTTTCATTTTCTCTCTATCTTCTGCAGTGGTCGGGCATTGAGTCTGACTCAACTTCACACCTTGAAACACATGCAAGAACCCTTTCTTTGCTTGATCCATTTTTAACTTCTTCAAAACTTTATCAAGGTATGTGCTTTCTGAAAGTCCAATTAAGCATCTTGATCTATCTCTATAGATCTTGATGCCCAATATTTAAGCAGGTTCACCGAGGTCTTTCATTGAAAAATTCTTATTCAAGTATCCTTTTATGCTATTCAGAAATTCAGTATCATTTCCAATCAAAAATATGTCATCCACATATAATATCAGAAATGCTACAGAGCTCCCACTCACTTTCTTGTAAATACAGGCTTCTCCAAAAGTCCGTATAAAACCATATGCTTTGATCGCACTATCAAAGCGTATATTCCAACTCCGAGAGGCTTGCACCGGTCCATAAATGGATCGCTGGAGCTTGCACACTTTGTTAGCATCTTTTGGATCGACATTGGTTGCATCATATACAACTCTTCTTTAAGATATCCATTAAGGAATGCAGTTTTGACATCCATTTGCCTAATTTCATAGTCATAAAATGCGGCAATTGCTAACATGATTCGGATGGACTTAAGCATCGCTACGGGTGAGAAGGTCTCATCGTAGTCAACTCCTTGAACTTGTCGAAAACCTTTCGCAACAAGTCGAGCTTTGCAGACAGTAACATTACTGTCAGCGTCAGTCTTCTTCTTGAAGATCCATTTATTCTCTATAGCTTGCCGATCATCGGGCAAGTCAACCAAAGTCCACACTTTGTTCTCATACATGGATCCCATCTTAGATTTCATGGCCTCAAGCCATTTTTCGGAATCGGGGCTCATCATCGCTTCCTCATAGTTCGTAGGTTCATCATGGTCAAGTAACATGACCTCCAGGACAGGATTACCGTACCAATCTGGCGCGGATCTTACTCTGGTTGACCTATGAGGTTCTGTAGTAACTTGATCAGAAGTTTCATGATCATCATCATTAGCTTCCTCACTTACTGGAGTAGGAATCACTGGAACTGATTTCTGTGATGAACTACTTTCCAATTAGGGAGCAGGTACAATTACCTCATCAAGTTCTACTTTCTTCCCACTCACTTCTTTCGAGAGAAACTCCTTTTCTAGAAAGGATCCATTATTAGCAACGAGTATCTTGCCTTCGGATCTGTGATAGAAGGTGTACCCAACAGTCTCCTTTGGGTATCCTATAAATACACATTTCTCTTATTTGGGTTCGTGCTTATCAGGTTGAAACTTTTTCACATAAGCATCGCAGCCCCAAACTTTAAGAAATGACAACTTGGGTTTCTTGCCAAACCACAGTTCATATGGTGTCGTCTCAACGTATTTGGATGGTGCCCTATTTAATGTGAATGCAGCCGTCTCTAAAGCATAACCCCAAAATGATAGCGGTAAATCAGTAAGAGACATCATAGATCGCACCATATCTAATAAAGTGTGATTACGACGTTTTAACACACCATTACACTGTGGTGTTCGAGTGGCGTGAGTTGCGAAACTATTCCGCATTGTTTCAAATGAAGACCAAACTCGTAACTCAAATATTCTCCTCCACGATCAGATCGTACAAACTTTATTTTCTTGTTACGATGATTTTCCACTTCACTATGAAATTATTTGAACTTTTCAAATGTTTAAGACTTATGTTTCATCAAGTAGATATAAACATATTTGCTCAAATCATCTATGAAGGTCAGAAAATAACGATATCCGCCACGAGCATCAACACTCATCGGACCGCATACATCAGTATGTATTATTTCCAACAAGTCTGTTGCTCACTCCATTGCTCCGGAGAACGGAGTCTTAGTCATCTTGCCCATGAGGCATGGTTCGCAAGCATCAAGTGATTCCAAAAGCCCATCAGTATGGAGTTTCTTCATGCGCTTTACACCAATATCACCTAGACGGTAGTGCCACAAATAATTTGCACTATCCTTATTAAACTTATATCTTTTGGCTTCAATACTATGAACATGTGTATCACTACTATCAAGATTTAGTAAAAATAGACCACTCATCAAGGGTGCATGACCATAAAAGATATTACTCATATAAATAGAACAACCATTATTCTATGATTTAAATGAATAACCGTCTCGCATCAAACAAGATGCAGATATAATGTTCATGCTCAACGCTGGCACCAAATAACAATTATTCAGGTCTAAAACTAATCCCGAAGGTAGATGTAGAGGTAGCATGCCGACAACGATCACATCGACTTTGGAACCATTTCCTACGCGCATCGTCACCTCGTCCTTAGCCAATCTTTGCTTAATTTGTAGCCCCTGTTTTGAGTTGCAAATATTAGCAACAGAACCAGTATCAAATACCCAGGCGCTACCGCGAGCATTAGTAAGGTACACATCAATAACATGTATATCAAATATACCTTTCACTTTGCCATCCTTCTTGTCCGCCAAATACTTGGGGCAGTTCCGCTTCCAGTGACCAGGCCCTTTGCACTAGAAGCACTCAGTCTCAGGCTTAGGTTCAGACTTGGGCTTCTTCACTTGAGCAGCAACTTGTTTGCCGTTCTTCTTGAAGTTCCCCTTCTTCCCTTTGCCTTTCTTCTTGAAACTGGTGGTCTTGTTGACCATCAACACTTGATGCTCCTTCTTAATTTCTACCTCCGCAACCTTTAGCATTGCGAAGAGCTCGGGAATCGCCTTATCCATCCCTTGCATATTATAGTTCATCACGAAGCTTTTGTAGCATGGTGGTAGTGATTGAAAAACTCTGTCAATGACACTATCAACCGAAAGATTAACTCCCAGCTGAGTCAAGTGATTGTGTTACCCAGACATTCTGAGTATATTTTCACTGACACAACTATTCTCCTCCATTTTGTAGCTGTAGAACCTATTGGAGACTTCATATCTCTTGATCTGGGCATTTGCTTGAAATATTAACTTCAACTCCTGGAACATCTCATATGCTCCATGATGTTCAAAATGTTGTTGAAGTCCCGGTTCTAAGCCGTAAAGCATGGCACACTGAACTATCGAGCAGTCATCAGCTTTGCTCTGACAGGTGTTCATAACGTCTGGTGTTGCTCCTGCAGCGGGTTTGGCACCCAGCGGTGCTTCCAGGACGTAATTCTTCTGTGCAACAATGAGGACAATCCTCAAGTTACGGACCCAGTCCGTGTAATTGCTACCATCATCTTTCAACTTAGCTTTCTCTAGGAACGCATTAAAATTCAATGGAACAACACCACAGGCCATTTATCTACAACAACATAGACATGCAAAATAATATTAGGTACTAAGTTCATGATAAATTAAAGTTCAATTAATCATATTACTTAAGAACTCCCACTTAGATAGACATCCCTCTAATCATCTAAGTGATCATGTGATCCATATCAACTAAACCATGTCCGATCATCACGTGAGATGGAGTAGTTTTCAATGGTGAACATCACTATGTTGATCATATCTACTATATGATTCACGCTCGACCTTTCGGTCTCAGTGTTCCGAGGCCATATCTGCATATGCTAGGCTCGTCAAGTTTAACCCGAGTATTCTGCTTGTGCAAAACTGGTTGCACCCGTTGTATGTGAACGTAGAACTTATCACACCCGATCATCATGTGGTGTCTCGGCACGACGAACTGTAGCAACGGTGCATACTCAGGGAGAACACTTGTACCTTGAAATTTAGTGAGAGATTATCTTATAATGCTACCGCCGTACTAAGCAAAATAAGATGCATAAAGGATAACCATCACATGCAATCAATATAAATGATATGATACGGCCATCATCATCTAGTGACTTTGATGTCCATCTCCAAAGCAACGTCATGATCACTGTCGGTGTCAAAACAGGCGGATCTCGGGTAGGGGGTCCCGAACTGTGCTTCTAGGAGGATGGTAACAGGAGACAAGGGACACGATGTTTTTACCCAGGTTCGGGCCCTCTTGATGGAGGTAAAACCCTACTCCTGCTTGATTAATATTGATGATATGGGTAGTACAAGAGTAGATCTACCACGAGATCGTAGAGGCTAAACCCTAGAAGCTAGCCTATGGTATGATTGTTGTTCGTCCCCACGGACTAGAACCCTCCGGTTTATATAGGCACCAAGAGGGTTAGGGTTACAGAGTCGGTTACAATGGTAGGAGATCTACATATCCAGACGCCAAGCTTGCCTTCCACGCCAAGGAAAGTGCCATCCGGACACGGACGAAGTCTTCAATCTTGTATCTTCAAAGTCCAGAGTCCGCCAAAGGCTATAGTCCGCTATTGGACACCCCTAATCCAGGACTCCTCAATAGCCCCTGAACCAGGCTTCAATGACGACGAGTCCGGCGCGCATATTGTCTTCGGCATTGCAAGGTGGGTTCCTCCTCCGAATACTTCATAGAAGATTTTGAACACAAGGATAGTGTCCGGCTTTGCAAAATAAGTTCCACATACCACCATAGAGAGAATAACATTTACACAAGTTCAATCTGCTGACGTATTCCGCGGCGTGACACCACACCATGGCCAAGCCTTTATTCGAATCGTTTTTACTGTCCCACCTCAGCGCGTTTAGCGAGGCAGTTTCCTTGGCACGTCTTGTCAAAGCAGAGATCGTGTCCCCTTATTCCGGGATTCTCATCAATACGGGCGTGGGTAACCCAACCGCGCCATTGAATACGGCGCTTGGGAGATAAGCAAGTTTCATCAGGCCGGTGGGGACGCATAGCTTTTTGCTCTTCCATATAAGGGGATAAGGATCCACTTTTTCACACACGCCTTTTTCCTCCTTTGCTCATCCATTTCCGCGCACTCGAGCTCCAGCGCCCAAGTCCGCACATCCTACCTCTACCTTCTCCAACTATGTCCGGAGCGGGAGGCAAGTGGATGGCCTCCTCCATCACGGAGGGGCACATAAAAAAGCTGCGGAAGGCCGGATACTTGTCCGACGACATCGCGCGTCGGCTCCCCGACAAGGGGCAGCTTATCCCCACCCCCAGGCCCCATGAGAGGGTGGTGTTCCTCCCCCACTTCCTCCTCGGACTAGGGTTTCCACTTCACCCATTTGTCCGGGGCTCATGTTCTACTACGGCCTAGATTTCCATGATCTGGCCCCGAATTTCATCCTCAACATCTCGGCGTTCATCGTCGTGTGTGAGGCCTTCCTCTGCATCCAGCCCCACTTCGGCTTATTGCTGAAGACCAATGTCAAGCCGAAGGTAGTGGGCGGCCGCCAAGCGGAGTGCCGAGGTGCCATGGTGGGCAAGATGGCCAACGTCCTATGGCTCGAAGGCTCCTTTGTGGAGACCATAAAGGGGTGGCAATCGTGGTGGTTTTACATCATCGAGCTACGCGACTCTAAATGGGCGGCGGCCCCCGAATTCCGATCTGGCTTCCCTACACGGCTCACCTCATGGAAAGAGACGGGCCTGACGTGGGGTAATTCGGAAGAGCTGACCGGACTCCAAACCTGCTTCCGAAACCTGGTGGACAAGAAACTCAAGCTTGTCAACGTAGTCCAGGTGATGCTCATCCGCCGGATCCTCCCATGCCAGCAATGGGCCTTCAACTTGTGGGAGTTTGTTCCGGCACAACACCGAACCTTGAGAGGACTCTTCGACACCACGTACGAAGACGCCTGGAAGGTGCTGTTCAAGGCTCCCGCATCCGCTACCGAAGATCGCGGATTCAGCTCGCAGCATCAAGCCAGTGAGGTAAGTTATTTTACCCTTTACGGGACTCTTTTTTCATAGTTTGACTCTATGCGGATCTAAAACTCCCTCACCTTTGACGGACTGGCTGAAGACGCCCGGACAGGTTGATTGTCCGGCTCCCTTGCCGAAGACCCAGCAGCCTGATTGACGGGCTGCTGGTTCCGCACCTCACGTGGTGCCGGAGAAGAAGGCCACGGAACTCAAGGAGTTCTCGGCACCAGTCTTGCCGGATTCATCGCCCGATGACTCGAGGCGGACTCCTCCGCAAAGACGCGAGGAGGAGGAAAGAGGCCTCTCCCCATCGGGGAGAGAAGAAAAGGAAGGCCGCCCCAACTGGGGAGGCCGGAGGGTCCAAGAAGGGAAGGACCCTTCCTCCGGACTACGCCGCCAATGCCGACGACGGCGAAGAGGGGTGGGCACCAAGGACCAAGCCCTGGCGAAATCATAAGTGTCCGGACATCGGAATAACTCATGGCGTTCCATTTGTCGCACAACATATTCTAATGCCGAGTATAACCGTGCAGCCTGGCTAAGGACGGGCTCGACGATTCGTCGAGTGGCTCCCTGGATTCGTCGGAGGTGAATAGCACCTCACTTCCGACTGCCTCGTCTCCTCCCGCCGCGGATGACGCCGGGGTGGAGTCCCAAAAGGGGCCCAACCAAGAGGAGGTGGCCATGGAGGGGCCTCAAGGCGATCTCCCGGACTCCAGGCGCAAAGGGGATAAAACCCCGAAGGGCTTCAAGTCCGGCCCTGTGCCGGACTCCGCATCAAACCTTCAGTGGTTCCGGAGTCCGACAGGTGACCCCTTCGTAAGAAGAGCAAGACTGCGACGCCGGTGATCTCCGTCCAACCGGAGGCACCGGATGATTTGATGGAGGCTCTTAACAGCGCTTCTATCGACGAGGAGCACCGCCTTTATGAGTGTGGTGATCGGAAGGTTCGATCCGCCAAGAGCTTAGCTGATGAAGCTTGTGCCAGCCTTCTAACAGGCTTTGGGGTATGTATTTAAGATATGTAAATTTTTTACCGCATAGATAGTAGCCCCTGATGCTCAGTTTGGTGTTCGGAAAGAAATAACCGAACTGAGGATTTAAAAATATATACGCGGGAGTCTAACATAAGTATGTAAATATGGGAACGCAGGTTGCGCTGCTAAC
This sequence comes from Aegilops longissima, assembly GCA_021605205.1. Lineage (NCBI taxonomy): Eukaryota > Viridiplantae > Streptophyta > Magnoliopsida > Poales > Poaceae > Aegilops > Aegilops longissima. The sequence goes on from CM038677.1 coordinate 402,249,504, forward strand.
CTCTGCCGCACTGACTACGGAGGTTGATGCATTAAAGCAGAGCCTCGAGCGGTCCGAGAACGAGCTCGAACTTGCCAAAAAGCAGCTCGAGGACAAGGAAGGTAAGTAATACCTTATGGGAGTATTTAAAAGATGTGGTTGCAAAAAATGATAGGAATAACGTGAATATTGCAGGGGCCACGAACGAGGTGGCGACCCTGAAGGAAGAGGTGTCCAAGGCCGAAAGCAATGCGGCCGCGGAGCGCACCAAGCGAGAGAAGCAGGAGGCGCGGGTGGCGGAGGTGAGGCAAGAGCTCCAGGCTCTCGTGGAAAAACACGAGAGTTTGGAGCATGACTCAAAGAATCGAGAGTCCGAGCTCACCTCGGCCCTTGAGAGCACCAAAGCCGCTAAGGCCGAAGCCCAAAAAGCCCTCCAGGAAATTGAGGCGATGAAGAAGATAGCGGTGGGTAAGGCATTCTATATGCAAAGCAAGCATGTGGAAGTGAATTATCTGTTACTTACCCGAATCCGGAGCTCTCCAGGAGCATTCACAGATCTTCCCCGTAGTGTGTCTGATGCTGCCGCATTCTACCGAGCCGAGGAGGGAAGCTCAATGGAGAAGGTGTTCCGGTCTCAGTATGCTGAGCCCGGACACCCGGTGCCCTTAAGCGACCAGTTGAAGCAGCTGGTCGAGCTCCATAAGGTGGCCGAACAGTCCATGAAGGGCCTCATAGTTCGGTTGTGGCCTAAGGAAGCCATGCCTGGGAGTTACTTCGGGCTGGTGAGGCGGCTGGTGGACGCCTGTCCATGGGTTGACGTCATCAAGTGCTCCGTCTGCATCGAAGGTGCCCTTAGGGCCCTTGCCCTTGCTAAGGTGCACTGGGGCAAGATGGACGCTGAGAAGCTTGTGACGGACGGACCACCACCACACAAGGAGCATCGCAAGCCTGAAATGTATTGTGAGGGTGTCCTGAAGGGTGCCCGCCTTATAGCGGATGAATCTTCCAAAGATGTAATATTTGAGTAGACTCGCATTTGTTATCCTGTACGCTGAAAACTTGTTCATATGCGCTAAACAACACTTTTGAATTTAAAATATTACCTTCTGTGCGGCCGTGTATTAAATTTGAGAGATGGCGAGTCGTCGGCTTCAGCCCCCATGCCACGAGTGCTGGGGTGTTCGGGATAAACTTGAGCGCTCTTGTTCCCATTCTTGGGTCCTTTGAGGGAGGCGCTCAATGAGACGAACAATGCAACCAGACTATAATGCTTGAACACTCTCACTTAGCCATAGAATTCTATAATTTTTAATTTCGGTGAAGCCCCTAGTATTCGGAAGACCGAGTTCGGGGCGCTATCCATGCCTAGGCCGGACAATGCCGACTCCTCGCTCTAAGCGGCATAAGTCTTTAGGGACTCGAAAACCTCTCGAACAGCGACCGGCTCTCGCCCTATCGTGAGGTCAGTTTTAGCTTTCTCCACTGAGGTGCTCAACCCAGCTCAACCGGGGCACAATCGCAGTGGTTCTCCGAGCGCTACCTTAGCCCATATAACGGAACATAAGGTACCAAAACATGGGAGCCGGGCAAACCCAACTATTGACCCAAGACATGATTCGGAGCCGATGCATATAATGCTATAAGTTCGGGGTGCCGCACTTGTGAAAGTGTTTGGACTTGTCACACCATGTTGTAGGGTACTTAAGCCCCTGGTGTATTGCCCGTACCAAAGTGTACGGTTGCACAATGTCATAGATGAACATATATATATAGAAAAAAGGGAATTCAATAATAGGCAGAAGCTATGTATTGTTTATTCAAAAAGGGGTGCAGTAAGAGCAGAACGGTACAAATAGTGCGATAAGCAAGGGACGGGACTTTTTAACATGTCCCCCTCCAGGGGTAAGCTGCGGAATGGTGTGTAAAACAGGTATACTGCTCGTAATAGAGACCACCTGGACACTCGACGTAGCTTCGCTTCCACGGCTGTTGCATCGTGTGTTGGCGATTCTCTTCGCTGGACAGGGCTTTGTGAGAACGGAGTCCTGAAAGTAAAAAAGAAGAAAAGAAAATAATGACACAATCGGAGCCCCAGTGCGGTCGAGGCGCATACGGGCATGCCGTGGTCGTGCCCTTCCCTATGCCCATGGTATTTCAGAGCGTAATTATACGCAGCGTAATCTTGGTTTCGCAATTTCGCGAGGGCTGGGGCTTTGGGCCGCATTTCTATGCGTGCTCGGAACGTGCCAGGTGGTCTTGTTGTAGGTTACTCCGGGCGCGCTTGACGGTGTCCGGACGTTTAATAGCCGGACTCGAGAATTGCCTTAGGAGGCTGCTTTGTACTTCCGTCGCGAGGGCCGCCGTATGCTCCTCCGTTCGAAGAAAGCATTCGGTGTTTCCATTGACCGTAATGACTCCTCGAGGACCTGGCATCTTGAGCTTGAGATATGCATAGTGCGGCACCGCATTGAACTTTTCAAATGCGGTTCATCCGAGCAGTGCATGATAGCCGCTGCGTAACGGGACAATGTCGAAGATTAACTCCTCGCTTCGGAAGTTATCCGGGGATCCGAAGACCACTTTGAGTGTAACTGAGCCTGTACAGTTGGCCTGTACACCTTGTATGACGCCTTTAAAGGTCGTCTTCGTGGGTTTAATCCTTGATGGGTCTATGCCCATTTTGCGCACTGTGTCCTGATAAAGCAGGTTCAGGCTGCTGCCGCCGTCCATTAGGCCTCTGGTGAGATGAAATCCGTCAATGATTGGGTCTAGAACCAATGCGGCGAATCCGCCATGGCGCATGCTAGTGGGGTGGTCCCTTCGATCAAAAGTGATCGGGCAGGAAGACCACGGGTTGAACTTTGGGGCGACTGGCTCCATCGCATATACGTCCCTTAGTGCACGCTTCCGCTCCCTTTTGGGTATGTGGGTTGCGATATCATGTTCCTTTATGCGCACTTGCGGGGAAGCCCTTCATCCTCTATTGTCCGCGGCCGGAGCTCCTCCTCGTCATCGCTATGCAGCCCCTTGTCATTGTTTTCGCATTTAACTTGCTCTGCTGCTTGAACACCCAACAATCCCTATTGGTGTGATTGGCTGGTTTTTGAAGTGCCGTGTATCCGCACGAGCGATCGAGTATTCGGTCCAAATTGGACGGCCCGAGTATTTCTTTTAAATGGCTTTTTCCGCTGACGGGTTTAGAGCCTCTCGAATCCGCATTGACTGCCGATCCTCAGCATTATCGCCGTTAATGCGGCACTTGTGCTTATTGCGACGCGACCGCCATCGCTGTCCTTGGTATACGAATTACTGGGGCTCTTGGTCATGTTGTTACTACTGAGCTAGCCAGCTGTCCTCTCCCGCGCAAAAGCGGGTCATGAGTGTTGTGAGGGCTGCCATGGATTTCGGCTTTTCCTGTCCTAGGTGCCGGGCAAGCCACTCATCGCAGATGTTGTGTTTGAAGGCTGCAAGGGCCTCTGCATCCGGACAGTCGACGATTTGATTTTTCTTGGTTAGGAACTGTGTCCAGAATTGTCTTGCCGATTCCTCTGGCTGCTGAATTATGTGGCTTAGGTCATCAGCGTCTGGTGGTCGCACGTATGTGCCCTGGAAATTGTCGAGGAATGCGGCTTCCAGGTCTTCCCAACAACCAATTGGCTCTGCTGGCAAGCTGTTAAGACAATGCCGGGCTGGTCCTTTAAGCTTGAGTGGGAGGTATTTGATGGCGTGTAGATCATCACCGTGGGCCATGTGGATGTGAAGGAGATAGTCCTCGATCCAAACCGCAGGATCTGTTGTGCCATCGTATGATTCAATGTTTACGGGTTTGAAACCCTCAGGGATTTGATGATCCATCACTTCATCTGTGAAGCATAGTGGGTGTGCGGCGCCTCTGTATTGGGCTATATAAGGACGGAGCTCAAATGAGCTTTGTCTACTATGTTCGGCCCGGCCGGAATTGCCATATCCGGCGTGACGGTTATCGTCACGTGTCGTGGGGCGCCCACGCGATCCGTAGATCGATCTTGTCTGCCTTGCCTTGTCCTCCAATATATCTCGCAGGTCTGGCGCATTTCCCCGCGCCTTTGTATTTTTTTGGCGCTGGTGCGGCTTGAGTTGAGGGCGAGAGGCCTCTCTGTCGCTGGCCACGAGGTGGCCGGTCAATATATCATGCACTGGTGATGTAGGTTTGGGTGCTTCCTCCTCTAATCGGGTAGTAGCCTCGTCTTGGGTAGCTCTTGGAGGGCGCTCGAGTTCATACTCTTGACGCAGGACTTGATCCATCTGCCGCCTAACAAGTCTTGGTCAGCTCTAAGTTGTTGCTGCTTTTTCTTGAGGCTGCTTGTCGTGGCCATGAGCCTGCGTTTGAAACACTCTTGTTCGACGGGATCCTCGGGCACAACGAATTCGTCGTCGTCAAGGCTTGCCTCATCTTCGGTGGGAGGCATGTAATTATCGTCCTCTACGTCTTTTTCTGCCGCTCTCTCATGAGGGCTGGCTTCTCCATCCTCCTGCGCTGAATCCTGCTGGAGGGGGTTGTCTTCGGCACTGTCCGGGGTGTTATTGTCTCCCGTGCCGGAATCACCATTTTTGTTGTGGCGGGATTTAGAGCGGCGCCGCTGACGCCGACGCTTAGGCTGTTTCTTGGAGGGGTCATCCTTCGCTGTTCCATCGCCATTCCCATCTTTTGGGATGTCCACCATGTATATGTCATATGACGAGGTGGCCTTCCAGTGCCCTGTGGGCGCTGGTTCTTGGTCGTCTCCTGCATCGTCGTCCATACCGTCAATGTCTTCGGAGTCGAAGTCGAGCATGTCGGTTAAATCATCGACAGTGGCTACGAAGTGGGTGGTGGGTGGGCTTTTATTTTCTTCATCGTCCGCATCCCAACCTTCCTGACCATAATCCGGCCAGGGCTCTCCTGATAAAGAGAGAGACTTTAGTGAATTCAGGATGTCGCCAAAGGGCGAAGTGCTTGAAAGATGTCTGCGGTGAATTTATGATCGGCGCCCAATCGGATTCGATTGGGGGCGCGGAAGGCTCGAGTCCGGAGAGGAGCCCGCGCCTTGAGTCACGAAGCCAGAAGGACGGTAGGTGTACGGCTCAATCGCCGTAGAGATCGCAGCCCCCGAGGCAGTGTCCAGCCACCCGTCCTCGATCGGCGCGGTCGGCTCCAAGCTAAAGGTCGGAGCGGACTCTGGTGCGGCCTCCAGGACACTGTTCGGCGGCAGAGCTAGATCATGCCCCTCGTGACAGTGCGACGCGCTTGGCTGTGGCTCGAACCCGTCGAAGATCAAGTCTCCCGGACGTCTACCATGTAGTTCAAACTTCCAAATCGACATGATGGCTGGGGCGCAGCTTTCAATCTGCTCCGGATGGCCAAGCTTAATTGCCCAGCGATGCAAAGCCGCCCGAATACGAAGATCTGTCCGGGAGAAAAGTCTCACCGGAGCGCATCGTTGTTGATGATCGGAGGAGCCATCGGGCCTAAAGATGACGACACGAGGAACTCTCAATGAAAGCACCAATGTCGGTGTCAAAACCGGCGGATCTCGGTAGGGGGTCCCGAATCGCAAGGCGTCTAGGCGGATGGAAACAGGGAGACAAGGGACACGATGTTTTTACCCAGGTTTGGGCCCTCTCGATGGAGGTAAAACCCTACTCCCGCTTGATTAATATTGATGATATGGGTAGTACAAGAGTAGATCTACCACGAGATCGTAGAGGCTAAACCCTAGAAGCTAGCCTATGGTATGATTGTTGTTCGCCCCACGGACTAAAACCCTCCGGTTTATATAGGCACCAAGAGGTTAGGGTTACCCAGTCGGTTACATTGGTAGGAGATCTACATATCAGACGCCAAGCTTGCCTTCCACGCCAAGGAAAGTCCCATCCGGACACGGACGAAGTCTTCAATCTTGTATCTTCAAAGTCCAGGAGTCCGGCCAAAGGCTATAGTCCGGCTATCCGGACACCCCCTAATCCAGGACTCCCTCAATCACCATCGTCACCGGCTAGACACATTGATCTCCATGGAAGCATCGTTGTCGTCTCGCCAACTATTGCTACTACGAATATCACTACCACTTTGTGATAAAGTAAAGCAATTACATGGCGATTGCATTTCATACAATAAAGCGACAACCATATGGCTCCTGCCAGTTGCCGATAATTGTTACAGAACATGATCATCTCATACAACAATTTATAGATCATCACTTCTTGACCATATCACATCACATCAAGCCCTGCAAAAACAAGTTATATGTCCTCTACTTTGTTGTTGCAACTTTTACGTGGCTGCTACGGGCTTCTAGCAAGAACCATTCTTACCTACGCATCAAAACCACAACGATTTTTCATCAAGTGTGTTGTTTTAACCTTCAACAAGGACCGGGCATAGTCAAAATCGATTGAACTAAAGCTGGAGAAACGGACACCCACTAGCCACCTGTGTGCGAAGCACGTCGGTAAAACCAGTCTCATGAACGCGGTCATGTAATATCGGTCTGGGCCGCTTCATCCAACAATACCGCCGAATCAAAGTAATACATGCTGGTAAGCAGTATGACTATTATCGCCCACAACTCATTGTGTTCTACTCGTGCATATAACATCTACGCATAGACCTAGCTCCGATGCCACTATTGGGGAACGTAGTACTTCAAAAAAATTCCTACAATCACGCAAGATATATCTAGGAGAAGCATACCAATGAGCGGGGAGAGTGTGTCCATGAACGTCTTCGTGATCCAACCGATCAAGTACCGATCGCACGGCACCTCTGCGATCTGCACACGTTCAGCTCGGTGATGTCCCTAGAACTATAGATCCAGCTGAGGTCAAGGGAGAGTTTCGTCAGCACGACGGCATGGTGACGGTGATGATGTAGTTACCGACGCAGGGCCTAAGCACTACGACAATATGACCGAGGTGGAAAACTATGGAGGGGGGCACCGCACACGGCTAAAGATCAACTTGTGTGTCTTTGGGGTGCCCCCTCCCCCGTATATAAAGGATGGGAGGAGGAGGCCGGCCGGTCCTAAGGGACGCGCCCAAGGGGGGAATCCTACTCCAATTAGGAATCACCCCCCCTTCCTAGTCCAAGTAGGAGAAGAAGGAAGGAGAGGGAGAGCGAAAGAGGGGGCCCTCCCCCCTCACCTAGTCCTATTCAAACTTCGAGGCGTCGCCACCTCCCTGCTGCAGCTCTCTCCCATAAGGCCCACTAAGGCCCATTACTTCCCTGGGGGTTCCGGTAACCCCTCCGGCACTCACGTTGTATCCGAAACTATCCGGAACACTTCCGGTGTCCAAATAACATGGTCCAATATATTAATTTTTATGTATCGACCATTTCGAGACTCCTCGTCGTGTCCGTGATCTCATCCGGGACTCTGAACAACCTTTTGTACATCAAATCACATAACTCATAATACAAATTGTCATCGAACTTTAAGCATGCGGACCCTACGGGTTCGAGAACTATGTAGACATGACCGAGACACATCTCCGGTCAATAACCAATAGCAGAACCTGGATGCTCATACTGGCTCCTACATATTCTACGAAGATCTTTATCGGTCAAACCTCATAACAACATACGTTGTTCCCTTTGACATTGATATGTTACTTGCCCGAGATTCGATCGTCGGTATCATCATACCTAGTTCAATCTCGTTACCGGCAAGTCTCTCTACCCGTTCCGTAATGCATCATCCTGCAACTAACTCATTAGTTACATTGCTTGCGAGGCTTATTGTGATGTGCATTACCGAGTGGGCCGAGAGATACCTCTCTGACAACCAGAGTGACAAATCCTAATCTCGATCTATGCCAACTCAACAAACACCATCGGAGACACCTGTAGAGCATCTTTATAATCACCCGATTATGTTGTGACATTTGATAGCACACTAAGTGTTCCTCCGGTATTCGGGAGTTGCATAATCTCATAGTCATAGGAACATGTATAAGTCATGGAGAAAGCAATAGCAATAGACTAAACGATCATAGTGCTAAGCTAACGGATGGGTCTTGTCCATCACATCATTCTCTAATGATGTGATCCCGTTCATCAAATGACAACACATGTCTATGGCTAGGAAACTTAACCATCTTTGATTAACGAGCTAGTCTAGTAGAGGCATACTAGGGACACTCTGTTTGTCTATGTATTCACACATGTACTAAGTTTCCTGTTAATACAATTCTAGCATGAATAATAAACATTTATCATGATATAAGGAAATATAAATAACAACTTTATTATTGCCTCCAGGGCATATTTCCTTCAGAAATATCTTTGCAAATGGCTGACAAATCAATTGTCATACCTATTGGTATTTGTTAGGATGTGACCGTTGTTGTTGCAAATGTTGCTATCTTAATAGACTTTGTTATACTTGAGATGCCCGAGGATGACAATATGTTGATTATCCTTGGTAGACCCCTTTTGAGTACTGCAGGTGATGTTATTGATTGCAGTAAAAGCAAGGTCACTTTTCATATCAATGATAATGAGCATACGGTGCACTTTCCAAAGAAACAATTCCAAGTGAATGGGATTAATGTTATCAAAAAATTCCGACACTCACTATTGGAAGTTTTCAACCACCTCTACCTACTGCCAAAAATAAATATGATATACTTATTGTTGGGGACATGCATATCCCCGTTGAGGTAACTTAGTGTTTTACAAAAGTTCTTCGCTTTCATGCTAATCGAAGGTGGTTGTTAATCAGACTTGATCAACCTTATTAATGGATAATTTTTGAGAGGTATGAAGTTGATGAATTTAGTAGGCGCTACCTTCTGTCCTTACTTATTGTTTTTTGTTTTCTTAGTTAAATAAAATGAAATGCCATGTTTATCCTATTTTCTGTATTTCCCGTGCAATAGAAAATGACCCAAAAATAAAAGTGCCTAGAATGTCATGAAAATTTAATACAATTTTTTCTGAATATTTCTGAATTTTTGGTACAAATAACATCAGGGGGGTGCACCAGGTGGGCACAACCCACCTGGGCGCGCCAGCAGTCCCAGGCGTGCCCTGGTGGTTTGTGGTCCCCATGTGGGCCCCCTCACTTATGTCTTTAGCCCACATGATCTCCTACCTCCAGAAAAATCACCATTGCTCTCTCTCTCTCTCTCTCTCTCTCTCTCTCTCTCTCTCTCTCTCTCTCTCTCTCTCTCTCTCTCTCTCAAGCTCCGTTTCCAAAACTGTTTTGGAGGATTGCTACTTGGTATGTGACTCCTCCATTGCTCCAATTAGTTTTTGCTTTAGTGGTTTGTATTTTTGAATAATTAGCTACTCTTGGTGCTGCTGTAGATGAGCTTGCATGTTGAATTCTTAGAGTTCTAAGTAGTTTGAATGCTCAATATAGCCTCTATGCCTCCTTATGAGTAGTTGCTATCGTTCTTGTTATGTTTTGTTGACAAAATTTTGTGACCCAAAAATTTCAGAATTTGTACGCAAATAAAATGTACTTGTTTGGAAGGAGTTCTTCGAGGAGGAGGTCCTCGGAGGCATCGTCTAGCAGTGGCTCAAATCGTCGGTCTTATGTTGAACCAAGTGCAAGTTCAATACGAGATGCCACTATCAAATCGTGCTTATTGTCGTGCGACGATTTCATGGTGAGTCCAAGTATTAAAGAAAAATTTGAGCAATATGTTCACAACGCCGAGCTCGGTCCCTACATTGAAGATAAGTGCATCCAGCATCTCAATCTCATAGAAATGTTCACTAAAGAATTTAAATTCCATCCTCGTGAGTCTAGAATTTAGTTTATACTTTATAACCGTCCAATTACCGTGCCTCTATACGTGTTTAGTGGTGTGTGTAAAATTCCATTTTGGGGTTCGCTGGACGAGCCACCAAGATGTGAGTATGAGTTATTCTTGATCAATCTTTGTTACGGCGAGGACAGAGGAGTGACACAAGGTAGAATAAAAACTATTCATTTCCCATCAATTCAATACTTTGCACTATTTAATGGCAAGCATCGTAGGCAAACAAGACTGTAGTACACTATGTGCTCCTGACTTGAGCCTCATACACACTATTCTCACCGGTATTAAATGTTACAACCTTGGAGCAATTGTTGCACACAGATTGCAACACAACACTAGTAGTGGATATTTTTATGGTGGGATTTATGCTTCACGTTTAGCAAAGGAGCTGAGTGTATCACCTTGGCCTAATGACCCTATCCTACCTACTCAGTACTTAGACTTTGATGCCATGAAGCTACATAAGTTTCTTAAGGGCAAAATCAATGATTATACTTATAACTTGCGGTTCAATAAAGAATCCATCGTGCATACCTTTTTGCCTGCGCCTGCTCTCTTTGATTTTCGCAACAAAGGAAGATATTATGTCTTTTAGAGCTAGGCCCGCGCGCACAACGTAGAGGTCGTGGCTGCTCGGTAGGCTGAGGAGGATGCACCAAGAGCCTATGTGTGCTACCACTATGACTATTATGCAGGCCGCGGGTGGTGATTACCAAGCTAGGCCAAAAGCCTAAGCTTGGGGGAGTGCCTATTTCCACCGAGATTACTTTCATGTTCACACATTTCATTTCAGTTGTCGGTGTTCATACTTTTTGTCGGTGTACAAAAGTAGGGGCCTTCGGTACCTCTTTACTTGTGCACGGGCAGTTGTAGCCACACCTGCGGCCACGCTTGGCGGGGCAGAGGAAGCAAAGATACAAGACTACTAGGGCAGCACTCAAGCGAGAGGCATGAAGAACAAAGGGGCGAGATGGGTCTCCCCCGGCAAAACCCTCGCCAGGGCGGCCTGCGTAGCCCCGGCAAGAGCCTTGCCGGGGCAACCTGCCCAACACCAGTAAGGCCACCACCGTTGAGCCTAAGAGTTCCGACAACATCGACAATATTTGGAACCAAGGCTCGGGAGGCGCCTGCATTGTGGCATGCAGATCTTTGTGAGGACCGAGGCCTGCAAGCCTAGATGAGAAACAGAAGACGGAGGCCCCCGGCAAGACCCTTGCCGGGGACGCCCACGAGACCCCCGGCAAGACCCTTGCCGAGGACTTCTGGGGGGCCACAACCAGGCCCGCACCTACCAAGATTTCGCTGCCCAGTGGCCGTTCCAACACAGCGGCCAGCCTGTCAACTAGGCGTGCACCTACGTGGCAGCATGCAACTTCTAGGCCAACCAGCCAAGCACCTGCGTGGCGGCATGCAGATCTTCGTGAAGACCCCGCACGCACCACCACCAAAGAGCCAGCCCGCCCGTGGCCTGCATGCCGTCGGCTTCGGGCGTGTCGAAGCGAGGCGAGGCGGCAACGGACGAGATGAGCTTCTTTGCCATCCCCGATAAAGCAAGGGGACACATAGGTGGCGCATTAAATGCACTTGTCCTATGATGTCAGGAGATAAACTTGTACACTCTAGATACTTTCCACCTCCTGTGTGCCATTGTGGCGACCCCTTTGACGTATGAAAGGAGTCCCGAGGCGTACTGAGGAAGGATTCAGACTTTTTGGGCTAGGCATGCACCGCAGCTAGTTTGAGAACTCAAGAAAACCAAATATACACAAAAGCAGGACTAGGGTATTACGCATCGCTTGCGGCCCGAACCTGGATAAAATTCCCCCGTGTTGATCTTACAAACCCACTCTTTACACAGACCCGCACCCAACCAACCATAGTAGGGATTCCCTGTGATCCCATAGGTGTCGTTTCCCCGACATCTTTGGCACGCCAGGTAGGGATGCAAGCTGTGAAAATCCGGTTTTGAAGTCAACTCACCGACTCCTTCGTCGCGATGGCTCGAGAGAAGAAGGCGATGTCGATCAGCCACACTCTGGTACCATCAGCTAGGCGAGGCGGTGCTGCCGGCGGCCAAAACGACCCTCCGCATGACGACGGAAAAGCTAAGTCACGCAAAACCTTGAGCAATTTCTTCTTTTTACAAGGTTATCCTCCTCGAAAAATCTTGCCCCTTGTATGGAAAACCTGTACGCAATGGATCCCTTCCGCTATTGGCAACGCCCTTGTTCTGTTTTGAGTCCGCTCAACAGTTCAAGCGGTCGCACTGAGAACGACAAGGTGGCTTGCCCGGCGGCAAGCGCCCCCCTGCGGGCTGCTAAGGATCCGTTCCTCAAACTACCATAGCATGGGTTTACGCACCGGCAAACCTATCCAACTAGGCGTGAGGTGTGTACATACAAGGAAAGATCGAACAGGAAGATAGCATGCTTCATTTCAAAGTACTGCAGAGTTATATTACATCAATAATTGCCGCGGTTCTAACTTAAGATGAATTGTCTTGGGCATGAACCCGCAGTGGCAAGGAGAAACGGGGTGGCTAGTCCCGGCGTTGACCCTCCACCCTCTGGACTCGTCGGCCCTTAGTCGATGATGGGCTCGATGCGCTCTTGGCGCCGCATGAATCCATCCTCGGCAAGCTCTCCGGTAGCGTCGGTGAAAGTCAACGCTAGGGTTCCAGAACGCCACCTTGGTGAGCACCTTGGTCAGGGCGCCACGGCAGAGCCTTCGGGACTCATTGGCCAGATGAGTTTCTCGATTGGAGCAGAGCTGTTCCAGGGCGTCGAGTCCGCGCTCAAAGAATAAGGTCAGCCTGGCATTGGGGCTCACGGTCGGCTCCTGGGAGTACCTGACATCCGGCATGCCCATGACGGCTAGCTGCGCGGTGATCCTCCCCGCGACGTCGACGATGCGGCTGATCCACAGATTCACGCTGCCCACATATTCGTTGTGGGCAGCGGCATCGTCCTTCCGCAGCTGCCTCTCGTCCTCAAGGGTATTGTTCACGGTCTCCTCACGGGCCCTGACCTTTGAGAGCATCCCCTCCAAGCCGTCCAGTTTCAGCTTCAGGTCATTGGAGTCGTTGGCCTCGGAGAGCAGCTTGGACTTGTCGGAGATGGTGACCTGCGAATCCGCCAGGGTGCGGTTGGTCGTGTCCCTCTGTTCCGTCACCACCAAGATCTCCTTCTTCCGCTGCCCCAGCTCCAGCTGCTCCACCTTGCCGGCATGGTCCAGGGCCTGAGCATCGAGTGCCTCCTTGTGCCT